>JBAMHW010000004.1:14199463-14211395 GCA_037177495.1 Rhadinocentrus ornatus
CCCCCCCCCCCCCCCCCCCCCCCCCCCCCCCCCCCCCCCCCCCCCCCCCCCCCCCCCCCTCTTTCCACTCTGGCAGAGCCCCAGGCGAACTGCAGGATGTTCACCTTGCGGCAGGGCACAGGGCTCATTATCACAGCAGGACCTGGTCACATCAAAGGACTAAGGAAAGGGCAAACATTCTGCTGAAGTGCCACTGTCAGCAGGCCTGTACACACAGATATATACACAAAATGCACACCGCAAACACACACACTCACACTTGAGAACCCACTCAGCATCTTCAACCCCGTGAGGAACATGGCTGCTGTCTGCTTTGGATCTACATGCTACAGGAAAATGTCAATATCTAGAATAACTGCTCAGTTGTGTCATATACTGTCATGATGGTCACGTAATAAAAACAAAGCTATTACCTTAGGGGTGTAAAGAATAAATATGAATTAGAACCTAATTTTAACATTACTGTTAATGTACATTGATCCAAGGAACACGAGTTCATTTCATCAGACTTGGACGTCACAGAAGTGAGACAAAAGTCACAATTCTGCGCCGGTGGAAGGGGAATGCAGCAATATTGAATCATGGCAAATAACACATAGGCATCCATGTTTACTTCCGTAAACACTACACTAGGCGTGACATCATGTTTTCCTCTGCGCCTGCGTGTCACTTCAGGGCCATGTACTGTTCACACTTAAGTGTGATGAAGGAAGCATTGAAATGTTAATGTAAACGACCATGCAAAAAAAAAAAAAAAAAAAAATCTGATTTCCGTAAAAGAATCGAATTTGAGCCTTAAGAACTACCGTGTAAACATACCAGGTTTTTGCTGTAGATCTTTCAGAACCAAAGAAAGATCACACCAGTGAGAAAACATCACTGTGTGTGTGTATCATTACCACACTGGCAAAGCACTCAGTGGGTCTGATCAACACAGGATACCCCACTCATATTTACCAGTGAAAGCACTGTATGGTATGTTTGGTAAGCACAAATACATGTCTAATGTCTAGTGCTGGCAGGGTTTACAACCCATTAATGTATAAAGTCTGATGATAGTTTGGACTTTAAAAGGAAGAACTATATATTGGACAAGAGTCTGCTGAGCAGTAATCAGGTACAGTGGGTGACAGCAGGTCTGTATACACATCTAAATACATAAAGAATATAATGGATGCAAATACATTAGTACAAGCAACACGAAACAAATAAATATGAATAATACAATAATAATTAGGTTGTTTTTTTTTTATATTTTTTTTAAACCACCAACCACAGATCAGACACAACTAGGCAAGGTTAAGCGGTATCTAATGCCAAATTTATTGCTCAAAATTTACAGTGTTGTTGAGTGTGATGGCTTTAAAATAGTGATACTATAAATCTGCTATAAGAGTCAGTAGTGAAGGATACAAAAGTACTTGTATCTAATAAAAGACCAGAGAATCACATCTCTGAATCATATCCCATTGAATCGTCGCATAAGGAAGAGATACACACACTTCACTGCAGTTTTACTATATTTATCTAATGAGCTGTGTGCTTGAAATTAAGAGGAACCATATTCTTGGGGCCATATGTTTGACATCAGCCTTTACAGCTAACCTAAAAGCAGAAACATTTGGACATTTTCCTCCAGAATCAATCGACATCCCTCTCCAGTAACTATTTATAGCAGCCCCACTGCTGCATTAACACACTGCATGATTTATCATTAGAAGCCAGCTCTGGTCTGCTGAGTAGCTACATTCATGCCAGGCAGCACGATGGTGCCAACATCCACAAACAACAACAAGACTCAGAGGTCCTGAGAGATGTGCACAAATAAAATTGCAGCACAAGCTAACTTTGTGTGGCTAGCGTGCTAAAACCTTAGCCTCTTTACAATAACAGAGAAAGAAGGAGAGAAAATACAGCGCAATATGAGAGGAAAAGTGCTGATGAGTTGCCTTATGCAGGAGCCTTATATATCTGTCGAACAAGAGCGGATTTGCCTGCTACACCTAGATAGTGCCCCCCCTCAGCTTTCGCCCAGGTATTCTGGGCATGAATGGCTGTCAGTTTGGATTTGGGAGCTCAGTGGTGAAGGGGAAAATAGAGTCTGGTGGGGGTCTTTGTGTGTCTCTACTTGTGGAGACGGGCACTATAGACAGTACTCTTCTCACTAAGCCGTAGCTAGCTCAAATGCAAAATTTCTTATTACATCTATGGAGAGGAGGGGGAGGGGGGTGCGCGTTATAAGCAAAGCATGCTAACTGGCAAACAGTAGATGAAGCAGTCAGCTCAACTGTGGGGGCGCTGCTGTGTTTGCAGGGAAGGTTCTCAGTGGTGCACATACACCAGAAAAATGTGGACGGGGAGGTGATTTGAATGAGAGCTGCTTCTGCCTGAGCTGAAGAGAGTATTGACCTAGTTTTCCTTCTGTATTTCACTCAGACAGATGCACACCCACCCACATAATGTGTAAGAATAGAATGAATAAAAATATAGACGGGTTAGCAACCACTGATGACTTCAGGGAACAAACAAATTAAGACAGAAGGGGAAAGGGCAGAATTGTGTTAACAGGTTCAGCTTCTTGTGTTGAGGTTCAGTAAGGTTATGTAATCTTTTAAACAACTGCAGGCCAACCTGCAGCCCTATTGCCTTTGGTGTCATGGCACACGTGTTCAGGCCTTGACCTGAACACCATCACCTTAATGAAATTTTATCTCTCACTTTGCTTTTTTTCCCCCCACATAAGTGATATGTCCATTATGCTGCAGGTTACACTGAATAATAAATCACACCACAGAGCTAAGAAGCATTCACAGCTGTGGATCGCATTGCAAACCTCTCAATCACATAATGGACCTAGCAACAATACCAATAGCCCACTGTTTGGGTGTAGTTCCACGTTTTAAGGGATTAACTGGTAAAGACTACTAACAACTGCCTTTCACAGAGGAATTAGTCATTAATCAAAACCACACATTTCAGGATTTCTTTCTAGCCAGGCGCATACGCCCCTGCTAAGATCTGAATGGCAAGCACCGAGCTATTCAAATCTGATCCCCTCCGAACAAACGGCTTTTCTCCAACCACACAGAAGCAGGGAACTCTTAAAGAACCTCTCCAAGGATCTGAGTGGTCACAAGAAAACTCCGCCCCAACAATTAGCTTTGTGGCAGGGTTTAGTGGGCTTTAATACAAACAAAACAATGACCATGTACAACACGGCAAAGGACAACATCTGCTTATCCCTTGATACGTCCAAAGAAATGGTAATTTCTGGAACACAAAAGGGACTCCTTCGCCTCAGAACATATGGTCACAGCGACATTCTAGGGCACACGCATGCACCTGACGCTACAAAGGTTGTAATTCAGCTCTTAGCTGGATTAATTCATAATGAGAGACTGTGAGTGACACAATCATTGGTCTATTAAGAAAGCAATGCATGACTAAATGTGACCCTTTAGAATCTTGGTCAGCAGAAATTGAGAATGAGTTTGCTTGATTTCAGGCAGCAAAAAAGTAAAATCACTGACAAGTTATTTAATACGCATCTCTCCTTTGATGTTACGGTCTGTAATTCTACTGTTGATTGGCTAAAACGACAATTCAGTATAAATAAAATATTCGGCCTTGGGAAGTCATAATAGATATGCCTGATGATAATCTCACTGGGATGTTATCAGATTAATTGAGAATTTAAAGACCCAAAATTTAAGATAGCAGCTTCTACAAATACAACTTACCCACGCCAAGATCAGTTTTTCTGATGTTTGTTATTAAATGTATACAGGACATATAGAGCAATTCCACTATTTTTGCCTGAGGGTTTTAAACAATGTGGATATCTGAATCTATTACAAAATTCAATTAAGTTTATCATTGAACAATCCTGTTCACATCTTTTCATTTATAAGCAGCAGAATTTATGGCTTTGATGGGTTGGAAAGCTTGCTAGCATAGTAAACACGGTTTGATACCCCTGCTACAACTATGGGAGGGTATATAATACTAACATGTTTTACATTTTCCCACTCCTAGCTAATCCAAATATAAAAAATGAGTAAATAAACCCTTTTCCGTCGTCTTTCATCCAGGGTGCAGAGTTTATATGGGAGAACTGGAGGTGCAGAATCAATGTATGGGGGTATGGTGGGCACTACATTTCCCCTTATCTTTCATCTCAAAAGATAGGGGTGCAGAGGGGGTGGATTGACTTGATGTTTTGATGCATTGTTTGATGACGGGCAGCTCAAAGTAGAGGATACCTCTGTGATGTCTCTCAATTGGAGGACATGAAAAGCATCACCTGGCCCCTGAGCTGAGGGTTGTGGCCGATGGTGGATTTAAAGGTTCCCGCTGAGCTGGATGGTGGCTCCATTCATATCTCATAATCCATTCAGCGTGACCTTTATATTTTTAGATTCAGTTCCACTTCCTCATCATCCTGTCTTGTTAAAACCATTGCAGACATTAGGGTCCTGATCAACCCTGTTCTGTAACAATGCATATCATTTATGTATGGGTGTACATCCCATGAGGAAAATAAGAGCCTTCCATCACCAACTGTGCTGTCCAATGATCAAAAGAAACATAAAGTACAAGGCGAGCTCATCAGATCAACAAACAAATTCTTGCTAGATATCTTTGTGGGTTTCATCATAATGCATCAAGTGACTACTGGGGAAGAAAACAAAGCCTTGTTTTCTTCCCTGTGACATCAGTGCTTACAGACAGGAAGCAGGGGAAGACATAAAGCTTGGACAATCATTCTTTTTTATATTTGCTGGTCCAAAAATGTGAACTGCCCTCCAGCTAGACCTCCAATTCATTGTTAGGGTACAAAAAAAAAATACATATATAGAATGAAAAGAGCAAGACAGGCAGTATTAATCATTAGTTTTAAACTCCTACAATGTTGTAGATTTTAAACTAGGAGCAAATATAATGGTATAACTCATCTTAGCAAGCCACTTGAAATTGCAGAGGGGTATAAATTGTTCCACTGTTTGTTAAGACACTGAAACAGTTGCACAGATCGGCCGAACTGCAGCAGCAGGGAAAGAGCAGCGTTCAGCTCTGCTGTTTTCCCTCTGTGACTTGAGACCACTGAGTTTTTCTCCAGCCATAGTAAATTGGGCGCCTGGGGCAGGAGTCTCGGCCAAGCTTGCATTTCAGAGCCGGCTGTGGAGGGCATGAGGGATAGAGATATGGCACTAGAGGGGAGGCGGGGGAAGGACAGGGCATAGATGGTGGGGGAGAACTGGAAGCACAGAGGAGGTGACAGAACGCACATGTTTTAACACAAAAGGGACCTGGCTCGTTAGCACACTAACTAGCAAGCTCCATGGCAATCAGCACTCTCCATTCTTCGTGCTCTCTCTATCCACCTCGTCATAAATATGGCTACATCTGCAAGTGTAATCACTCCATTGTGCTCCGATTTTCTGCTCTGCTGGGCAGCAACATGGCAGCCTGCTTTTCAGCACCCCTCCCTCTCCCCCCAATCCCCTACTTCCCCTCAAGTGCCCTCGCCTGTTCCTGGCTACTCTTTTGCTGGTGAGGCCGGTGTGTCTCACAGATTACAGAGCTGTGGTCGCTCAGGTAACAAGAGTCACTAATCTGGCTGGGGTTGAATTACACATAATTGCCTCGGCACTGTGATTGATTTCAGCCTTGGAAAGGAAAAGACGATGCCTCCCCTCCCGCACACCCCAAAAAACACCCCCCAACCTCCCTCTCTGCCTCTCTCCAGCGTTCACGAGCGGCAGCCAAGACTCTCCATCTAGTAGGAGGCAGGAGGCTTTGAAGAGATCAAAGCCAAGGCCGGGAGCAGTTGCGCGCCCTGGGAATACGGGAGAGAGGCTTTCTGCTCCTCAGCCCTATTTTCTAGCGTCATGTTGGATTGCAGCTGTATTGCATTTCGCCAGTTTTCTTAATGCTCTTGGTTTTGACTTTGACATCAGTGATCCCCCTCGGTTTCTTCAAAAACAAGAAGAGAGAAGTCAGAGAAGGACGTGAACAGAGAGGAAAAAGAGGAAAGAAATGGAGAGAGACGGGGGGGATGATAGGAAAGAAAAGAGAAGGGGGTAAAAAGATCTAGAGACTGATTTTTTTATTTTTTATTTTCACAACTCCATAATTGGCTAGTTCAAAGGAGAGGACGGGAGAATGTAGCATTTGTTTTTAATTCTGCCGCTAATATGAAAGGAACGACAAACTTTTATGGGTTTCCCAAAAATTAAAGACAGGCATTTTTCACAGTCAAAGAACAGGGTGTTTTTATGACCAAGACCACACAAAATGAACTGATAGCAAAGCCCTCCTTTTTGTCCTCCCACTGAAAACCCAGCAGTGTAGCGAACCTCTCTCATACATCCACGAATGTGAGCTCACACACACACACGCACGTCTGCATCTGACACCCGTTTGTGTTGGAAAGTGTTAGACAAAAAGAAAGTGGTTTGATGTTTAGCACATGGACACAGAAGGAGGCATAAAGAAAGAGTGCAAGCTATATCCATCTAGTCATTTAATGGTTTGGCTAATAAAGCCTGGTGGCAAGAAGGCACCCTTTGTACTGTAACTATGCAGGCCCTATACCAACCTCCTACACAGGGGACCATTAATATTTCAGCGCTGTCAGATACACATTGCATGTGAGCCTCTTTAGCACTCACACCCACAGCAGAAAGAAATAATGGGCTTCTGAAAAATATGAAACTGCAAAAAAATAAAAAAGGGTGGAGGGGAAGCAAGAACACACCCGAGACTGACCAGATTCATACAACAGAGCAGCTATTGATCATAGCTCTATTTCTTAGCTTGACAAAGTGAGGGTTGTTTGAGCTTCTCTGAAGTCCGGACACAGTCGGCAGGATTTGTAGCCATGTTTCACCCCTATGATCCCATTGTTCCCCCTTGCTGCAGTTTACTAGTTGGAGCGCTGCTCGTCTCTTTATAGACCTACAAGCTGTCAGGATGAAGTCAAAAAAAGCTATTCATGTTTTTACTCATTTTATGGCTGCATCAGAGAACAGAGAGGTACTGTGATCAGCCTTCAGGGACTACTGCCAAGCTTCAATCTTGGCTTAAAGATTAAACTTTTGAGGCAGGGCCATAGAAATGGTATTTTTTTTAGATAAAAAAGCAACAACTGTAGAACAAGTTTACAAGACTGACTGAAAAGTATCTAAATTTTGAGCATATTTTGTACAAGCCTGAAGCTCAGGTCCTGAACTCCCAACTATCCCTTTCAACTTTGTGTTGTCTTATCATCATCGCCAACCGTTTAGCAAACTGGTGAACAAATTTGGCAAGAAAAAATAAGTGAAGAAAAGAAAACTGCACACACCGCCTTAGAGTCTCCATTTGTTATCCACCCTTTCGGGAAGTCCACACCCATGACATTAAAAGAAAACTGGGCATTGGGGGACAACCTTGGCAAGGCCCTCCACTGACCCCTGGAGATCAGCAGCAGACTGCTGGTGAAGAGTGAAGCCCTCTGAGCAGGTGCTGAGGCCCTGTCCACGGCAGCCTGGCTGGCTGGCTCCAGGCTGCACTGCTTGATTGGTTAAGCTTCATCCAATTCAGTGGGAGGATTGAGAATGAATCTATGAGGGTTCTGCACTGAGCAGACACACGTGGCCAAAATAAACATCAACAAGGCGTGTCATGTGCATCTCTGCATGTGATGCTCACGAGCTATTTCTTTTATTTAGACATGTAAAAGCTCACATTTTTAGAGCTGTGAGTGCTTGGTGTTTGTGATTATTCATTTCATGGCAAATATGGAAAACAAAAAAAAGGCAAAAATGTCTTATTTTGTCTGCATATTCTGTTTTCATGTGGTAACATTTCCTGTGGTAGAAACATCTATAAAAAAATTAATGGTATTAACAAAGAATTTAAACAAACTGAAATACAACTACCTTTTTACATTCTTACAAAATCAGCACGCATGCCATAACATCGGCAAGAAAAATAAATCAACCAGAGTGCAGTCGTGATTGTCCACTAGCACAGAGAGATATGTGCTGTTGTTTAAGATGAGAACTAAAGGGAAGACAATCACTCTGCCGAGCTCCATTTAACAAGATGAAAACACTGATAAGGTGATTGCAACCACATGGCATCATTAGCACTGCGCATATGGAGTAAATGTGTCAACTAGCATTGCCATACAATGGAGGATGAGAAGAAACCTTGAGATTAATGGCACCATTTTCTAAAAGGCCACGATACAGCGACACTACAAAAAGCCTGGGACACCAAGTGTTTCTACTGTGTGGGGTCCCTGGTTAAGACTTTACTGTGCGCACACATTTCATTGTGTGAGATCTGCACAACAGATGACATTGATCCAAGTCCAACTATGATATGCATGCTGAAAGGTTTCTGAGCTGCTAAAGAAGGCATGAAAATGGACCAATTATGCTTT
Source organism: Rhadinocentrus ornatus (assembly GCA_037177495.1). Lineage (NCBI taxonomy): Eukaryota > Metazoa > Chordata > Actinopteri > Atheriniformes > Melanotaeniidae > Rhadinocentrus > Rhadinocentrus ornatus. The sequence continues at coordinate 14,207,898 of JBAMHW010000004.1, forward strand.
TGTCTGACAGTGGTTATATTTTCTTAATTTATTTTGCGGCTTTGTGCTAAAGCTTAGAAAATAAGATAAGCTGAAGATCAGAGGAAGTATTGCTGCTTGAAGCCAAAATGCAACATTCAGCTCTGATAAACTTCACGCAGTATGTTCAACCTGTAGTGAAACTTAAAAAAAAAAAAAAAACTACTGAAAAGGGCCAAAACCTGTCATCTAGGGCATTATGTTTGGGCATGGAGGGGCTGCTGGTTGATATACTGTTCTCTTTAACAGGGATCTTCCACGGTAGCACTGGGGGCATGGGCTCAGGACACACATGGCACTGAGAGACACCAGAGCGGTCCAACCAAATCCCGTTAGGTAAGCCTGGGTTAGTGATTCCACGCTGCGAGACAGTGGCTAGCAGATCCGTCACGTTCTCACTACATCAAAGGAAAGCGCAGAACTGCACCCCCTCTTTCTCACCATGAGGATCTGCAGTTGAGGGTTCAAAGGGGGAAAAGAAAAAAAAAGTGCAATGCAACCAAGAGACGGCTCTCTAAACCCCTCCCTTCCACTAACCCCAGCAAAAAGAAAACAATCAATTTCTACAAGATTCTTTTTTTTTTTATGTTGCCCAAGACTTACAAGACTGTTCCTACACAGCAGGAGATCACTCCTTACAGTCAGGTGAAACCCTTGTGCTGCATCTCTGCACTGTCAACATATCATCTGAAGTAAGAACTTGCAGTGGTGTTTCTTATCTTGTCAGCCATGCATTTAGGAGTTTACTAAAAGGATATGGTAGGATGTCATGGTCTCTTTGCTTTGGGGGACTTGTTTTAAACCTATAGTGGAGCATGCAAAACAGGAGTTTTTATGTGGTTTCAGCTAATGTGGAGGTGTTTTGTGTGACTACAGCAGCATGCTCTAAGAATGGATTTTGGGTCATTTAATAATATGCACTGACCCTCACATGTGTGGTGATCTTTTTTTAGAAGCCATCACTTCCAAATGTAGGCCGGGTCTTTGGGAGACCAAAGAAGCAGCAGCGATGTAGTGATGAGATAAAACATCAAAGCAGCAAAATCCTCCTTTTCCACACATCAAATGAAGAGTTGAAGATTCAACCTTCCAAACATTTGGGAGGCATTAGGATTATTTTAAATCAATACTTTAAATATAGTATTTCATTCATACAGTGGCTTTACCTAGTTTTGGTAAACTTTTTCAGTTTGACACACGAAAAGTTCAGCGGAGTCTTATTATCTGATGCATCTGGAAATGCTCAACATGCTGCGGTCAGAATAAACAAACAACATATTACAACCCAAAAAAATAAAAATCATCTGCCTGATGAGAAACAAGATTGGTATTTTTAAGTATCTTAGAATTTTAAAAACCTAAATCAACAAAAATTGGAGTAATCCAACTCAACCGTAAAAATCAGAAAAATCTCACATCTCTTAAAATATCATATATTCCACATGTTTTTTTTTATGATATCTACATCTTCATAAGAGATTCATTTGTTGGTGACAGCGCAGAAATAAATATGGATAGGTAATCCTCAGAGCCAAACATAATTCATAAGCCAAATGTTGTGACTAAGAAAGCTCATTTCCCACATCCAATTTCTCAAAACAATAACCAGTTTTTCTGTGTGCTGAATTCCAAGTTTTTACCATCACTTACAGTAAACACAATGCCCTTCTGCTCTTTCACAGAAGGCTCCATATCACATGACGATGAACTCTAACATCATTACACTTTTTGCCAAGAATAACTGCAGATGCCACATCTTTAAAACACAGAGCATTCATAAACACACAACTGAATCTCTCAGAGGACAGAACTTTTTATGTTGTTTTTTTTTTTTTTTAAATCAACATCTATAAAGCAGCTGCCATCTCAGGCACCTTTACACTAAACTCTGAACTCTTGTAGCAGAGTCAGCTTTTAAAGCTAGAAGCCCTAAAATCTGCTGACAATCAGCAGCTCCCAACAGCTCCATCATGAGTGGACGGCATGTGCAGGAATGTCATGGTCAATGGAAATCAATCAAAACTGCTGGGATTCGGGGCAATGATGGGGCTGGGGATGGAAGAGAATAAAAGAGAGAATGTGCCTTTGATCTCGGTGAAAACCGATCCCAGGCCTGCAGATACTGTGGCTGCGGTGGCCAGCAGCAGAGGCAGCAAGCTGACATCAGTGAGAAAGCCAGAGGACTCATGTTCCATGATCCTTCAACCAAGCCTTGGCTCTTGTTATTGGATAAGTGAGAGAAACGTATATAAAATGACTACCGTTTTATTGAAGACAGGGTAAGGGGGAACTGAAGGGGGAAAAAATTAAAAAAAAGAGCAACCACAGTAAATGAAATGAAAGCAGGGCTTTAGAAGTTTTGGCAGCATGTGTGCCGCCTAACTGCCTGGCCTAATACATCTGCACTGAGGGGTAATTTCCTCTCACACTGTCAGCTGGTCTCCATATAGACCTTTAAGTTTTCCAGCACCATGGAATAATTGCTAACATTAACCAGAAAACAAGCCATAAAAAGACAAATTGGAAAGCATCATTTCCCATATTTCAGAAGCCATTCTATTTGTAAACAAAACAGGGCAAAGCATGAGGTAACCTGGACCACATTTCTCCACGATGTCACATACTTTCACTTCTGCACATTTGGCAGAGGAGAAGCTTTGCAATTTTAACATCATTTCATGACAGAGTTGCGTGTAAAGAAGGAGCCTTTACACGCAGCATGTGTCATCTACACCTGACAATCACATCTGCCTCCCAAAACTGCATCTTCCAACAACACAGAACTCGCACTCCACAAGTTTACTCTGCTGAAAACGACTCACATCCACTGCAAAAAGAAGGCAAAGGCCGCTGGGTTCTTCCGCATCATGTGGCAGCGCTTCCTGTGTGGAGACACCAAACCATGGACAGACTGAACCTGTTTGTCTTCTCAAGTGTGATACAGAGACATGGACAAAACAGCATTAGAGTGGACAGCTGCTAGTGGGCTCTGCATTTTATGTCTGCCTTGAGAGGAGAAATTTGCAAATAGGACAGACACAGGAAGCCGCCGGCGAGAGGCCTGCAGCTGGCCTGAAATTAATACCGTTACGGGGACGATGTCTGAAACGCACGCCTCCCCTGGACGGCACTGGAAACTCTTCCACAGGGTAGCCTCAGAGATGTGATGCTGCCTTCAGGCCTCCTCAGTCATGCTGAGCTAATTAGAGGGTTTACGTGGGTCATGCAGACAGGCATCACTTTAGATTTTAACAGGGCGGGAAAACTGTATATCTTATGTTAATCTTGTGGAAAGTGGGGGAGTCGTATAGAGTTGTCAAAAGGATAGGTGTAAGCAATGGTGGGACCAGTGCAAATACTACACAACAGTAACTCCTAGAAAGGAGCTTTTTTTTTGGGGGGGGGGGGGGGGGGGGAAGCGAGGATAAAAAAACTTCCCTTAACTGACCCACCTCTTTTTTTAACAGGAAACCTTTAACC
>JBAMHW010000004.1:14211405-14225670 GCA_037177495.1 Rhadinocentrus ornatus
CCCCCCCCCCCCCCCCCCCCCCCCCCCCCCCCCCCCCCCCCCCCCCCCCCACAATATAAAACGATTTCTATTAAGTGAATCAATTATTTTTTTAACAGGAAATATTTAATCAGATTGCAGTCATTAGGTATGTTAAGGGACTTTCTGTATATGCATTTTGACCACAGACCTCTGGAATTATTATGATAACAAAAATGGAAAAAAAATATCCTATATCAGCTTTAAAAAAAAACTTACGCAAAGCTGCAAATAAGGAATTCAATTTAATTAAATCAAGTTAGTTTTTGAAAAAAATTAAAATAAAATACACATTCATCCACGTTTTCAATGCCCAGAGGAAGCATTCAACTAGCAATCACTATAAATGGGCAGAGTTTCATCAGAGAAACTCAGTAAACACATTACACTAGCTATCATTATGTGATATATAACAAAAAACAGCAGGCTTTTTTAGGTTTTTTTTTATAGAACAGTGGTAGTTTGACTGAAAGACAGTATGAAAAGAATATTTTAGCTTTAACTATCTGTATCTATGAAAAGCATAACCAGTAATATTTATTATCATGGGTAAAATAGTTTTTAAATGTTAAATTCTATGTCATAGCTGAACCTGCAATGATGCTTTCAGAATATGTGGGTGTGCAGATCAACAAGTTGCCTTTCTCTTTATTTTTTATTAGCAGAAAATTTGGCTTAACTGTGTTAAAATATACCAAAAAAAAGTTTATTAATAATAATAATAATAATAATAATAATAATAATAATAATAATAATAATAATAATAATAATAATAATAATAATAATAACAACCTTACAATGTTGTTTTTATCCTGGTGGATCAAAGTCAACCTTCATGTGTAAATTTGCTAAATACTTTAAGTGAAAAGCTAACTGTTGCTTTCAGCATCACTTTTCTTTTACATCACTTTCAAATTTATTTTTCCCATGATTTCATATTTAATTACAAACAGACATAAATTTGAAACCTGTCATTATATTAGGGTCCGTAATTTTAGTTTTGCCAATACACTGAATTTTAAAACAATAAGTAAATAAATAAAATAGGATTTGCTACTCACCGTTCTGGCCATGGGCGGCGAGAGGGAGCCATTGTTCATGTATGAGTCAGTGTTCATGTTGCTCATCATGATGTAACCTGGGTACCCCGTATACGGGTGGCCTTTACTATACATGTCTGGATGCTTTCCTGAAAAAATAAATAAATAAATGAAAGGAAAGACATTAAAACTGTTGCTATGCAATCAACGATTTAAACACAAGCAACTTTAAAAAATAATAAACTCCAACTGAGCTTTGCCGAACAAAACAAGAAACAACAAAGCTGATCTTAAAGTTAGACAGCGATATTATTACCAAGGCTATCGCTTTAACCCGTGCCCCGTTTTGCCTCGGCCTTTTGTTTGTGCCCTTTCTTCCTGTCTTTTGGAGGAGTGTTGTATTATACAGAGGAACAATGGAGTCCCTCTGTGCCAATTAGCACCAATTAGAAGAACATACAGACTGTGTCAAAACAGGAGACACCCCAACTGCTCCTCGATGCCTTTGACCTGAGACGGGGAGCTTTATACAAGAGGCCTCAATACCGCGCCACTCAGCTGTGCAATAGGTGGGGGAGGGGGGTTGTTGAAAGGGTTTCTGGTATATAGCCCGATGGCAACATGAATCTTGTTGTGAAGAAAGCCAGTGTTTGGTTTGAGGGGGTCTTATTGAGGAGTGAAGGGGGAACAAAGAGGAGACACACTCCTCTTTAAAAGCCGTAATGATGACCTGCAGCAGCGGGGTCAGACTACAATAGCCAGGGAGCAATGAGTCTCAAGGGGCAGCAACATGTTGCATGTGACAGCACAACTGAAAAGCTGACGTATGGAAGGACATTTTTTATTAGAAAGAGCCAGATATAAATGTGACTGGAAGGACTAAATGACTATGCCATAACCATAACTCAATTGAAAACATGTGGAATAGGGGCACATTTATTCTCAAATTCTTTGTTTTCCATTTCTGCAGGCACCCTCATCAGTGTAGTCCGTAACAGGTAGCTGTGTTTATGAAAGCATAGCAAGTCCTGACTAGACTTGAATCAGTAAAATCAGGAGCTCCAAGAACATCATCATTTATGTTCGGGCAAAATAAAGTGGCTCCTTATCCTTCTGTCCCATTCATCTATTCTAAAAATCTTCTCTTTTAAAAAGACAATGATGTAAGCTCTGGCTTAGGGTTGTGTCACTTACCATCTTCTTGATGGTCTCTGTGTTTTTCATGATATGAATCTTGTTGTATTTGGGACTGTCTAGCTGCCTGTAAAATAGAAAAATGCGTAAGATTAAAGAGCATCAGATAAGAACGCAGTTAAATACAGAGATATACCGATACCGTCAGACACCCACAAACACAGCTGGGATGACCGTCGTCCCTTTGCTTGACACCAAAGCCGAACAGACTTGTGCCCACACACACACCACTAACTGTAGAGAGGAGATGGGGCAGCCTGCATCAAAGCTTTAGAAGAACCACTTAATTAAGCTTCATGTCCTCGAGGAGCTTACAAATGAACTTGTTTTCAATACCATAGGTCCACTCTCATTTTCATCTCTAAGTTTAAGACTCCTTCCACATTCAGATAAACACAATATATTTGTGTTATAAATGCAAAATTTGTGTGCAAACAGAAGCTAAATCATCTAATAAAAAGAAAATGATGCAGACAGATTTTGCTCTGAACTTGGAGCATCCATCTCTTTCTATTTCTCAAATCATAATTAGGAGGAGGACCCCCTCTTCTTTTTTTTCTTTTTTTTTTTGTGAGGGGGAGTGCAAACCCCTCAGTATGGCTTCAAGCTGAGTGAAGAAACTTCACTAGATTCCTAATTAACATTAAACCTCCGTATGATGCTTCTGCAGGACATTCAGTCATGCATGTGTACAGATTTTCATTTAAAAGTGAAGCCAATGACAAATTGTATAAGTGGAAGCTGCAACCTGACGTCCCAGCATGGGTGAAAAGATGCGGATAAAGAAATTCATAATACGGTTTCCGCCTTGATTTATTTTTTTTAATCACCGAACACTTGGTGTACAGAAAAAACTAATTGTTTTGAACAAAGCTTGAGAGGTAACAAAAAAGCTAAAACAGAAATAAGTCATTAGTGATGCTGCAACTTAGATTTTATAAGATTTATATAAATTTTTGCAGATTATCGGATTTAAAGATTTCTTCTTATGATTCTGCTATTTTTATTATCAGTTTTTTTAATTCATGAAACCAAAATGCTGTGATTTCTCAGTCACAAAATATGCAATCAGAGAGCCATAATTAGAATGTTACATTATGGATATTATGTAAAGAATCAGCAACATGGCAACAGAAAAATTTAGATACTATATACATTATTACCCTTAAAGAAAATTAATAATATTGTTTGCCTGCAGGTTTTAAAACATGTGCTAAATGAATTCATGTGCTGAGCTCACAGCTGCAGACAGTTATTGCGTACCATCAGCCTCCTGTTCACAAGGCCCCAGTTCTGACTTCTAAAAATACCTGATTGATTTGGGTATTTTAAATAGAAATTAAATGGAAATTTCACCTTAAAGTAATCTCCTACAAGTAATCTTTAAATGCCAAATATTGTCAATAGGACATTAAAGGCCTTTAATTATTGGATTTGGCCCTTATGGGCGCATGTTAAAAGTTTCTGGTCTTAATTTACTGTCACACATAGAGACAAAGGTTGTTTTAAAGCATATCACCTCAGCTTAAAGATGATTTATTCCACATAAATGTTCAAGCATGACACCAAGCAAAAGTCCTTCAAGGAAAGACATTTGGGGCCTGTTTGCCTTTCTGTGCAGCAGGTTACCTCATTTTAAAGCTAAATCAACCCAGATTGCTTTAAAAATTAATAAAATGGTTAAGACTCCAAACCAGGTGATAATTAGAGTGAAAGATAGAACTTCGCAGACTGCTGCAGGTGGAGTTTCCCCCACACATCAGTGTACAAATGACTCACTTCGTGGTGGTTGCCGTTGGGGCTACTCTCCGACTCATTGACCAGAGATGACTTGATGTCTGCCAAGTCTCCCTCTTCTTCTGAGTGGCTCAGCTCTGCGAAGATCTGCTCCTTTTGCGGGTCTCCTTCGTCTTTGAACGGGATCATTTCATCTGTGGCGCAGAGTTCTGGGTCTCCACCGCCGCCCGATAACTGTGGCATTTTGTAATGATTCGGGCGTTCGTTTCACCGCTATAGCTGAAGACAACACACGCGCCACCACTGTCCGAAACTACGGGAAGGTTAACTCCCACTTGAAATCCCCCCCACCCCACCGAAACCGAGTGCCCCTCTTCGCCACAGAAGCCTCGGCCGTGAGTCACTCGGTGAGGAAGCGGCGTGCAAACACGCTGCGGGTCTGTTTTCACAGTGAAGCAACAGGAGGAGAGTGGCTGCTGTCAGTGTCCTTCAACGTTACACTTCAGCTGAAGCACAAAAAGAAGAAGAAAAGAAGAAAAAATAAATAAATTAAAAAATGTAATCTCAGAGCCACAAGAAACGGAGATGTACGGGGTCAAAACGAGAGTCCGGTGCACGCCGAAATGTCATGAGGAAGAAATAAAAAGAGACAACCCACGAGTTAAAATCTCATCACCAGTCTGTTTAGGTCAACTAAATATTCCGTGGTCCTATAAAAATGCCCCAAAGTAAAAAAGTACATTTATAAAAGTCAGAAAAATATTTCCTCGGTGGTCCAGTTAATGAGAACACACGCGTCCTTCAATGCGGGAGAAAAAAAGGAAGCTTACAAACCAAAACACCGTCTGGAGGTGAAAAGGTAACTGATGGATAACTGAAGGAATACGCAGTTTTAACACCTCGACAAGACACCAAGCGACACAACAAGCCACCGTGATGCTTAAAAATACATCCTCAAAGCCGGTCGAATGAGGAGAGATTAAAGCAAAAGTCATAAAACAATCAAAAAAATGAAGATAAGAGTGGAAAACGCTGAGGACCGACTTCCCACTGCTCTCGCAGCGCTTCCACAGTGTAATGTAACCAGTGTGTGTATGTGTGTGTCGGTAATGTAGCCGTGCTCCCTCCTCCTTCTACTTCCCCTCCTTTCCTCCCTCTTCAGTCACTGGGAGGAAGGAGAGATGAAAGGGAAGCCGGGGCTCTGATTGACACCGCACCGATTGACACTCCTCCTGAGAGAGAGATCTGTACACAGCTCACAACAAATGGGCAGACAGGCAGGGGGAAGAGGAAGGAGAAGCAGTGAGGCTGACACTTCTGGTGAGATGGCTTAAAACAATTAGGAGTAATAAAAATGATAAAAGACATAAAAAAAATTACGACGGGCTTTGGTTTATGTGACCGAGACTAAATAAATGGAATCCAATGCAAATTGAAAAAAATGACAATAACTGGAAGCTGTTTTAAAAGGAAAATTCCCAACCCTGATGCCGCTTTAGAAAAACAAAAAACGTAGAGATTATTACATTAAAAATCAGGTGTACACCTATATGTTTGACAAGAGATATATCATAGCTTACTTATAAATGGGAACTATTGATTTATTATTTGTTTGTGTTAATTATTCGTCATTTTTAAAAGAACTGCTTATTTTTGCAGACTTTTTAAAAAATTTAAATTGATCTATATTACAATTATCAAGGATACATGAAATTAATTTATTCATCCATAAATTTTGGATTTAACGAAACACCCTTTAAAACGGAGAAATGATAATAGAATGTTAAATAAATTCTTATACACAAGCTTATATTATTTTATTTAATTATTCCTTGCAGCTAAACACACAAACTTTTAAAAAAGACAGGCTGTAAAGACGATCAATGTTAACATTAATTGGTCCTCCAATGTTTCTCCTGCAGTTTTTTGTTTTTTTTTCGAAGATTAAAAATAGAAATCGAAAACAAAAGTGCCCAAAGTAGGACACAACTATATTTGGTTCCCCCCCAAAAAACACTTCTCTGTAGGAATATTTTATAATGCAGGACAAAAAGAAAGAAAACACAGGCGTGGAAGTGGCGTGCTTTCTGTGTCTGTCTGAGCACTGAGAGATTGCGTGAGAATCGAAGTTGGGATAGGGAGGCAGATCTTTATAAAGCGCGGAGGTGGGGTTAGCGGGGCGGAGTCGCGGATCCCTTTGATCTTGCGGCGGCTGGCTCTTTCATCCCCAACTTCCCCCCTCCCTCCGCCCGGTTCCCCTTCACCACCGCCACCTCCCTCCAGCTTCCACCCTCCTCCCTCTCTCCTGCCTTTGTATGACTAAATTTGGTCCGAGTGTGGAGCAGAGCCAACATTTCCACGTGTGCGTTTATCCCAGCTGAGAGAGAGAGAGAGGGGAGAGAAAAAGAGGGTGAGAGAAGGGGTCTCTTCCGGGTAAGGACATGGCAATAAAAAATAAAAAATAAAAAAAAAGAGAGAGAGAGAGAAGATCAAAGGCTTTTGGGTTTTGGAAGCCGAGTGTGGATTCAAAAGCGCCGAGACTGGCTGCATTCCAGAGTATAGCGGAAAGCGCGTGCTGCTCCACGCGCCCACTCACGCATAGGCGTACGAGGCACAAATGCTCACGCACGCGCATAAATACAGTACTGAAAGAGAGAGAGCTAATTAGATAGATTTCACACAGGCGGACAAGAACAACCAAACCTTTCATTTAAAAACCTTTCAACATTATATTTCGTGTTTCCAGCCAAAAACTGCGATGAAAGGTAAAAAAATAAAAAAAAACTTGCTGTTTTCCTTCCCACCCTGTAGAAAGTGTCGGTTCTACTTCATTACAGTACGTATTTAATTTAATTATCCGGCACTTTCTTTCTGGCACAGTCTGAAATGATGCTACCTACATTCACCGCCACCCTTAAACCACAGGAGCAACCTCATTTCCTTTACATTTTTTTTCTCCTGATGTTATGAAGCATTCAATTTGGATTTGTTTTTGTTTTTTTTGTTGTTTTTTTATAATAAAATTGGGAGAGAGTGAGAAATCTGGAGGCAGAGGATTTGTTGCACAGGCCTATAAGATACTAAAAAGAGACACTATAGGCCTGCAGGCCCTGAGGTAAGAGAAGAGATCTGCAGACACGGATTATACAAATGGCAGACTTAAATTATTATCTTTTTTTTTTTACCTTTTTTTTATTGGCATTCAAATAAATGATTGCATGAATAACAACCAGAATTACTGTAACCCACAGCAGTTAAACAGAAAAAGATCTTATTAAAATGTCAACATACTATTTAGAAGTGAATACGCTTTAGAAAATTCTTTGAAATAGAGACTGTCGCTGTAAAATATAAATACCATTTCATTCATCAGCGCACAACAAGAACACTAAAAAAATAATAATAAAACATAGTTCCAACAAAAAGTAAATTGAATCATCCAGAAAATCCTAAAAGAAATCGACTGAATGACAGATTCAAGGAGCAAAAATGAGATCATGAAGACGTAAAACAGAAAATTGACTTTTTCTAAAGCTTTTCTATTGATGCAAATGTTACGTAGGCTGATGCAGATGAGCAGACAACATACAATGTCAGGAACCTTTAAAAAAGACACTTGTGATGTGAATTGAAACTGCTGTCCTGCATGAATTTTCAATGTTCTCCATCATTGTAATGTGTTTTATATTCTGCTTTTATCCCAGGAACAGTGCAAAAGCCAAAATTGATAGAAATTCATCATTTGATGGCCTTTGCTGCATAAGAGACTACTGCAGAGTCCATTTTTCTGATTAGAAGACTTGAGAGAGAAGAGATCATTTGCTCCGTAGGACCTTATTTTGACATACACATTTCACCAGCCTTTATAGATTTTAATTTCCATTATTTTAATGAATACTGTTTACAGCTGAACAATAAGCCCAACAGTAAAGTCATCATAGATAAAGATAAAGTGTTTGTTCGCATTGTAATAGTTCTAGTTTAGTGAGTTGATGACAAGGCAACAAACGACAGCCTCTTTAATGAAGCCGCTGTCAGAACCACCTAGCACACTTTCACTTGACATCAAACTACATTATATTCTCCAGCACCGCCCTGTGCATCACAGCTCTGATTGTTAGAATGACCAAGAAAGTTGAAGTAGGGAGTAAAGAGAGAGAGAAAGGGAGGAGGAAAAAATTCAGAGCTACATTAGTATTTCTCTCCTAATGAGTTCATAAGAGTGACCCCTCTGGATCTCATATGAAAAGGAAAATTTCCTGCTGTGCTGTGACCTGAATTCAGTTGTCTCTCACTTTAGATACTCTATTTTGCATGTTATATAAAAGAAGAAATATATCTATATACAGAGCATAATTCATCACCAGTGGATTTTGATGCTTTATCTCCCTCCTTTAAGACCACAAAATGATCTCTAGGATTAAATAAGTATATTAATAGACAGTAAAAGTGTTTACGAACATAATAATGCATATTTTGTTTTATAAGATGCTTTTCCTCTTATGAGTTTGAAAGAGAATGTGAGATTATCATACAGAGTGAATTGTGTCAAACAAAATGCTCTTTGTTGAACAACACTCAGTCAAGGTCCTCTTTAGATCTATTATTGTCTCATCTTTTATCTTTTCTATTTTAATTGCAATGCATAATACTTCAAACAGAAATTAGCCTAATTATCTCCCATTTGCTTATTGTGCTGTGCATGTGTTCCTCTGTATTTGCTAGTGTGATATAAGCCTGTTTAGTGGGATGGTTTGTCAACATCAGCTCCCCAAAACAATTGCTTTCCAGAGGACTTCAGTGGTAAATCCTTACTGTGCTGTCTGTTCCACCTGCTAGTCATTCATAAAAACGTCCTTGATGTAGAAATTATAGTCCTTTTGCTTGCAGCAATCCTCAAGAAAACGACAGGAAACAAATACTAAATTATGATGAAAAAAGTGTGCAATTAAAGCAGAAGGTATACACATTTATCAAAAGTGCAAATCAGAACCAGGGGAGGTCCGAGGTGAGTGTTTCTTGGTGCCTCTCTTTGATTGGTAGAGGATGAGTCACCTTGAAGGGGAGGAAAGTGTCTTGGGGGTGAAGTGAAGGAAGATGAGGCAGACCTGTGATCTGTTGATTTATGGCAGGGCTCTAAGAAGGCTGTCTCAGACAAACTGTCATTAAGTTGAAATTAACTCCTTGATGGGAGAGGAGGGGAATTTGTCAGACTTTGTATAGATTTTGTGGTATTTGTATTGAAAGTGTGTAATTTTGCAGAACAAAATAAAGTTTAAAATAAACAAAAATCCATTCAAATTAATGCCACAATACCGTTGTTAAACAAGTCTAGCTCAAGAGAAAGCTCTAGATGTTGCTTATCAGAGTTTTGATCTAGATGCTCATGTCACTGTGTCAATGTGCCCCTGTTGTTAAATAAGTGTAATGCTTAATATCTTTACCGCCTAATTTGCTCCACCAAGGGGGTAATGTAGCTGGTACGATACCCTTCATCTGTCAGTATTTGTTTGCAGGATTATTAAAAAATGATATGGACAGATTAGTGTGAAAATATTTACCAGAGGGGGAAGCATTGCTCAGGTGATCAGCTGTTGACAAATCTGGCTCTGGATCTGAATCCAGAATGCTGTTTTTGTTTCACTCGGCCATGGCAGAAGTGCAGTCTTGGGCTTCTGTTGTTCATCATGTATAGGATGTGTTAATTAGCACTGGATACATGATAGTCTGAACATATCACAGAAAATGACTTTTCTTCTTGCGCCAACAGTAAATATGTCTGGGTTTCCGATGTAAACAGTGAGTAATCCCCCAAAAATTATACCCAGGCCAAGACTTCTGGTTTTATGCACCAGTAATAGAACCAGAGTTCAGTATGGTAATGGATTTGGAGTATAAACTGTAAATGAATCTTGTGGTTGATGTTTCAATAGACCTGTGGCCCTTTCTGGAAGGCAACAGTTCAAACTGTTTGTGGGCAGAGTGGATTAAGTCTTGAAGGAAGTTGTGCATCTTCTGCTGCCAGCAGGAGGTGAAAAAGCCATCCAGGGTGGGTAGCTGTTGATTTATATTTTTCTGTGCAATCTTCATCATTCTCTTTTATCTGCTGCAAAACTGCTCCTGTACCACACCAGGAAGCTGCGTGTGAGGACACTCAGTGGAACAACACAGAGAGTCGTTTTGACAGGTTCACCTGTGCATTCTTAGGAATTACAGCCACTTTTATGCCTCTTGAGAGAGACTCTGCAGTGTGTATGCACAGAAATTTGAAGCTGGACACCATCCACTCTTATCGTTGATATGCAGTGGTGAAAGGACATCCTGTTTCTTTTCGAAATTATGAGTTACAGTATAGTCTTCTTGATGGTATGAATAAGAATATTTTTATACAACTTTTACACTATGGTTACAAGTAGATCACAAATAGAAATGAGAGATTTTACCAACTGTAACAAAATTGTTGTTTTGTTGCCTGTCTCCCCCTGTTGTCTCCTCCCCCATCACCTACGAATATCTGCATGTTCATCTCATCTCCATCCTCCAATCATCTGTCTGTAGAGCATTTGATGGCAGTAATTGGCAGGGGTATGTTTTCAGTCTGTTTGTAGGTCCATGCAAAAACTAGTGTGTCAAATTTAATGGAAAACAGGAATCAGTAGCATGCATCCTTTTAGGACTTCTGTGCAAAATCTGACAGGATTAGTTGCTGAGATATTTAAGTCTAGATCAAAGTGGTGCAATGACCAGCTGACATTTCAAGCTCGTCTGTGAGCGTGGATAAAAATGATGCAGTGCAACATTTCTATATTTGAAACTATACTTGAAAAACATGTTTACTCTGCAGGATCCACACATGTACATATCAAGTCCAATCTGTAGCTTCCCCTATTGTTCTACTGACAGCGATAAAGAGTGATTAAAGTGGAACCTGACTCCACCCTTCTATCGTCACTATTTAGTGATGCTGACAGAAAGAGAGAAGCACAGAGCTGGAGATCACCTTTCCCCTGAAACTTTCTAACACATGTCGTAACCAACAAGCTTCAAGCGTGCGCGCATGCCACCATCATCACTAGACAACCTAGGACAAACATGCACAGGCAAAATCTTTATCTCTTTGGATCTCCTCACAGTCTCAACACACAGCACATCCACACAACTGGATGATGCTTGAAGGTGTTAATTCAGCCAAAATAAAAATTCTCCAGGGCGTATAATATCATAACAAGGAGCCTGTCTCTTCTATGCGTGTACACACAGCCCAGTCCAGCTGTCTCTCAAGAAGACTAATGAGCAGATTAACACTTGGCTGACCCAGTTGCCTTTAGGGAAACTGTCTGGGCGGGGGGGTGTTTACTTAAAAACTTCACCTAGCAGGGACAGCCACCTTCTCTGCAGAGGACAGTTTGCATCAGTTTGTGGAAATTTGTGGAGTGTTCTTGTTGGTAACACAAGTCTCTGCTGTGCATAAAGGCAGGTGTTTAACTCTGTGCTCAATGACGATCTAAAACTAACGGTATCACAATGCACCGCACAGATTACTGATACAGAGAACAGCTCTGGAAGTCATTTAGCGCTTTTAAAAAATCTGTTTTCTGATTTAAGGTTTAGGGGTATTTAGTTCACTTACAAGGTGGGAAAGGGCAAAGTCTCAAGTGGTTTAATTGATCAGGTTAGAGAGGCATGACAAGGCTCCTTTTTATTGCGCAGGGCCTTCATATGTCCAGAGGCTGGCCAAGCTTCACCACCAGCTGTCATCCACTGTGTGCTGCTGTGTTGTGCTACATTCTTTGGGTCCAAAGGGGAAGTGGTCCAGTCCACTCAGTGCGCATAGCCACTCCTTTCATCCCACTGTGTTATTGGAGAAAGCACTGAGCAGTGCGTCAGTGCCTGCTGTGTAGGAGTCAGGGGTCAGAGCTGACCTGCTAAGAGGTCATGGGGCCCCCATCCAATCCGTAATCATGCACACAGCACACCTCACTGACCTTACTCCTCTGTCTGAGCTCATCGCCCAGCCTCAGGCCGTCTAAGCTGCCTGAGATCAAACACGGAGCGGCAGTACCTCTGGCCCTGTGTTATCAGCTTGGATGTCTCATCACATCAGCACGCAGGGCTAAACAGTAAACACAGCCTGGCTGCTTTGGCTCAGTTTGTGTTTGTGTGTGGGACTGTGTGCAAGCTTATGTGTGCATATATGTATGGAAGTCCTATATGTGACATGAACATGGACCTCAATTCTGAGTTAAACTGTAATTTCATCATTTCTTACTCTTCCATAACACTAGTTAGGATAATTCCATTCTATTTGATCAAGTAACCAACCAAAAACTTTCAGCAAATGTAAACTAAAGATAATGGAATATGTCCATTTGGGGGGGTGGAACAAATTATAAACACTGAAAAACCCAAAACTAATCACCACCCTAATCCAAAGCATCCACTAGATGCTTGCCTAAAACATTATTGTCGATTATGTGGCTTGTTTAAACCATTTTATAGTAAACTGGCAGCCTTTGGGAAGCTTAGATTTTTATCTAGCTGACTATACAAGATGAATTCAGGCAGATAAAATCATGTCATATCTATGACTGAACGTCTCCTGATGTTCTGAAATACTGGTCCTGGTCTCCTGTCCCCATATACTGGATGTTGTGATGTAATGTACAATTAGGAGTCTGGACAGGCTGTTTTATTTAGAAAATTTGCCATATTCTCTTTGCCATGTATGTCTCTTCCTAAAATTTATCATCACAAAACAAACAATTTTATGTCTTTCTGACTATAAATCACCAAAAGCCACGTGATTATCCTTTCATGAAACCTTTGTGGTAACTTTAGAGTTGGTTGTTCCCTCCATGCTTGTTTACTTTTTTCAAGCACTCCCAGACCTCTGCTTCTAAACTTGTGTGTAATGTCACAATCCTATGAACTATGTGTATTTACCTCAGGCAATGGTTGCAAACATGCAGACTTAGGGAAAAAGTGCACAAGGTTTTTTCATTCAGCACGTTGTTGCTGTTGTAGTGTGATGGAAGACTGTGGGCCCAGCGGTAAAGTCGGCCTGTGCAAAGAGCCTGAGCAGGCTATATTTAACCAGGCTGGTAGCTGATTTCCTGTGTTCACCATCAGGATATTAACTGTTAAAACCACTGGAGTGTGATACTTCCTCATGCTGATTGATTTCTTCTAGTCTCACAGAGAAGAAGTCCATAATTCCCAGGAGTTGTTACTAAAGAGGAAGGCATTTCCATACTCAGGCACATGCTGCCAATTTGAAGGTTTAGTTGAGCACCTTGGCTCTGCTCCCTTGTCGTATTTAAGAAGCATTAAATGAGAGAGGTTTGGCTTTTTTTCCTTTTTTTAAAATTTTTCCTTTTTAAGCAGGCAGTGTTTGACGCTTTTCAACTAGAGGAGCTGCTCATTTTCCCCCCTCTTTTGTCTAAGAACTCTCCCTCGACGTTTCCCAACATGAAGAAATTGTTGGTTATTTTATTTCTTCTTGGCATGCCTCAGGCAAGGGAAAAATAAGAAAAGTCATAGTTCATCTTTAGTAGGACAACATAAATTTCTTAGCCTTTCACTACTTTGGATTACCTCTGATTAAAGTAGCGACATATTTAACTATTTTATGGATTTATTAAAATGTACATTTTGAATGTCTCAAACATGCTGTTTCACGCAGAAAAAGTTTAAAAGTTCTGTCTGGGACTGATTGTATCTGTGTGGAAAAGGTTTTGTTGAGGTTTATGTTTGTATGACTTCATGCAATGGTTAATGAGTGTGTTATTGTTATTGTCGGTCTGGCGGGGAAGATCAAAGGTTGGCTTCGTCTTTCAGCAACTGGGCTTTATTTCTGGACTGACTCTAAACTGGGAATTTCATTTCCCCATCCCAATTACTTTGAGCTCCACCATTTAGTTACAGGTAATATTTTTTAAGTGAAAAATATACATTATGGTGAAAGAGATAGGCAGTGATGAACAGTCAGCTGTAAATCTTCAGCTTATTTTGTCTTATTATTTACTTTATTGATGCCTAAATATATGACTATGAAAGCATATGAACTCTTGGCCTCAGTCTAACCCACACTGTGGCCCAATGTGAGCCAAATGTGAAACATTAAATCCCACAGGATGTATAATAAAGTGGCTGTGCCAAGATCTTTCTTTTCCTGCCATCTGCTTCATAAAGTCAAGTCATAAGAAGGCATTCAAGCAGCAGTGTTGTGCCAGTGCACCACTGACAATTTGATCAAGGAATGGATAGCTAAATGTTC
>JBAMHW010000004.1:14251803-14262978 GCA_037177495.1 Rhadinocentrus ornatus
TCGATTAGAGTCTGGCCTTGTGTTGGGAAACGGAAAAACATCAGACGTGTTAAAACTGTCTGTTCTGATTTGCGCATCAGAGTTCTCTCCTGACTTCTCGTGGGTCAGGAGACCGCTCTCAACTTGCAAGTAATTTGTACTCTCTCTAATAATAATAATTCTCTCTGTAATAAACCAATTTACTTTTACTCATACCAGACTCTTGATAATTTTCTGCTACTACACTTGCTAGCCACAATTAGCACTGATAACCCATCAGTTGGAAAACAACCTCTGACACAATTAACTGCAGCACAGTGAAGAAACAAAAAATGTCAATAAAACACACATTTGGATGTGGCACATTTTTATAAGGAAAATATTAAAAAAAAATTTTTTTTGATGCATTCAGATTTTAAGGCCAAGATTTTTATTGTGTCTGGGTTGAATATCAAGCCATGCTCTGCTTAGCGTTTGAGTGCTGGTCAAAGTACAGTTTCTACTGTATGTGTGTATGTGTGTGTGCTAGTTGAGGGTTGCTGCTGCTGGCATCTGGAGCATAGTTCTCACCTCAATCAACGTCTTGTGTGTCAATCTGGAGAGCTGCTATGTTTTTTTCCTCTCTCTCTCTCTACAGTGTCCCCTGAGGAATTTGGGTGCATCTCCTTAATGATCCTGAATGTTGCTTCAGTGGCAGTATGTGGGCTGCTGGTGTGTAGGCGATGTGAGATGGAACAGCAGAGCTCCACAGCACCTCATTAGGCCCAAGTCTCCCGAGCTGGAGCCACATTAAAGAGCAGTCATGCCTTTCAACATGTGCCGGCTGGTCCCCCCCCTTCCGTTTTCCCCACTGCTGCTGCAGCACCCCCTCATATTTAGGATGCATCCATACGTACATGAAATATAAGGGTGGAAAAGGAGTGATCTGATGCAGTTTTCGGATAAAGAAGAGATGCTGTGGTAAAACAAAACAAAAAAAACCAAAAAACAATTACACTTGTGATGTTTCTGTAATATATAAAAAAAAATGAGTAAAATATCTTCACCTGTTGTCAGTTATTCCCACAAATTGTTCAAAATCTACAAAAAGTGACAACAGGAAATCAATGATGGTGATAGATTTACCTTAGATGTAGACTTTTAGTGCAGATGCTCCCCTTCTTGAGCCAGCCAGGCAGGGATCACCATAATCCACTAAAGCCCTCCACCTCTTCACACACTTGACAGAAGTAGAGGGAGCTCCTCTTCCCACTGTGAAGTTTGGCTTTAGAGGCTTCACTAGGTCAGACCTATTGTTATCGTTGTCATATTGATGAAGCACCCAGTTTACACGTGGTCTGAAGCCTGCCCAGATTTCAGCTGACAACCAAGAGTCTCTCTAAGAGGAGAGAGATTAAGTTGCTCCTTCTGCATGCACATAACCAGGGCTAAAAAAAATTATATTCAAATTGCTGTGGGAGTGTTTTTTTGGACCCATTTGTTTGTTGTCTATGTTTACGATTTTGATGGTTTTAGCTGTAAACAAGCAACCATGAGAGAGCTGTTTGGATAATATGATAAAATGCACATCTTTTTCAAGTACTGGAATCAATATCCCCCTGTAATCATAAACATGAGGGCATTAGAGAGTGATGTTCTTATTTGCTTGTAAGGACATACAGTGTGTCATATTAATGCAGTTTATTTCAATTAGCTCCTTTCTGGGAGGGGCATGGAAGCCCAGAGGGATATTTTGTTGATGGTGTGCAGCGAGCAAAAAGTGAGCCGGGAGAGGATTGCCAGTTAATGTGATGATACGATGGGAACGCTTGGTGCCACAACAAACTACAAACTGGAAAGTTTTAATTAAAGGCAAAACAAGCCTGCAATCTTTCAGGCACAAACTTGGTACTCATGAGAAGTAGGAGACCCAAAGGTTTCGTAATGGACTAAAAAAAAGTGTTTTAGATGGATGTAATAATTAAAATCAGTCTTGCAGTTTTATCTGTTTTTATTTCCTCTTATCAAACACAACTCATTCTAAATTAAAAACCCTGTGCAAGCACATTTAAGAAAAGAACAGGAATTGTCACAGTACTGAACAATATTCTAAACTAAAACACAACAAAAAAGGAGAGCCTGAAGGTTTTTCCTCTCCAGTGGGTCCCTGTCACAGCAGACACAAGCTGTTATTTTTCTATTTTCACTGTATTTCATTTAAATTTCCATTCTGTGTCTTAGAAATTAATATTTGATCTTTCCCCCCCGAACCTGTCACCGATGGGTCTTTGAAGCTGTGAGACACTGTATTGTGTTTGTGACACTGCAGGATATACAGGAGAAAAAGATCAAACTCCTCTGCACCAAGAGAACATAAAAAGGTAAACACTGTGTCCTGGCGGTTTACCTGTTTAGAGGCGCTCTTTGTCTCAAATGTTCTGACCACAAAAGTTTGGGGGCAACAGTCTTGTGCATTGTTTGCTTTTCTGGAAATGACTGTCTGCTTTAATGTTTTTCTTTCTTTTTTGTTTTTCATGAATTGCTTGATTTGCATGAGTTGCTGTAGTTTGCAGAAAAACTTTCTCTCTGAGATCTGCTCTGTTCTCTCCTATTCAGTTCACTTTCCTATAATTTTTGTGTGGTTAAATGCATTTGTGTGATTTAATTTGATTTTTTAATGTGTGTGTGTGTGTGGTTGTAGTGGCAGTTAAAGCAGCACTGGAGGTCTGTGCAGTTAATACTTGAGGAAATTCCCTACCTGAGATCAAATGAAAGGAAAGAAGAAAGATATATGGACTCTAACTGCTTTCCAATTAATACATAACCTGCATGTGTGATAAGATCAAAAGAGATGAGGCCAGCCAGAGGTTGACAGAAAGAGTGAAACAAAGAATGAGCTTTATGATATTCTGGAAATCTTGGATTTGCTCTCATGCTGATCAGCAACACTCCAACATAACAACTGTGGAGAAAAAACATTTAGTCAGAAGTGTGTAACCAAAATATGGATTCTATGCTCCTAATTATAAGCCTATGTAAAAAAAACACACAAAAAAAATAGTGAAAAACATGATAAACACGGTCTAATAAAAAGTGGAAATTGAGCACCCTAGTTAGTCATAATTGGCTAATTTTGTTTGTAAGGTCATGATAGCACTTAAAGCCTCTCTGGATCCCTTCCTGCAGAAATGCAACATGCAACACAGGCAGCCCTTTTGTGTGCCAGCAAGCACTGATGTGCTTTCTGTTTCCATGCCAACTCACTTTCATCTTTCATCTTTCTTACCAGCTCATCCTACGCTTCAGATGAATTAGGTTTGTTACAAATTCTTTTGAAGTGCACCCCCCCAACACACACATACACACACACACACACACACACACAAACACACCCTAATACCACCCCACTTCAGTGAAACAAAACAAAAACACTGAGAAGCTACAAATGTAAGCCAGTAATCTTGCTCGTTTCGACTCCTTGGCTAACCAATAGCACCACGGACAGGATATTTCCACTTCATTTAATTTTGGAATATGTCCCTTTGCTCCTTCTACCTCTTGGCTTCCATTTACTGCTGTTGTGTGTTGCTCTGTGCCACACAATTAATTTCCATTATGGAGACTGTCACTGAGAGGGTTGTATTGTGGGTTAGTAATGATCTTCAATTACACTGATGCCAGTACCTAAGGGGTAAAAGAAAGGTGGGGGTCTCTCAAGGATCAAAGGTTTAGACCTGAAGAGGACTTCTGTGTCCTTGCAGATGCATTTTCTCAAAATGCTCCCGTGAATTCTGCCTCTGGACACAGAAAGGTAATTTCCAGGCCCTGCGTTGTGTGCATCCATAATAGAGATGGAAAGTCTGATATAAACTGGATATAAATTCATCAACTTTCCTTCTTCCACTTCTCTCTGATCTGCCTTAATTATTCTTAACATTCTTAACAATGTGTTTGAGAACTTGGAGTGAATTGATCACAGAAACAAAGCTGCACAGAGCATTTGAATGTATTTCAAATTTAAGCTGGGCTTCGGTTCCACAGTATATCAACAGCATTTCATCTTATATGTCCTAAAATGTCTTTGTAGTTTCCTATGACAGCTCTAATGATTGAGCTCAATGTTAAGTTTTTAAAAGTTTACCTGTTAGGATAGTAGTTAATTGTGGTGAGGGGGTTCCTCAAGGAGAAGGACCCTTTGAGGTGGGGTTGTATGTGTCATTTTTACATACGTATTACATAAAGTTAATTTCAGTGAAAAAACTATCAAAATCAGCAACATGCCAGATATATAAATATGCAGCTCAGAACAGTTGTCAGACCTTTTCTGAACAATCTAATTAACAGCCCTGAAGTAACCACAAAAATAACTGAAGTAATGCGTCAGCATAAAAATCACCTAAAAATCTTCATCGGAGAAGTGTGTGTGTCTAGTTATCCAAGTCTTCTTCATTATTTACGAATTAGAAGACTCCACATCTGTTGTTTTTGGCTTATTGAAGACCTACCAAGCTATGATTCAGCTGCAAAAACAGGTCAATGATTAGAATGTGAGACTCTGGTGGATGCAAGTGATCAGAACAGCTTTTAAAGAGAAAAGTCATCAGCAAGCAAAGGCAGCACTGTGAACTACTGCAGGGTTTTTTCAAACTGAAAACCTGCAAAGCCACAAACACAAAACAGCCAGCCATCACTTTCATGCAATCTTACGGTAAATATTCACTTTATTTATGAATATTACAGTTAACAATGTGGCAAAAAATCAGAAAATATCTATATTTTGATATCTTTTTAGTTATGTAATATAAATTAAATATTTAAGCTATACCATTGTTTGGTTTGCAAGAGCATTTTTTCTCTTTTGCCTTTATCTTGAAATTTTCGTCTCTCCAGGTTTAATCTTTTTTATCACCTCAGCTGTAAATTTGCAATATCAAATGTATTTTTGTGTTCTGTTGTAATTATTCATAGACAAATAGCATGTCATAATTAATTACAGGATTTATAAAGGTTCAGACTTCTCTGAAAAAAACAAACAAACTATGTTTTGTTTATGTTATGTAAGAGACTGTTCTGTGTGCCAGGAAGTGACCTGATCACTAAACATTTTCAAGACAAAACCTTATGCAACTTCTAACTAAATAAACCTGTGTATGAGTGTAGATCTAATATCTCTCCTGCTTATTTATCTGAATGATTCTCAGGCTGATTGTTGGGTCCTCCAGACAATCCAACTATTTAGGAGGGTGGAAAAAGCAGAGAACCACTACTTCACCTGACATAAACCCTATATCATCAGCGATTTTAACAATTAGCTTTTTGTTTGTTCTTCCAGACAGAACATCTTGTCATGTTTTATCAGTTCTACACCAAATAAAATTTTAAATATCCTCCTTGTTTAATAGATTTATCATTCATCGCCTTTTCTTTATGTCTCTGGAAACCACAGAAACTTATATTCTCAATAACTTAAGGAATTTCTCGGCACAGGCTTGGAAAGCAGCCTTACGAAGTGTCACAGACAGAGTGACAGAGCAGGTGATTGCATAAAAAGGAAAAATGGAAAAAAAAAAATAACTAAAGCAAAACAAAGACAAATAAAGTCTTGTTCTCATATTGAGGAAGACTCATTGAATAAGTAAACAAACTTTCCTTTGCACATTTTAAAAAGTAGTCAGTCAGTCAGTCATTATCTGTACCGCTTATTCCTATTATGGGTCGCTGGGTGAGCTGGAGCCTATCCCAGCAGTGTTTCAGGTGAGAGGCAGGGTACACCCTGGACAGGTCACCAGTCCATCGCAGTTACACTGAAAGAAATGTCATTTTGGTTTTACTGGACCTGCATTCCTTGATTCATACTACATTCTACTTAGTATGTTTTGCTAAAACATCATGTTTAAAATTTACAGCATTTTAGCTGCTAATTACTTTACTGATTTTTTTTTAATTGCACTGAAAACATACAGATGCAAGGGTTACGCATAAACACAACCAAGGACTGATTAGAAAAAAAATCCCCATTGAAGCCACCACCAAAGTACAGGACAACACACAAAAGAAGATTAATGTAAACTAGCAATTTGCATGCAGTCCTTAACCAAGATCAGCTCATTTAATGCCTCTTTATGATTGGTAGTTTCTGAAGAAAATTAGAGACACTGAAATTCCTTGGTCAGCCTTTCAAAACTGGAATGCTGTGGCAATTTACTTGATTGGAATACAATTTTAAAGTTCAATTAAATCCAAGCTGATTTGGAATACATTATTGTGAGACTGATTTATTTAGGTTAAGCTGCCATTGGTGCCTTGCAGAAAAGTAACAAAGCTTTAACGGAATGATATTCCATAGCAGAGAAGTCAAGAATATTCAAGCGCCTTGAAAAGGCATTTAAGGAGCATGGAAGGAGCCAAGGGTGATACTATACCCCTACAACATTTGGTTAATTGGAGATTGGTCACGGGCTGTAATATTTGACTGTAATCTGAAAGGCCTGTGAAAGCAGGAGTGTGCAGTGAGAGCGAGAGATCAGCACAAGCTGTGAAGAGCAGCCAGTGATAAGATTAAACCCATTCACATCATATAATGAAAAACGAGTAGCTCTAGTTTCTCTTTATCAGGCCCATTTCTCATGTCGTCTCTTCTCTAGGTTGTTTTCATGTAAATAACTAAGTGTGACTCTACAATACATCTGTAACAATAATTGTTCCATCCCATAGCACACAGCTTTATCCATGCAGTGAGGTGCTAGTGAGGAATCTGAGGTGGAGAAAAAAGAAAAATAAATATCAGCTCTGGCCTTTTTTTCACCCTGTTCCTCTGCGTAACCAAACTGACTCATTACAAACTTCAAAGACACAGATAGGAGTTTTAATTAAGAGAAATGCTGGGGAGCAGTGGAGATAAGTAACACCCCCCCATACTCTCCTTGCCCTCCCCCTCTGTGCACCCCACATATCCCCACCTCTCAGTGCTCAGACAACATCATTAGGACAGTTCAGTCATCATCCCGCCGCATGAAACCAAAAGCGTTGTGTGGCTTCTATGTGGTAATCCTCACATCACAGGTCCTTTGTACTGATGTGGAGTGACACTCTGCATGTATCGGTACAAACATGCAAACATAAACATGGGATTATCTGGCACTAGTAGAAGCAGCAGCACCACTGCCCTCACTGGGGATACAGTACCAGTAAAGCGGTATCAAGAGGTTTGGAGACACTGTTTCCAAGAGCACAATTTTTTTTGCGTTATTTATACTATCTAAAAATACAAATTTCTCATTCATGCCACAATGCCTCAAGAAAAGTGATCAGAAAGAGGATTCGATCATGTTTAGTTTGTTAGACTTATTTTTCTATTCTTTTTATTTATTTATTTATTTATTTATTTTGTCCAGGTCAGCAAATAATTCTCCACAGTTTGAATGTCATCTCGTTATAACACTTGCAGCTGAGCTCTGGTAAATCCTACTTTTATCTTTGGACTTCATTAAATCTTCTATAACCCATTCGCATGTGTGAAATCAAATTGGACATCACTAAAACAGACATACATATCTATATTTGAGTGCCAACCAAGCTATAGGTTTAGGAGTTTAGACAGTAGACCTGACAGGATTGTGTGTCAGGGCAGCTGTCATCATTCACAAATGAAAGAAGTTTGGAATCACCTATAGGCCAAACAGAAACGGGGGTTTCCCCTCATCTGTTCTCAAAATAAAGCAAGTCCAAACAGCACCATTCACAAAAAGAAAAAAAATCTCTGCTTCCATGAAACACAAAGGCATGGTGTGCATCCAGCATTTTGACAGGACTGACAGAAGATCTCATAATAGTTTACTTCCCTTCAGTCTAGGGGTGAAGCAGCTCAGTCAAATTCAATGGTGAATAAGCTGGAAAAGCAAAAACTAGTATGTTAAAGCTGCAGAGAGTGAAACCTTGTAGGCATTTTCCAAAAGGTTCAGATTCACTGCTAAAAACTTTGCTTAAATATAGAAGACAGGCTTTCTTAGGTCAGACAGGTCGCGATGAACGAATTCCTTGGTAGAGAGGTAACAAGCTTATAGAACAATCATCAGCCCTCCACCAACCAGGAAGTGTTCAGACAGAAGCTATCAGTGGCCCTTAGGAGCAAAACACACACACACACAAACAAAAACACATTTCACAAAAGGAAGCAAGGTGTCATAAAATGCAATGACCTTTCACAAATGCAGCAGCAGTAAGTGATGACAAAGATGGCTTAAGGAAAACTCATAGGGGACAAATAAAAGTGATACACATCATAAACAGGAAATTGTCCTGTTGCAGTGAACGTAGGCTCGATCCAGTCACAAGCAAGAACTGTCCCTACCTTTCCTTTAAAATGAAATGCTGCCTTTAGTGACGTATTGGTACATTCTCTCTGTTGTGATATTTTGCAGTTTCGGGCCACGATGGCCCTTCAGCAACATATAATGTGGCATAGCTCAGCAGCTTGACTCTACTCAGCTTAGGTTTTTTATGTTTGTTTTCCATCGCAGGCAGCACAGTATGTCTGACTACTTTTCTGGTCCGACCTCAACTGATGTGCAGCCTGTTAGCATAATAAGTTATTGCATTTCAAGTCATGACGTGTGTTATTAGTTTGCATTTTTATAGTTTTAAGTAGCATTTCATGTAATGTACCAGGGGACACTGAAAGCCTGTCATGTACTTTTACCCTAACCTGAACATTTGGCATGTTAAAAATGCAAAATGACACACCACAAGCTGAAAATGTGTGTGCGATGTGTGCACAGTACCCAAAGTGGCATGCTGCTTATAGCCAGTGAGAATATGTTGTGAAGTGAGTTAATAAAAAAGGTGATGTGAAAACAAAGGAGACCACTTAGTGCTCAGAGAGAATTCTCATTTGTGGGCATAATACCAAAATTTCTGTCCTGCACACACAAAGACAAATACATGTGCACAAATTATAAATCCATCATCACTGTCATAAAGTGATATTACACATGGATCTTTTTTCTTTCCTCTGTCATGTTATGTCAAACACCTCTATGCAAAGTCCTTCAAACTGACAGGATTCATTTCCTGCAATACACACATGGAATTTATGAGTCCTGTATTTGTGTCACTGCATGACGTGGAGATAAAATCTACAGTGGGAAACGAAGAGTTGAGTTAAGCAGAGCTAAACCATACCAAGCAATGGAAAAACATCTCATGAGGAACAAAATAGCTCACTGGGAGTTTGATACAACACAGAATGTCTCTTAGACTAGGAGAAGCAACATCCTTTGATTTCTTGAAATAAAACTTAATCTGTTTGCTACAATCCCCAACAGCATATGTAGAGGAAACCAGGAAACAGAGTATCAGTATGTCAAACATGGCAATGGGAGCTTCATCCACTGGGGATGTTTTTCTGCAATGGGGACTGGTAGACCAAAGAGTGGGGAGAAGAGGACAAATACAGAAAAATAGAGAGTAATTCTGAGGTCATGTTTTTTTTTATAGGGTTTATGATATTTTTATTTTTAATTAATCTTAAGAGCAAGACTTTAAAAAAACTTGCTTTTACTTTTCCACATTGTAGTAAAAACCTATTTAAATGCACACATTTGTCATACTTCTTTGTCCTGTCCTTTGCAGATAAAATTTAGGTGATTCTGAAAAAATAAAACTGTTTTGAAGATTAGGATTAGAAGTTGGGATACCATCAAACGGTGGAGGTGCTCACGAAAGCCTTTTAGAAATTAGATAAACCTAAAATAAACATCATTTTTTAGGGGACAAAACCTTCAAGAATCTAGAATTTTTATTTGCTTATGACAAAACTGTTGCCTCACCAAATAGGTCAGCTGAGGAGGATAGAAAATCAAACTTGTCATAACATTACTTAAAGGGCTAATTACTCTTAATTAGCAGATAATCAAATCTAATCTTACATCTCACTTTCTACCCTGCCAAGCCAGGTGGGTTGTGCCACTGCTCATGTCTCCCAGTGTTCAGGTGTGTACCATCCTGTTGGAGTAGACTAGGCGAGCTCTCAGACCGCCCACACATCCCCAGGCCCGCTATGTGGTGGAGATCAGTTGCAGAAGAGAGAAATCTGTCCCCCCTGGGGGTAGGCCTGATGTCGGAGAGATTAATTACAGACTACGGAGCTGCAGCACGCTGGGAGCACACATTGCTTACGGGCTCAGATATATTCATCTGCGTACACACAGACACACACCAAGCCCAGTCTCCCTTCGCTCCTTGCAGGCAGGATCCATCAGCATGTTGAATCCCAGATGTACATCAACCCTCTCCCTCCCCCCCCAGAGGTGCTGCTCCTTTGTCTCCAGGTAACGCAGCCTGGCGCTCTGCCCACTGCCTCCCACTTTCATGTGGCCAAGGGAATTATCCTCCCCTTTATGTGTGTATGGTTTGCACTAGAGTGTGACGCCTTCACAGGTACTAGTTTCATATCTGCTTTCTGTTCTGGCAACAGACCAGCCAGCCACCTGTGAAGTTGTTTTCCCGGAGGCTCCTGAGCAAGGCAGCTCTGTGGCTGAGGCCGCAGTCGGCTGACAATTATGAGAAGAGCAGTCAGAGGAAGAACATAACTCTCAGACTGCTACACTCCACTTAGTGGTAACGGCTTAGGAAGTGGTTTGCCTTGTGTGTGTGTACCGTGTCCATGTGCGCGCAAGTGTCATAAATCACTGAGGCTTTCTTCATGATTACAGCAGGCCTCTGAATCTAAAACTGTTTCTCTGTGTGCTCGTGCGTGGCTATGAGCTTGCGTTTCCCCCTATGTTAAGTTTTATTTGTACAAGGAGAAAAATAAAGGTACAAACCCACAGTGTGCTGCGCTGCTTATTTTGGGGAAACATAACAACTGGTATTTCCCACTCTTCAAAGAACACTGTATAATACTTGGTTTGTCTTCTGAGTGTGCTTTGGGGAGATCCCCAATGGGAATCCAGCTTAAATATGTTTCCATCCCACAAACTCTTCACTGAGCACGTTGTCTGAGTGAACCTTGAAGCTGGCTCTAGAATCTTGGCTAACTTTTGACAACAGAGATCATCACACTATTAGACATGTGTCCTCATGTTTGCGTATGTGTGTCAGCAAGGTCTCATCAGAAAATGGCTTAAGTGTGGTAGTGTGTTTCTTTTATCTATCTATCTATCTATCTATCTATCTATCTATCTATCTATCTATCTATCTATCTATCTATCTATCTAT
>JBAMHW010000004.1:14267595-14279159 GCA_037177495.1 Rhadinocentrus ornatus
CCCCCAGCCGAGGCTCGAACCAGCGACCTTTTTGCTGTGAGGCTGCGGTGCTAACCACCACACCACCGTGCAGCCCTGGTCTAACTTATGAGAAGAATTTTAATATGGATTATTTGGTTTTTTTTGTTATTTTAAACAAGTACAGCAGAAACATTACACTGGTACGAATAAAAGTGAATGCAAATAATCCACAGTCAGGTGGCAGAATGATAGAGAATTTCAAAACATACTATAGTGTCAATAAGTGATTTTGTAAGTTATGCCTTTGTTAAGTCAACAGTTTGTAGCACAGAACTACACCTGGGATATCTTCCAGCGAAGCACACTCACAATAACCCGACCAGGGCTTACGATACTCTGAGATCTGCATTGGAAATGCAGTTTGTCTCCCAGGGCTACAGGCCCTCCTCCATTGTTTCACAGCTATCTTGACACCCACTCACCAGAATGGAGGCATGCCGCAATGAACCCTGGGATCTGTGATCCTGCCACCGATAGGCACAGCAGTGCCACAGATTCCATTAAGCTCCAAATTAAAGCAGGCACATCAAAGGGCCTGTGAGGAGGCAGCATGGAGATGTGACGGGGAGAGGGGGAACAAAAATGAGTGAGGGGAGAAAAAAAAAAAGAAGCCTCATTTATGCAATCCCCGAACGTGACAGAGCCTAATCCAAATCAATATCTGTGAGTGGTGGAGTGCTGTTACAATACTAGTATGGAACACATTAGCGGAAGATGAAAGCATTGAAGTGGTTAGCTAGATAAAATAATGTCTTTTATATCATGAGACATAATTGGAAAAATCTGGGCGAGCTGGAATACATGTTTACCACAAATATACTTATATGGGAACTGGTAGCAGTAGAAACATTTTACACTTTGATACCTGAATAATTTTAATATTGTTTACAAAGTTTCCACATTTTCAGATTGTTTTCTATTTGTTTCATTTTTTTTAACCAGTTAAAAAAGTGGTCGTTTTTGCAGTATACTGCAGTAAAATCTTGAGTTGTCTATCCCACATCTCCCCACATATTCTCAGGAAAACATAGTTCTTTGCTAAGTAGTCTGTTTCTGCAGACACAACTATGGTTCATTCCCTAAATTAGGACCCTTTTATCCTTGAATGATTCAGTAGTCAATTATTTTGTAGTGTTTCTTGAACTTAATACAAGTTTATGCACAAGATTATTGATGAAAAATACAAGGGTTAATGTAAATAGTGATGTTTAGATGAATTATAGTTAGAAGCCTCTCAAATATTATGTGCATCAAAATCAAATTAATTGCTCAAATTGAAGAAACAGCTTTTATAGCTGGAAGAAACATTTAGAAATGTTATTAAGATTATATGGGACCTACAATGTATAACAAATTCCATTTACTGTACACGTTTTCCATGGAAAAAGTCTATTTTTAATGCTGTATCTAAAAGGCTTAATCTGTGTCATGCTGAGGGTACCTGAAGGGGGGACCTCTGGGATCATATTGTCTTCTTTGATAATCTGTATTTATTTTTCTGTCCAGGTTGGAAAATTTGCCACTAATCTCTCGGGTCTTGGCAAATGTTTTGCCACTTGGAGATTCTTCACAAGATGTTTCTTGTGATTAGAGAATGGGAAGAACTCTACGTGATACCGTCTGTATTGTAATTCCCAAGGCCTGTCCAGGAGCCTCTGCTGCTCTAGACTACACCAAGGGAGCCTTGGAGTTCACTGTAAGCATCTCTCACTCTATGCTTTCCAAAAACAGAAAAAAAAGGGGTACTGCGCAGCGGTGGTGAGGGTGGTGTTTGCGACCCTACAGCAGTCTGCCTGATTACATCGCCACACAAGCATGCCTTCAAAGCCTTCCCCTTCCCCACCTCCCAGTTTGACCAGATAAGGGTTCCTTCTTGCTGTGGTTCAGCTAGGGGACAGGAAGACACACGAAGAGGTCAACGGTAGTGCCATCTGCTCCTCATGTACAACAAATACTGCTCGTCTATATCAACAAACTGCTTTACTGTCCAAACACATATCCTAGCCTGCATATGGACTGGCTCCTCACACTGTTGCTTTGATCACTCAATAGACTTTATATTGAGGCCTTTAGTGTGTAATACATTCAGGATGTTTATCTGACTGCTTGTTCAAGATTCACAAGGACACTGTTAATTGAGTCAATATGTTTTTCTTTTTCCATGCCCTGGCACATAAAGGACTGCTTCCTTGTAGGAGGCCAGCCACCGCTAGAAGGCTGGCATACACTGCACAGTGTTAACAACCTGTATTAGGACAATCTTTATATGGGTCAGTTAGTGACATCGCATTCCTGTATGTCAGTAAGTGCTTAGGCTGCCACGGTGATTCACAGCACGAAGAAGACACAAAGAAACTTCATTCTTGGAATGAGTGGCACACAAGAATGAAATTTAATCTTCGAGTAACAATCCTACAAATGGAGGAATGCCTCGTGGCATTTTTGGATGAGCATGCCAACCACCACAACACATATCGCCATAACCCCCCAATTGGCTCCACATCCTCCAAGTCAACACATGAAGCAGTATAAGCAGCTGTCACAGACGCTGGATCGTGTTGCACACAGGCAGCTGAGCCAGTGCCTCCAGGTTTACTTCTTACAAGGTGACTTTTACAACAGCTTCTCATCATTTATTTCATTGATATGTCTATTTTCCTTGCATCATTATTTCTGTGATTATGCTCAATCCCAGCTCTAACACATTATCAAACCAATCAGGAGATAATAACTGTCATCTGGATCTTTGTTTAATTAGTAGTTTTCAGTACGTTCTAACACACCTCCACTTCCCCTTACTTCAGTCATTCTCTCATGATCGCACTTAAAAAGGTGCTTTCCACCGTTTGGTAGGTAAGACCCGACGGTGTCTACTTCTCAACCGCTGTGACCCCTACCCCCCACAATCAGAGATTGCTAAAACAAAAAAGGAAAATCTGTTACATCTGTGGTTCCAAGCATTTGATGAATGAAAGGTTAACTTGCCAAGATAACAAAGGAGCTGGATACAGTCACCACGCGGGTAATGAAAACTGGGGAATATCAGAGTCAGCTTAAAGGCAAGTGTATAGTATGAGCTGTTTTCCAAGCATGTGCGTGAGGAGTGAGTGAAACTGCCATGTGGGGGCTTGAAAAGGAGCCAGTGAAAACAGAATCGGCTTTGCATAAAGGAGAAAAGTTACACAACAGAGCCTGTAATACCTGGTCAAACAAACTTGTGACTGATTCATTTCAGACAACTTAATAGTTCAAGAGAGAAAAGGATCATGGGACTGTGACCAGTCTTTAGATCATTTCTTTTCTGGGAGAGGCCCAGAGTGCATCACCCTAATGCTACTCATTCTGTGTTTGGAAACCTCTGATTTATATTTGAACTAATGGGAAACAAATTGCCTGAGCCTGGAGTCTTCTAAAGCTCAGGGATTCCCTAATCCAAATGCAAAACTGACTATAGGAGACAGACAGCACAGGACCTCAGAACTTCTTGTGTTTGTTTTGGAGAGGAGGGATAATGACAGGGAAGACTGAGCTTGCTGGGCCCAGCTCCTATCATGGGCATGGGAAGCCCCAAAAAATGAATAAATCACATAATGTTTCATGCCAACACAAGGAGATGAGATGAAGCACATGGCTGCAAGTGACAAAGATACCACATACTCACAGGGTGGAACAATGAAGCTCTTTTATTGAGGACAGATGATGAAGTGTCAGTGGAGCTTCCACTTGCATCATGACGGCAAACTTGAACAGAAACAAATGTCAGCCATGAGTTTTTAAGAGCTCATTTTCTCCAACCTGGCAAATATTAGGCTGTGGTAAACATAGAATATGGCGACTATAGATATGAGTCTGTGTGTGCGTCTCTGTATGACAATACACATGAGAGGGAGTGTGTGTGTGTGTGTGTATGGTGAAAGGGTGGGGCATTGAACAGAGGTCCCTCTAGCCCAGACTTGAAAAGGCATTCTTTCATCACTGCTAATCTCCTAAACATAAACATGAGAGCATCCACACAGTTTCTCTCTCTCAGGGCCAAGGAGGTGACCCTCCCATTACTGGCGATGAGGGACCACATGAGGACAGGGGGCCATGCGTGCTGTTTGTGTTAGGGAGAATTGCACCAACTGCACCAATCAAGATATCAGTTTTAAAATGGTTGTTTGTGAACAGATTCTTAGAGCACGTTGTGGGTGTGTATAAGAAAGTGTCAGCATACTTGTTTATGATTGTGAGGCGTGTGTGTTCCTGTGCTGCTGGGTAAATCAGACATCAAACCAGGGCATGACAATTCCATCTGCAACAACCGATAATTAGCTATTTTTTTCAACAACAACAATGTGAAACATAATTGCATGAGATTTCAACAAAAATTAAGTCAGAAGCTTGTCATGCCTTGATAAGGTGACAAAGATCTGAGATCTCTGTTTGGTAGAAGAAAGATGTATTCTGAGAAGCAAATCGGTCACTAAGCCCAAGTGAAGAGGGAGACAAGAACTGGGAACTTGATCATCTGGGAATGGCTGAAAGGCTTCCAGGAAACTGAGTGCTTACAGAGAGTTTGTCAGAGAAAAAGTTTGCCATTTTACATTTATAGAAATCATAAATTTGTATGTGAATAATGCTTCTCAGTCAAAAGATTGCAATGTGAGCTCCATCTTGTTACCTCATTTAGCTTCTTACTGAGCTGTTTCTGGTTGAGAAGACATCTCGAAGACTTAGAAATGGTCCATTAACATCTCACCTAAAATTGGGCAACTGTAAGTTTAAAAAAATAATTTTCATTTAGACCAATACGAGTTTTAATAAGCATTACATTTTAATCAATATTTTAATTTAGAGCTGAGCAGAGTTTTTAACACACTAATGGTGACACAAGGTGGGTGTTGAAAATATTTTTAGATATATAGACCTGCAACTCAACAAATTTCCAACCATCAAAACAACAATGTTAAAATTCCAGTTTGTTTCTCTGGGGTTTTAACTTGATTTACAGACTTCAGTCATGCATTTACCTTTCTAATTTCTGTAATATACAAAATATTTAATAAGAGCTAATCTGCTTAGGCTAAAAGGAACCTAATTTACCCAGAAAATGGCTAAGAGTTGCAACTACATAGAGTTTGTGCAGAAGATGCAGGCTTTCGTAAAGCTGTATTTTATGGCTAATCATGATCCTTTCCTAATTAAACTCAAGTAGCTGTGTCACCTAAACCTAACCAGTGAGTGACAGAGGAAAAAAGAAAAGAAACATTGGTTTCACATGAGATTTGCCTGAGGCTTGTATGTAAAAGTAAATGGGGAAAAAATGCATTCCACCTCCAACCCAAGTCTCCTGGACTAAATGTTCCCAAGAATGCTTCATCACGCTCTTACAACTACTTCATGAGAAATTTTAATTACACTTCATAGCAGTACTTTTACTGTTACTGATATAGCACATTTACACAATATATTGTTTGGCATAAATCTAATGCTTTTCTCAAATAAAACAGGTTCTTATTCTATAACGCTAACACAATAAACAGCAGTAGCTTAGTTTTTGTGAGCTCTGTGGAGCCCTTGTGTTGACTCAATAAGGTCACTATCACTTAACACTGTGTATTCAGACATCCTTCCATTTCTCCGTGTTGAAGAACTTTTAAATTAAGTGTTTCTGTTCAATATTTCAATAGTATCTCATAAAGCTAAAGGAACATCCTGTATTTGTTTTCATTTGCCCCAGTTTCAATTAAAGTTTTATTGAATAATAGACGCATTACTGCACAGTAATACAACATACAGCTCATAATGGCATAGGTAATTTATTCTGGTTTTACTGTAGGCTCTGCATCATAAGTAAGATGGTACAACGCATGCTCCTTTCTAAGGTGCACTTATTTCTCAGGCCTGAAATAAGCTCAGCTCACATGACTCACGTCTCTGCAAACACACACACAAACACGCACATACACACACAGATACATCCAAGCTCATATGCCACACTATTCCTTGCATACATGCTAAAGCTGTTCTTGCAGAGCATTTAAGAGATAAGGCCAGTGAGTTAATGCAGACGTGCTGCCATAATCCACCCCCACCACCCACCCCACCCCTCTGGTCTATTCTAACAGTTTCTTTGCGCTTCGGCTGCATATCTGTGACAGATTAGGGCAGATCACCAAGGATTACCTCCACCAGACACCAGCCTCTACACATTGACCATAGACAACCCCCACCACTCCCCTGCAGTGAGAGAGTAAGAGCAAGGAGGCCCAAATTGAGCTTTAATATTCAATTGCTTAGTTGATTGATCGTATGCTTGGAGGTTGTACTTCTCAGTACTTGCAAAAAGTTCACGTGTCTCTGCGGATGATCATATTTGCTTTGTTGCAAATCTATACACTCTTGTTAGGAATGACAATATTGCTAGAAGGATGCATGATGCCCTGGTGCCTGTCCTTTGGGATTTTGTTGCAAAGTGAATATAGGTCAGACCTTGTAATTGTTATTTGCCTTTGATTGCTGAGTAAAAAGATATGTACAGTCAAGGTTATGATTATCATTTCTGCAAACAAACCAAATATTAGGTACCTAAAGGCAAATATCTTACAGTGAAATCATTACTTTATTTCCTTTGTAAATGGATAAATGGTAAATGGATAAAATGAAACTGATATATTAATACTTTTATGTGTAATGCTTGTGGGGATTTTAAGGGCAACTTTTAAAATATTAAATGCATTTGAAATGAGGGAAACTTTACGCCCAACTTTTTGGAGTTCACTGTTACAGTCCAGAGAGAATATTTTTGCATTTCCATTAAAAGAGAGTCTCAGTAAATTAGTATCAGCCTTTATCCTTCCTTATCCAACTACAGCACTTCAATGACATCATTGATCTTGATTATGATCAATAATATATGATTAGATTAATATGCATATATGATATGTATAAAATACGGCTCCATTTTAATATAATCAGGATTTTATTCATGTTCTTTGTTTAAAGACTTTTCTCATTTTAGCCTCAAAATACCTCCTCATATGATGCTGAATTAAAGCAAACAGATCAAAGAGAATATTTCAGTGTTGTACCACTATGGACAAGTAAATGATTTTATGGGCAAAGTAAGGTTTGAAACTGAAAAGCACCCAGAAAGACTGATATTTAACTAGTTCTAATAAATGCTTGAAATGTGGAATACTAAATAAAAACAACTAAAAGCAAATTAACCTCTTTTCAACTGAATAGTCTTCATTTTCATGCGTGGAAACAAAAAGGTGTGTGGGTGTGTGTTTGGGTGTGCGTGTGTTTGTGTCGTGTGTGAGATAGGCAGATACAGGAGGGGGACAATGGGGGGACTGAGACTCCACCTGGACTCAGAACAAGCAGGAGACCAACAGGGGACATGGACACCACACAACGCACACTACAAAGGGCTGGCGGGGCGAGGTGCATGAACGCCATAACAGAGCCAAAGTCCCATTGTTCTAGCCCTGTTTCATCTCTCCTCCTTCTCTCCAAATATTTGGAGGAACGCTCTGAATAACATACTGGTACTGAGAATATTGCACTCTGTATATTGTTGAAAGGAACTCAGGCAGAGTTTTTCACCCTTCAAAGACGTTTTCTTTGTTTTGTTGGGGTTTTGTTTGCTCCTGTATTTGAATTGTGTACCGTGATTTCGTGGATATCTCATTGTTCCAGGATTTGAGATTGTTGGACAGAGAAGCACCCACTGGCTCATTTATTTTCATTGCATCATGTGACTCATTGTAATTGCAGCGCACTGGGAGAAGTGGGCTGAAATGATGCAAAAAATAACAACTGGCTCCCGTTTCCCCACTGCTACTGCTGGGGAGCTGTTTGTGAGAGAAGTTTCATTCTCCTTCATCATTAGAGTTTCAACAAGACTGTTACCATATAGACTTCCAGGCTGCTCATTTCCATACCCGAGCCAATGGGAAGTCGGTGATTAAAAATACAAGACCACAGCTTTGCTTCAGAGTTCAAAAACACAAAGCTCAAAGTGTGGAGCTGAACTACTAATCATGTGATCAATGGGGGATGAACATGAGTCTCGACAACGCAGGGTTACAGCATCGTCTTACAGGGTTGTTTGATGGCCCTTTCCTTGGGACCCCAACATTGATTGGGCCCTGAGGGCACCCCGCAGCGCTGCCCTGTCACTAGGGTGTGACTGACAGCTCTAATGAAGCCTGCCATCATCGGGCAAGGGACCACTCAAGAGCAGACGTTGAACTTCAATCGGCCTGTGTGACGTCCAAAGAGTTTTGATTTCTTAGCAGTGATTAGGGGGTAAAGAGAAGACCCCTGTGGGAGACAGGCAGTACCAGGCCTGCCTTTGAATATTCCTCCGTTTACCGCTTGTCAGTTCTTGGTATTGGAGATGAACAGAAGAGATGTAGGGGGGTGGCTGGTAAATACCTAATAAGCAAAAGAGAAAGAAAAAAACAGCAACTCACAGTCCCGTGAGATCAGGTTTGGACGCTGTCATATGAAAGCAGACTGTCTGTGTGGATGTCACTAAGCCAGCTGACAATTACAGCTGCTTTCTGAACAGAGCTGTGCTGATTTGTTTGTCTGAGTAAAGCAAAAACATGTCAGGTAACTTTAGTTCCGTCATAGTTCATTGAGGATGGAGAGAAAAGTTGCAACTTCTCTAATCCTCTGCCTCATACGCAAACACATCCCTTCTATGTGCGATGGAGGGATGTTGAGCAGTTGAACCTCAGAAGACTCATCCTCACTTTGTTCTATTATTCACCATCTCTGGCTTTCAGAACTCTCTAGGATCTCCACGGGGTTACACTCTATCCTGATGGAAAGACTCTTGTGCCACTGAGAGCCTGTTTACTGTCTGGCCCTGCGTTCCACTGGAGCATACAACCAGTCCCCTTACTTCCATGCTTAAATCAGAGCCTTTAAATGTAAATCAAAAACAGTGGTGCAAGCCATTTGTTAATCTTATGTTTGCTGGCACGTTTTGAAACCAGTCTGAATCAAAAAGGGTTATTTTGGAGAATGGCAGCTCATTTGACTTTTGACATTCTGACAAAAATAGTCTACTCTGCTGCACGACGTCTTCCCTTTGTTTTCATTCGACATGAATCTTGACATCATCACCCAGTATGATTCAATAACCTTTCAGAACGCTCATTTGTAAAAGCATAAATAGTTATTTGAAAGATAAAAGCAAACATGTTTGTTTTTTTTTTTACTTTTTTCCAACTCCCCAATGGCATTTATGAGCACTTTGGTAATAGGGACCAGAGAAGAATTTTGAGGGAAAAAAAGAAGAGGAGCAAAGGATGCTTTGATGTACTCTTAGATTAAGTGAAGTCTGCAGCGATGTCTACAAAAATACATTCAGTGTATACAGTCAGCCCAGCTAGAGAGATTCCTCTCTGCTGGCCCCAAACCACCACAGCATAAAAAGACAGTCTGTATGTTCTGTGGCAGCAGGAGACTTGTACGGACCCTGTTGACAGCTTCAGATGAAGTGTTCCCCTAAGAAACACAAACTGAGGAGATTTTTTTTCTTCATAAACTTGTGTTTTTCCTCCATCCCAGAAATCCCCACCACCCTCTCCCCATTCTAAACTTTTAAAAGCCTGCGTTCAGAGCTGCTTTGATTTTTTTATAAATATATATTTTCCTTGGCTTAAAAGAGATCTACCAACTAGTGAATGCTCGGTGGACGCACCATACACAAGCTACCAGATAAAGTGCTAATGTTAGAGTCAGAGAAAGGAAAAAGGCGAGGTCGGAGGGGAAAAATATATGAAAAAAACAAACAAAAAAAAAACAGGATGATTTAGCAAGATGCTGTGAAATAGTTAGCATTTTCAATTTGAGATATTATCTAAAAACTTTAACATTTGATTCAGTGTGATGGGTTCAGCCAGAGGCAACAGACATTTTTTTAATGCAATACACTCTGATCAGTGGCAAAGCAGTTTGTAAGCAGAAAGCAAAAATACGTAATTCTCCATAAAAGCACACAGTATTGCTGATTTACAAATTAGCAAGCTGACATTTAGTTAAGAAAACATTCCTTGGCACAGTGTGACTGCTAAGATTCCCTCTACTGTATACTGTGCAATTTGTATTTGATTAGGCTGGTAATGAAAGGTGGTATGAATAATTTAACATAAACAAAGCATGTGATTCCAAATTAAATGTAGCTCCACAAGCACATGTAGCTACGCCTCTGTGGGTGGTGAACTTTTGGTGAGACAATGCTGACCTCTACTGACCAGCTTTGCAGTGCAGCGTTGCTACCAGACTGGCCCAGATACATGTAAATGTTTGTTTTTCTGTCGCTTTGGTGCATTTCTCATATCACAATTTACATTCTCATAACTATTAGTTGAAACTCCACAACAATTAGTTGTATGTGCACATCAGAGTAGCATTTCTCATTGCATTGATCACATTGCAAGTTCTTATGGACATAAAGCATTTGCTTTTATATGATTCTCTGCTATTTCATGACATTATCATTTGCTTTGGTCATATCAGTCAAAATTAACAATACTTACAACTGCAGATAAGTTAATCCCCATAAAATTAATAGTCCTCATTTCTTTGCGTGAGTCATTGCATACAAAAATGTTGAACTAGTTGTCAAAATCTGTCAAGCAGAAACATTTCTTGAATATTTTCCTGGAATTTCTCCTAAATTAAACAACTGCTCTCAGATGACCCTCTCTCTGCCCAGAGGTGGAGGATGTACGACCAGCATCCACATAAAAATGGCTGTCCAAGTAGCCATGGATGCAGGATGCAATGAGATCACAGCAGAGTCCTGCAGAGTTTCACCACTTGAGGAGATACTTGCCTTGCTGCATCTCAAGGGATGACATTCGATGTGATGTCGATGACAATATGTGACTAGACTGACAGGAACGCCTTCATGCACAGGAGTGATTTACTGTAGTATGTTCAGTAACATGCATAAATTATAACACACTGCATAATGCTGTGAACAAATTACTGTAAGATGGCAAACATTGTACAAAGTAAAAATGTGAAAAAAATGTATTCTGCGTCATGTATTCAGTTACACTACTAACAACAGAAACGTGTAACTTTAACGGCTGTCTATCTAGTGTGCAGTGCTGTCTTGTATATATTCAGCTCGTGTTTCCGAGATCTGACTTTTTTGTGTTCAAAAACACTTACAGATTACACTGTCATGATGAAAACACGACTAAGCCATTTGGGTACCTAGTTCGTACTAAATGATGAAAGGGCATTTCATTTTGATGGCTCTGACAGTTTGATTGACACGAATACTTAATCTATTTTTAGCTAATTTTGCAGTTTATCAACAAGGTTCTGCAGTTTGTACTAATTGTTTTGAGAAACGCACTAACTACTATGCAAATGTAAAGTCTGGTGTGAGAAATGCATCAAAGCGACTGAGAAAAACGGCAGATAGATAGATATTAGCAGATAGATAGACAGACAGACAGACAGACAGGCAGGCAGGCAGGCAGGCAGGCAGGCAGGCAGGCAGGCAGGCAGGCAGGCAGGCA
>JBAMHW010000004.1:14289542-14328647 GCA_037177495.1 Rhadinocentrus ornatus
GCTAAATGTGAGAAAAGTCAGATAAATAATGAAAATGTGTCAGCTACAACTTTTATACTAAATTTTTACACTTGGCAAAAGGGTCTAGATTAGGCCATCAGGCTAAATTCTTTCATGTCCCCCCTTGCAGCAAGAAGCTTAAAATGACATATTTGGCCCTCCGTAATCTGACAAAAAAGGAAAAATGTGACAAAAAGATGCACGTTTAAGCAAACACAACGCATTGTACATGATCCCTCCCAGGTTGAGTCTTCTCGAGCCTCCCTTCCAGCTCTGTTTCGCTTATGTACTGATTTTCAATCAGATGGGGTGGGGTGGATGCAGATCACTCTTGCTTCCCACAGGCTGGACGGGCTCGTGCTTCACTCTGAACAGACCAACCAGAAAAAAATGTGACAAAGGAAGCGGAGTTTGGTGGAGAGGGCGCGGATGTTGTCAGAAGGAAATGGTATGCGCCGCGGTGGCTCAGGCTGTTCTGTTACTCCCTCTGTCCCGTGCCTCTCGTCTCATCTGTAATTCACATAAACTACCGGACATCAAAGGCTGGAACTACCGTGCTCTGAAACCCGTATTGTGGGAGACTCATGCCCCAACGATACAGCTGAAACGTTTACCAGCTGACGATGGCTTTGGTGCGGATGGTCGGTAAAGTTTGGCCGAGACTTTGGGGAAGTCTTCCGGCATTTCACTGTGGTTCCAGACCCGCTCGTTCGGTGACCATTCTCCACAAGGTAACAAAAACTGTTAACTGTTTTTACACCAGCTGCAGGATTCAGTTTTTCCCCGACACACCTCAGCCCATGTGTCTGTTTAACAGAGCATTTGCTGCTCAAAAGGATAAAACAGTCAAGTAGTAGTTTAAAGTAAGAGATCAAATTAAGCAACTATTCGCTATTCTTTATTACTTGTAGTCAAAACCACGTGGTATTTTAGTAAGTTTATTTTCTTAGATATCACTATTACCTGCAGTGTTCTTCTGTCTCCTGTTATGTTCTTTTAGGAGTTAATAAACGACGGCTAAGTCGTTAAAGTTTATCCTTTATCTCCAAAAACTGTGTATTATATAATTTTTGAAGCACTCCCTCAGTTACTCCAATGAGGAGGTTGTTTAGGCCTATGTATATCATAAAAAAGGGGGGTTTTGTGGAGAGGATCTGCACATAGCTGTATGTTTAACATTCATTGCACAAAGTTGCAGCAGTCAGCAAAGATGCAGGGATACAGACACCAAGTGAGAGTGTAGAGAAAGCAGAGCTGCTTTTCCTAAAATCATCGAGAGACCCCTTACAGAGTCAGTGCTGACATAAAGTCTGTGGGATTGATGGACAAACTGTCATGACTCACACCTATGTGCAACAATGACTAAGATGAGTACTATTTTTAGAACGAATCCTATACCAAATTGGATCCACTTTGCGCATGGCATGCATGCTTACAATCTTGCATCCCAGACAGAAATTAATCAGCCAGTGCTGTAGAGTCTGGGAATGTGCTCTCTTTGACTGTATCTCCCAAACATGTGGGTTTCAGACTAAAAGAGTGTTTTTAAAGAAGTTTCAGTATTTGTTATGTAAAGATAGCAGTTTACAAAACAGAGAATACTGCTACAGTCAGGTTTCAGAATCCAGATGGCAATGTGTTGGTTTTTATAACAGTATTAATAGTGAGCTGTAGAAAGGACCTGATTTTAGCTGATATACCTGGAAGTGAGTCAGGTAGACAGAGGCCACACTTTTTTATTAGAATGTTGAAATGTATGTTCTGTTGAATTTTGACAGTAAAGCTTTGCTGACTTATAAAGCCTCACAAACCATGTAGGAATGACTATTGCAGTTGGAGAAGACATACATTGACTGATCAGTGACCTATGGAATAAGCATAGAATTCAGATCTTATGGGAAGCAAGGGATAATGTGCTCATATTACATCTATTTTCTTTATTGCAAGCTTTACCCCTCAGAACTTGCAGCCTGCAGGAGACAAAGTGCTTTTAGATCTCTGTATCCATTTATGCAGAAGATTTTTAAGACAGGCTTTTTAAAAGTGAGAAATTGTAGAATATACAGAAGCTGTGAAAAGTTTGGACACACTTACCCTTTAAATGTAATGGGTTAGTGTGTCTAAACCTTTCACTGGCAGTATAGAAAAATATTTTCAAATGCTGCTATAGTGGGCCATCTGTCATTGTATTAACTACTAACAAGGAACACATGTGAAAAATATGTTACCCTCCTGCAAAAGTGCAGGACTAATCCACCGATGTCCTCGTTCTGCATATTAAAAAGGACTTTATGACATGTCTT
Organism: Rhadinocentrus ornatus; assembly: GCA_037177495.1. Lineage (NCBI taxonomy): Eukaryota > Metazoa > Chordata > Actinopteri > Atheriniformes > Melanotaeniidae > Rhadinocentrus > Rhadinocentrus ornatus. The sequence continues at coordinate 14,291,846 of JBAMHW010000004.1, forward strand.
CCCATAGTCAGTGAAGTCAGAAAATAATCGCACCTCAAATACTTGCTGTCTGCTTGGACCCAGCTTATTGTAGCTATATTTTACAATGAAACTTGCAGTGTGCTGAAATGATAAGATCATTTTATGACAGTAAAGACAAATGTTTGCAATTTCACACAAAATAGAAATCCCAAATCATCAACACAGCTGAGACAAGAATCATTTTGTCACCTTAAAGTTTGACATATTAAACTAACAGTTGGCTCCAACTGCTGTCTTGCACTGTTATATAGACTTGTTTGGCAAGGCACTTTATTTGTAAAGCACATTTCATGTACAGAACAATTCAAAGTGCTTTACAGAAAATTAAAACATTTTGGATGAGCTGCAGATGTTTAATGATCTTTTTAGAAAGTCCTGTTAAAAGACCATTACAGTAATCAAGTCTACTGGAGACGAATGCATGGATGAGTTTCTCCTGGTCTTTCTGGGCGACTAAACTTTTAATTCTGTTGATGTGAAACCTGCCCTGACCTCAGTTTTCTATTTGTAAAGAGTGACTGTGAGAGGTACTGTTACTCTCTTTAGGAAGCATCCACAAAAATACAGACGTTACTTGTTTAAAAAAAACGGACCGAGTCAATTGCTAATATCTTGAAGTGTGGTTAAGTGCTCGTCAGTAAACTCGTAATAATAAAAGTAATGCAGCAGCTGAGTTTTCTTTCAACTGATGAATCTTCGATCTTGTTCACTCTGTGTGTTGTGCACTGTTAGGCTGTCTAATATCAGCTGTTACAAGTGAAAACTCTATTTACATAATATTTTATTAACAGTATTCTTAAGCAAAAGGTTAAAGTTATGGTAATTATGAACTTACTATGATAAGGTTACACTAACTACAAATTATTTATTATAAAGATAACCCCTTAAGATGCATTCAAGGTTGTTATAAACTTACAATTTCCTTAACAGCCCATCACATGAACAGGCCATCACATGAAATAGCAATAAACTAATGTATTTATTACACAATTCAAAGATCCTAATTGTAGTCTTTTTTTGCCATATTTGTTGTTTTCTTCTCTGATATAATGATCTTAAAATATTCTTTGATAATCAAACAAATAATCTTGTGTGGTCCTTGTTATGATGCAACCACGTGATGAGGCACAGCTGAACTCTTTGTATTTAAGGGGAAATATGATTCACTATAGAAAGGTTTGTATAACATGTTTATCTATGTGTCTTTTTCCTGCAGAAGTTCTGTTTTCACTCTTATAAATCAGCTTCTTTAAACATGGTTGCTCTGAAACTTTGCAGATTCCACATAATTTGTTGAATTGGTTCTCTCTCTTTTTGTTTTGTTTTCAGCTCCTTCACTCTGGCAGTATGCTGGTTGCAGGATTGAAGCTGCCTTTGTGAATTTTGAGCTTGGAGAACCTAATATGAGAACTGTAGAAATCTGCATCAAAACTATAAGAACAAATATCCCAAATATGAGTTCATCCCCAGCCTAATATCCTGCACCACCCACCTTAGCTGAAGTTGAGACGCAAATCAGATTTAAAATTTTCCTTTTCCAAGGTTCAGATAACTATTTGGAAAGCTATCAAACCTTTTTCCCTTTGGAATGCTAGATTATAAAGGCCACTTTCACTTTCCCAGCATGCCTCATATAAATTAGATTAAACTGTTTCTATGTTTTTATCATAATTATTGTATGTATTTGTTTATTTGTGTTAGATGTTACACAACCTTGTGTCAGTATAGAAGCCCATCTTGCAGCTACTGCCTTTCCACTACTATACTTTTTTCAAATTTTCTGAACTGAACTGGATCATTAACTAGATAAAAGAAGATAAATGATCGAATTGAAATTACTTTCACGGTAGGGTGCTGGCTGTTCTTGATTACATTGGTGACCTTGAGTAATTCATTTACTGCTCCTGGCAGCCTTTGTTTTCCACCACTGCCTTCAGCTTATTCTTTAAACAACTTTCAACCCGTTTCTGCTTCAGTCATACCTGTAACATGCAGTAGGTTTTCATCATAACTTCCAGCATGCTAGTTAATAAAAGTCTCTCTTCTTCTGAATAATGGTACAGAGCCTGTGGTGAGAGTGGGAGTACATTCCTATAGGAGGTCTTGGTGCAACAGACCATAGCTTTTGTGTGACAGGATTCATAATGGCCTGACCTGCTTGCTGAAAGCCTGCAGGGAAAATGAGGCTGCTTGTCACCGCGATCATTGCTCAAGCAGGAAGTCATAGCCTGCCTGTGGAGGAAGATTGCAGTTTGTCTTCACATTACTAAGCGTTTTCCTCCATGTCTTTGTCTTCTCTTCTTTCCCCGTTCGCGAGGCATTAATAAGAAAGTTCTAACTGAAGGGGTAAATATGCCCTTAGCTGAGCGTTATTTACAAGAGCAGCTGAAGTGAATGATTTGATAATGAGGGGCAGATGTGCAGAATTGATCACAGCTCAGAGTTAAATGCATAAATGTGCACCCTCACAATATAATGGCAGGAAAAACACTTCAGTTTATCAGTGTGTTCTATGGTCCATGGGTGTGTCTGTTCCTTTGAGTAGTAATAGTCCAGAAAAAAAGTTGGCTTATGAATAATGGGGAAAACTGAATTTCCTGTTTTGTGTACAAAGCCTTTATTTGATTTGTAAGCACCAGGATATTGGGTAAAATTGTGAGCTTTAGCTCCATTTCATTCTGTTCCATGTAGGGCCCGACCAATTAATCGGCAGGCCGATCAAATCTGCAGATATTAGCCCTTTTCAAAATGACCAATATCGGCCGTTGTTTAGCCGATTAGGCGCCAATTTAGTTGGCAATTGTTTTCCACACATTGTCTTTGTGATCATTGTCGCAATAATTCTTGTCTCGCTTGTCTAACAAACACGAGTGTTGTGAGACAAGCGTAATAAGATCCTCGGCCATAGAGATAAAAAGTTGGAAAGAATCAGCAGCGAGAAGGGACACTTGCATAGCTCGCAACACCAGCTCTGGTGATGCTGTAAAGGCCTTAAGGCTGGAAAACGGTCAGTCGTCATAAATAAGAAAGATAAAGTTGTTTTTGGTAGTTTACCGCCGTGACAAGGCACCTACATGTCCAAAATCAGCTTCACTTGCAGAAATAATGTCAAATTCAGATTTCTAATATGGCATTGTGTACTAACTTTGTTGCTTATAAGGTAATGTGCTAAAAAAATTAAGGTGCTCATTTTAAAGATTTATCCCTTTATTATTGGTTTATTTTGACAGTCCTAGTAGAAATTCCAAATTTATTAGATGAATGTAGGATATATTTTTTTCATAATTATCTGGCAACCCCCTGAAATAATCTGGCAACCTCATGGAAGTTCCGACCCCCAGTTTGAAAAACACTGGTCTGTTGGATTGAGAACTTGTGACGTTGGAGGCCATTGAAGTACAGTGAACATATTGCCATGTTCAAAAAACCAGTTGGAGATGATTTGAGCTTTGTGACATGGTGCATGAGAAACCTTCAGAAGATTGTACACTGTGGTCATAAAGGGTCAGTCAATATAGTCAATAATATTAAAGTAGGCTGTGGCATTTAAGCAATGCTTAGTTGGTACTAATGGGCCCAAAGTGTCCCATGAAACTATCCCCGACACCATTACACTTACACCAGCCTGAATCATTAATATAAGGCAGCAAGGATCCATGCTTTTTAGGCCAAATTAGGCCAAAACGTCATGTAATCACTACTGAACTTTGGCAGATTTTTTCAATGAGGTGCCTTCTAGCTAAGGCTAATTTGTTGTTCATCTTGCATCCTACTTGTACTCTGAGCTCTGTCCAGCCAGTGAATGTCAGTCTGATGTTGAATTGAGTCTTATGCCTTGCTTTGTCCTTTTCCCTCGCTTCCTCCAATAATGTCCTCTTGAATGTCTTTGATGATTCACCCATGGTACGTGTTCAAAATGATCAGTGTGTTGATATCCAGTGACGCGGTGCATAAAGCGAAATTCATCTATACAGTGAAATAAGGATGTGAAGTTATGATTTCCCAGCCTCAACAAGGCAATGCAAGCTAAAAGAATGTGCATATTAAATGTCACTGTGCCATCAAGAATTAGTCAGAAGTACATATTTTTGAGGTCAGAAAGTTACATTTGATTTACTGTGCTTTTCTATCATGTCCAACCAGTCAGCCCATTCTACTCTGACATTAATAGGGCATTTTTGTCCAGACAGCTGCTGCTCACTGGACCATTCCCTGTAAACCCCACAGATGGTTTTCTATGAAAATTACAGTAAATCAACAGTTTAGAACTTAAGCTAGTCATCTTGATCGTGTCTACATGCCTAAGTTACTGCCATGTGATTGGCTGATTAGCCATTTGTTTAAACAAGCAATTGTAACAGTAAATAAAGTGGCAGATGAGTGTATGATTATAAAGTTATAGTTGGTCTTTTCTTTTGAGCAACAGGTGTTTTTGTTGATCCGCCACATTTTATTCAAATTATTTATTATGTTTGAATGAATGGGAACAAAATACAGTTATTGTCCTCATAGGATGTTACGACCCCTCTGCCAACTAGGGGAATCGGGTTGGAAACAAAAACAAGCCGGACTAACAAAATGATATAAAACAATACTTTTATTCACAAAACCCAGGTTCAAACAAAATATACAATGGTATGTAACAGAAGATGGCCTAATTAAGGCAAAATACCATGTCCGGTGAAAGTAAAGACAAGGAATTAACAAAAGGTGTCCCTAATTGGGTAACAATAACAGCTATACAAAAGGAAAAACAAGATTCTCTACTGTTTAACACTTAACAACTTACGATTTTTAAATATCATTAAATCCAACACGTACAATAACCAAAACCCAAAATGCGCTAACGTCTCCTAATGAGAACGTAACTTAAAATTAACCACAAAACAAAAGTTATATCAAAACCACTCCTAATGAGGAAACAAAAAGCTCTTAATCAAACTGAAATACTACTCAAAGTGAGAGTTTCTTTCCCTTCACTAAACACAACCGTGTATTCTAATAAATAGGGAATCTAAATGCTTACAAACCACTCGGGTTAACACAACCAGCATCCACAATCCCAAATTGGCTAACTGTGCACCTACGGAACACAGCTGCCTCGAATGATTGACTTTCATCCTTTGTAAAGACCAGGAGACCTTCCGATTGGTCGGAGGCTTGAAACGGTCAATCAGGGTGGGTAGGTGATTGGTCCAGACAAAGGCGTAGCTGAATAGGTGGCGACCAGTCCCAGTAGAGGGGGGGGGGATCTCAGTCCGAATCTGCAGCCAATCAGGGTCTCGCAGCCATACCTCAGACTTTACAGAAAACCCACTTCACCAGCCGAAGGCCGGGGAACGTGACAGAGAATAAAACTGATGTTGATGATGTTTGTTATTGCTTAACCTTTTCTGTGTAACTTACGAGGGTAACGTTTTCTTTTACTTTTAAAGGAAATACTTAGTCAAATACTGCTGGACCATCTTGTGTTTAGGTATTAGACTTTACTACAGATCATGTTCCAAAATTAAGCATTGAAATAACTGGTGATTTCCCTGTAATGTTTTTTTTTATGTATTTATTTTTTTGTTTTTTACTATTGCAATCTGTTACAATAAACCTCCTTCTCATTGTGTTTCTAGGGTCTTTTTTATTGTTGTTGTGCTGTTCTGTGAAGAGAATCTGTAGCTGCCACACGTTGGTAAGAAAACTAAAAGGGTCAATGTTCATAATGTAGTGTGTTTTAGGAAGTACTAACAGAGAACCAAGAGCATAACATTGGAAAATAAATGCTGTTATTTATCATACAGCTCTCAGGTTGTAGTATGTGTCACAGTGGTCACATTATGTTGATTTAAAATAAGATTGGTAACGTGTTGCCACAGCATATACACAGGAGGCAGACGTTTACTAAATTGAGTGCAGTGATCTTAGACAGATACAAAATATAACTTATTGATGAGTAAAGTCGCCTGAATTTATCCTCGATGCTCAGATTTGATTTTCTTTTTCACATTAAACAGGACACCAGTTTATTGTAAACACAGCTTAACTCGCTCTTCTGTTAAACTACTTCGGACACAAGCTGTTTCCAATGAGAGCAGTAGTCCAAGTAATGTATTTCCAAGCACCTGCTGTATAATATGTGTCAGCACCCAGTACCTGCTCCACTCAGTAAAACAAAATGCTATGGCTGCTGCAGTAGGGATGGAATATAAACAAGATTTATGTTTCTTTTAACAAACTGCTAATGTATTGGCTGCCTATGTTATATCTGAGGGGTCTGTCAGGTCTCAGGGTCAGCATGGTTATATATGCTGCACTGGGGATTTCCACATGGTGATGTGTCAAGAAAAAATCTGACATTTTCTCAACTGGGTTTTTTTTATTTTTTTTTTATAGCATAGCATAGTCACTGCCCATTTTTTTCAGCCAAGTTTTCAGTATGGCTAAGAGTTTTAATTTAACCATCCATCCATTTTCTATACCGCTTAGTCCAATTCATAGTCGTTGCGAAGCTGGAGCCTATCCCAGCATTTAGCAGGGGAGAGGCAGCGTACACCCCGGACAAGTCACCAGTCCATCCAAGGGCCAGCACAGAGAGCAAACAACCATTCACGCTCACACTGACTCATAGGGAGAGTGAAGCTTACAGTTCGGGTTGATGGAACCTCTGGTAACTCTATTGCCTTTCTGTCTCTGAACAAATTAACCAAGTGGCTCTGGTGCTTAATTATTGATACATTAATTTAAGAAAGCACAAGTCACTAAAACTTGCAAAGCTGAGCCATTTATACTTCTCAAGAAATTTGCAGTGATAGCAGGTTGGTTTCTTGTCTTTAAGTTTTATTGCTTGATTGTACAATGACCCAATGGACTTTGTGGCTGAGGGAATGACCTGGCCCCATGCTGTCATGCAGAATGATGTATGTGAGAATATCATATCATGCATGTATAGGAGGTCTGGGATATAGTGCCTGATTAGTTTAAAACAATTTAAATAGCTTTGTATTGTTTTGATTTTCTTAATGTGTTTTATCAGATTTCAGTTGGGTGTCAAGGACCAACCCCAAGATATTTACAGATATGTACAGATTGTATGTTTTTGTTTTGCAAATGTAATTGGAAACTTTGTTCCACATTTTGTTTTCTAGTAGAAAAACACATCGTTACTGTCTTAGTTAGATTCAGCACAAACTGATTTTGAATAAGCCACTCACTCACCTCACATTTGATGCAAACCAGCTCGCTTCTTCAGGAGAGAAAATTTTAGATAAAAGCAGGCTGTAACTGACCGTTTCAAAAGCCTTTTTAAGATCAAACAATACTGCTCCTACCTACCACTTCTTCTGAGTCTTAGTGTCAGCTGTCTTCAGCCTGCTGCCCCAGCACACTACAGTGTAGAAGATAATGTTGGATACCACCAAGTGATAAAACATCTGCAGCAGGGTCCTGCAGACGTTCTGAGCCTCCTGAGGAAGAACAAGCAACTCTGACCCTTTATGTAGATGGTATCAGTGTTTATTGCCCAGTCCAGTTTATTGTCCAAGGTGATACCCAGGTACTTGTAGTTGTCCAAAGTGTCCACTTCTGTATCCCTGATGGTAACAGAGTTCAGATGGGTCCTCTGTTTTCTGAAATCCACAACCAACTCCTTTGTCTTTGTGACATTGAGCTGCAGATGGTTCAGCCTGACACCACTCCACAGACCAGTCCACCCACCCCTGTACTCCTCCTCTTGGCCCCTGCTAATACAGCCCACGATGGCAGAGTCATCCGAGAACTTCTTCAGGTTGCAGGACTGTGAAGAAAACCTGAAGTCTGAGGGTGACAGGAATGGAGAAGGGACCGTACCCTGTGGCACCCTGTGCTGCTCGCAATGGTGTCTGATGAGATATTCCCAAGCCTCACACGGCTTAAAGCACTGGAGAAGTCGAAGAACATGACTCTCATGGTGCTGCCTGTTTCCTCTAGGTGGGTGCAGGCTCTGTGCAGCAGGAAGATGATGGTGTCCTCCACTCCTATCTGGGGCTGGTAGGCGAACTGCAGGAGGTCCAAAGATGGTGCGATAACTGTGCGAAGGTGCCAAAACACGAGCCTCTCCAGCGACTTCATGACATGTGACACCATAGCCACTGGTCTATAGTCGCTGTGTGTACTGGGATGTTTCTTCTTGACATGAGGTTTTCCACCTGTCAGGGACAACCATCTGGATCAGACTCAGGTTTAAGATGTGTTTGAAGATCCCACACAAGTGAAACTATGTCCACACTGCGTCGAAGCCAGTTCAGGTGTGAAAACGGTGGCAAAAACTAGGGAAAAGGGTTTACAATCCCCACGAAACCGCTGTAGTACATACTACAAAGCTGTGGGGGGCGCTATGATGGTTCAAGAGTAACATTCCAAAGCTAGAACAAGACGTAGCGTGTGCACAGATAAAGGCTCACTGCCTGTTGCAGGAAACACACATTGAAAGAAAAGAAGATGGCTGAAGATTTACTGCGAGGCAAAAGAGAAACATTTGTTTGGACTGATCAAGAAGTCGAGCTTCTTCGAGTAACGCTGTACTACAAAGCAAAAAAAATTAGGAAGGCGTGGATTGGGAATTGGCGAGTGTTTGTCACCTTGATGTCATATCCTCCAGTTGTGTGGTTACGCTGTTGTCACGGAGCACAGACTGAAGAGGTTCCAAACCTATCCACCTTGGTACCTGGTTTCAGACATGATCAGACATGCGGCATTGATGTCCTCAAAAAGTTGAGCGTTGGTGCTATCCATTGTCCAGGCGCTTTGTGTTTGTTTGTTTTTACAAGCTCGAATACCGCTTCACTGGCCATATTACGTTCGAGGCATGTTCGCCTTCAAAGGCGCTGACGGCAGTTTTGGGTCAGGCTGGGGCGCTGCTGCCACCTAAAGGTTTGGAATGCTTATGAATGTGCTTAACAACGCAGTTATGGTTGTGGATTAGGTGTGGATTTTTTTTTTTTTTTTTACAAAAACCATGTGGTGTGGACTCATATTTTTTTATTAGACGGATATTCTGTTTTCCAAAGACCTGTGTGTACATGGTCTCAGGTCCCGGGTTGTTCACTGTGTTAACTGAGCACTGATCTTTGACGAGAAAAAGAATTTATGTTTGTTTATAACGTTTGTTGTCTCTCTGGGAGCTGGTGAATTATTTAGTCGCGACTCAAAAAAATTTAACATTTTTCTATTTCCTTGTGTTGCGTTATAAGCCCCCGTGTGCACGTCTACGTGAACGAGCACAACATTTCACATGCACAAATGTCGCCTGTCGCTTGCCTGGAGGAGGGCAGCGATTTCCGCCTAATCGCGCAAGTTCCATAGAAAATTAATAGAGAAGGAGCGAAGTTGCCTCCCGTGTGTCCAGCCCATAACTTGAGAGGTGTTTGAATCTCGAGTTGAATTAAACCAAAGCAGCTGGGTTTGTGGGGGAGTCTGCAGCAGAGCGCTGCAATGCCAGTGGAGCTCGATTTGCTACTGAAAACAGCACAAGAGTAAACTGCGAAGGAACAAATAATCAGACCATTTCATTTTTATGATAGTTGAAAACCCAGATCGTATTTGTGTGGGCAGATAGTATCGACGAAGACTCACTGCTAACAGTTCAATGTCCAGGCTGCACACACGCTACTTCACTGTGATGTGTCCAGGGTTGCACCACTTGTTAACAAACACAGCGACTTTTCCGCCCGTCATCCTGCCCCTATCGGCACAGCTCCTGTCCCCTTGCACCAACTGAAAGCCAGGTAGACTAACTATAGAGTCCGGTATGTTGTCGTGCAGCCAGTCTCTGTGTAGCACAACACCGAGGCCTCATGACACACATTCACTATGTGTGAGTGTTGTTAGTTCCTCCAGCTTTTTGGCCAGTGATCTCACATTTCCCATTACAATGGAGGAGCGATACCTCTTAATTAGCCACCTTCTCTTCCGATCTCCACAGCCTCGGTATTTCCGCCGTATCTCTCTGGGGATTTCTTGCTTCTCCCCCATTCCTCTGCTGCGTCGGAGCTCCATTAGCTGGTCCCTGGTATAAACAATGGAGCCATGGTGCTGCTCTGCCAGGACTGGAACCCGGCTCGAGAAAAAGTCCTTTGAATTCAGCGACAAACAAACAAAAAAAAAAAAAGAATGAATGGAGCAAAATCTCGTGCTTAGTCAAATTCCTTATCTGACTTGTTACTATACCAAAAAATAATTAGGCGGAATAAAAATTTAGAAAATATTTTAAAAAGACACAGCGACGAGGAGCGACTGCCAGGCTGCTGTCCGAGACAGCGCTGGAAGTGAAGCATATTTATGTACTATTACCCAAAACTGCTTTGTTAACTAAATGCTTCTTTTGTAATTAACGTTCCCATCAGTAGATGCTTTTTGGGATGTTATCAAAGCCTAATTTCATGTTTGACCCTCTCCACATAGCTGGTGTGCTTAAGCATAGTTTTTAAAACTGTGTCAGAGCTTTCAGCTAAACATTAACATCTGGTCTAAGCTAAAGACTTGAATTGTCTCTTCATGACAACTTTATCTGGCACCTGTGATGTACACATTTCATATAAATCCATTGTGTGTGAATTACACTCAGTTTCTTCTTCTGGTTTTATTATTACTTTGTAAATTAAAGGGGATAATACTGAGCCATTGTTTTGTAACAATTTACTTTTAAGGATATTTTTATGATCACTTTTAATACATTTATGTTAATTTAGTTTGATAGTTCAAAACCCATAAGATGGCGGCTTAAAGTGACATGTTTGTGACTTCATGCAAACATAGGAAGCCATGTTTGCAAGCTGTTTGGCTGGATCCTAAAGCACATGGTGTTCATTGACCAAAAATAAAAATACAGGCTAAAAATGCCGCCAAGAACAACAAGTACAGGAGATGAAATACTCCTGCTGACCGCAATCTTAAATGTGTGTCTTATCAATGCATTGCCAGCTGGACTGATTTGATACACTTGATGAAAGGAATGAAAAAAAAAAAAAAAGGGGGGGGGGGGGGACCAAAACTAAGCCAAAAAATTAATCTTATAAATTTGTTAAATCGCCTTTAGAAAAGTCAAAGCCCAGGAAACTTAGGTGAAGCAGGTTGTTGGCAGCTTTAAGGTCACCCATCTAGGATAACAAGTTTCCTCTCGGCTGTGTGCTGATAGGACAATTTACAAAAGGAGCGGCATGTGGGAACACCATGAACAAACTATAACATGTCTTAATTTTTTCTGTCTCCAGATTCGTCACAGACAGCTTCCGCTTGAAAATAGCCAAGCTCTTTTCTACAGTTCACTTGCTCCCTCCAGTGGTAAAATTCTGTCACTACATTCATATGATGTTTCTGTCTATCACATCTCTCCCTTGTTTTAAATTTAAGACTTTAAATTCTGTTTTCTTTTAGATAAAATGCACATTTATTCCAAATTTTCTGTAAAATGCAAAATTCTGAAAGCCGATTTCTCCTCACTATGTTGCAGACGCATCTTTAAAGTACAAATATGGCCGTCTGGTTCTGGAGGTGCCACTTCCATCCAGAAATGAGAACTGTCTGTTCTTCCTCAGGCCCATGTTGATGAGTGTAGGAGACCTGATTACTGATCTGCAGAGGGAGGATCCAGGAGCAACCTTTACTCTTGTCTCCAAAGGTATGACACTGCAAGCGGCAGAAATGCTGCCCAAGTTAGGGACATGCTTTGAGGCCTTGTCAGTCTGGTTTAGCAGGTTGTGCATAGATAAAGAGCAGCACAGAGTAGTTTGGCTAGATACCTTGTGGTTGTCATTTGTTAAACCATTTAGTCACTTTTACTACAATTGCAAAGATCCTAACAGGCTTTCAAACAACTTGTGCTTTGCTTTTCAAACTCTCAGCACTTAGCTTACATTTACATTGATTCACCAGTAGTTATACATTTTTTATTTTCCATCCAGATTTGTGGTTTCCAAACCCTTGAAATGAACAACTGTCAACTGCATGGTCTGTCAGAGTTATAGCTCTCTAGGCCATAGCTATTCAGTTTGGTCCTACGGAGGCCGTAGTCCTGCAGATTTTTAATGTTTCTGCTCCATCACACCTTACTCAAATTAAATGGATCCAACAACCTATGAAATTCTGCACAAAGACTCATTAATTTGAGTCAGGTGTGTTGGAGCAGGGAAGCATTAAAAACATGCAAGACTGTGGCCCTGGTCTAGGCCAAATGTAAATGTATTGCATTTAGTTTTAATGCAGGGAGCATTTTATGGATTCAGAAAGAGTCTCAAAGAACTTTACTGTTAAATTGAGGTGGTTTTACTTAGAAGTTTGGAAAAAGTCAGGGTTTTCCAAACTGCTTATGTGTTGCCAAGTCCTTCTGCCTGCTTCAGGTAGTGGCTCAAGGCTACCAGTATCGGTCTAAGTATTACAGAACTAGACTCTAAACTCTGACTAAAATACTGGTGTTGATTGATGTGGTGGTTAATGTGGGCTCCAGGCTTTGCTAAAGAATGAATATAAAGCCCTTTGGGATGGCTGTATGAATTGAGTCCAGAGATCCAGAAGTGAAACTAAATTAATGATGCAAGCTTTAAATATTTGTAAGGGATGCTTTAAAGGGTAATTTCCTCTCTTTTTTTTCTTTATCTTTGATATTTATCTTGAAGCAATTAACTTGAGTTGACTTTTTTACTGAAAGTTCTTTTTTTGTGATGGGCGGTTCATCATGCAGTTGTTTTTCAAAGTTTGAAGTAAACCAAATTTCACTGGTTGTGTTGAAGGGTGTTTCACTATATGTCTATGTACTCCTATGCATTTAGTTTATTTGGTCGAAGAATTTGAGAAAATTATTTTCAAGGGTGAAAATAAAAAATAAAAAAATGCAATTAAAGTGTTGAACTGGATGCTTCCTCTGCCAGATGGAGAACGTGTTGCCAACACCACGCTCATAGACACCCTGCTGGACAAGGATTTCCAGATTGTCATCAATAATAAAGTTTACAACGTTGCTTCTCCTGAAAATGGTACGGCACATTAGTCAGCTTTATAGTCCTTCTGATACCTCTCCAGTTATGGCTCCTTTTTATTTCATCCTATCATCTTTATCCACCTTGTTGTACCCTCTGTTGCAGTGTGCACTTCCAGTGAACATGCCAGAGACCTGGAAGACATGAAGCATGTTGTGCACCTGCTACACACAGCTCTCCATCTGCCTGAGCACCATCTGCTGAAAGAGAGACAGCTGTTAGAGAAAATTGACAACCTTAAAGAAAAGCTATCACCTCTGGAGACGGTATAGGAATCTAAAAGAGTATACCATTAAACCTCTCTTTAGCTCTTGTTAAACCTGCCTGATGGTCAGTTGAATAAATGTGGCAGATATAGAACAGGTTTGTTTGTTTCAGATGAAGGTGCAGCTGTCCCAAGCAGCAGAGTTCCATACTTCTAGGACTCTCTGGACCGGCATGGCCCTGTTGTCTGTGCAGGCCGGAGCTCTGGCCTGGCTCACCTGGTGGGTCTATTCATGGGACGTCATGGAGCCCATCACTTACTTCATCACCTACGCAACCAGCATGGGAGTTTTCGCCTATTATGTCCTTACCAAACAGGCAAGGCTCTAACACATTATTTCAGCTTTATCTGTATTTAAATTGTAGATAATCAACTCCTTTTGAATTTAAAGGACTAAAGAACATTTTTCGACCTACCACATTGTTGACATGATTCATGTAAATGGATTGAATTGAGTGAATAATAAGACGATAAAAAAAAATACCTTAAATCCAGTATTTTAAAATCTAGTCAAATAATAGGTCTGAAGCGTAAACTTCGACAGTATATGTGTTAAATAACAATGAATTAAACAGATTTGATCAGTTTTCTTGTCTCTATTTTGGCAGAAAACAAATAAGGAAATTTCCCAGAAAGTCTTGATTGTCACCAGTTAGACCTGGAACACAGCGGCACAAAATAATGTACACAGCTTTTTATTCGGTGACCCATCACTCCTTTTTTCCACAGGATTATGTATATCCAGAGGCTAAAGACAGACAGTTCCTGCATTACTTTTATAAGGGGGCCCGCAACAAGAAATTCAATGTGGAGAAGTACAACGAACTGAAGGATGAACTGGCTCAGGTTTGCTGGTTGATTTTTTCTACATTTTGTGACTCAGTTCAATTTTTACGAGCCACAATACATTTTATGCATATTTTCGACTGTGTGATCCACTTTTTTTTTTATCCTATTTAATAAAATTGTAATATTTTCTGCGTGTCAGGTGGAGGAGGATCTGAAACGTTTGCGAAATCCAACTCAACTTCAGCTACCACTGGAACAAATCCAGCCGAAGCCATAAATGATGCCAAGCTGGGATGAATGCTTCATTTTGATAATGACGCCTTTTTAAATTGGAAGGCCACCATATTCTGTGTTGTTTACAAACTTGATAATGATGCCAAATTGTATCCTGAGAAATATACAAACACAGATGACAACTGACAAAAGGATGCTTTTCCCAAACTGTTTGCTTGGTTATCTGTTTGATAGCATGTTAATAGAAATCTCATTTGATCATTGTTACTGGTAAGCTAGTAATAAATGGTTTTAAAATGGAGACTTGTAAGCAATTTCAGGACAAAATAAAGAAGGCTCACTCTTTGGCATAAAAGAAATATTCTTCCTTTTTTCTTTTTTTTTTTATTTAGAATTTAAGAACAAACCTGCAGCTAAATTATTGCAGTTTTACAAAATCCCAAGATTATGAGCACAAAAATACAAGATCAGTGTGTACTCTAAAGTTCTCTTGACAGATGAAAATGATTGAAGTCAACAGTACAGCTACAAGGGGAAAAAAGCCCACAAAATGTTCTCCCTGAGCTATTAATTTACACCCGTTTGTTGTCATTTTGGGTGCAAAAGTGCATCAAATGTACCTTAAACTCCCATGACAAAGAACCACAATAACATGAATTCCCTTTTTATGGAGCAAACTAGAAGATACAGCATGTGTATCTGGAGCTTGGATTATCTGACAGATTATTTAACGTGTGATGCAACACTGACGTGTGACTAAACTGATGGAGACGGAATAATTTAAAGCACTGTTTCCTGGTTATGCTGTTAGATCAACTATCCCACAAGTGGGAAAACATAACTGGCTCATACCTGCAACTGACTTGGATAAAAACCCACTCCCTGACAGCCCCAGCTCCACAAGTGACAATGTTTTGTAGAAGACCAGTGAAAATGTCCAGTTCTGCTGTTTTCTTAGCTCACTGTGAAACAAAAAGTTATTTAAAAAAAAATACATTGTAGCAAGATAAGGAATGATTTCTGCAGTGATTTAAACTGGATTAAAAAGCAATCGACAAGAATGTAGGGTCCATAATAATCCTGCAGGAAAGTGCAAAAGGTGTTTTGATCTACAGGTACTAGACAAAATAACGAGAACACCTTCCAACACAATGACAACCCAAGAGAATAATAATACAAAATGTAGTTTTTTTAAAAGGTGTTAACTTGGTGGTTTGGAGCAAAGCTGACACATTATGTGTACTTTTCCCATTTCCACATGAAGTTTTTTCAAGAATAAAATGACTGACCATTAACTAGTCAAAGTCAATGTAAACAAATGTGGTTCCTGTAATTTTATTACAACTAATTTCCCTGGAAATATTACTGTCCATTACTTGATTACTTAAGACATAAATGTAAATCATAGTGTACGCTAGTGAGAAATTCATGATGACTGAACAGAAAAAGAGCAATTTAGTTCTGCTCAGAAGGCACTTCTTTTAAAGGAATCAATACGAAACCGACTCATTTAACCACAGGAAGTTACTTTTTTGGTCTGAAGTATAGTTTCTTTGTAAGCATTGAAGCAAAGCAAGGCACTTGCTTTTTTCCAATAGCACTGCGGTCAGTGCAGTTCCCTACACTCCTCATCGACACCTTTCTGTTGACCAGTGTGAGCAACTCTGTAAATTCTAGGGAATCTCCGAATCTTTGAAGCATCTCACACAGATCCTGGATGTACCACGAGCCATTGATGGTCTCTCGATGGGAATAGTAACCTGCAGACAAATAGGTTAATCTATTGATGTTGAGTGAGCAGCAAAATGGATATCTAAAAACAAGTCATGCACATATAAAAACACTGTTACACTTATTGATTTGCAGCCAAAATGGTCAAATGTACAATAATCGCCTTTTAATCTACAATATTACATCTACCATCGATACTGTGGGTGGCCCATTGGTTTTCCCCATCCACTTGTTGGCTGAAGACTCTTTTATAAGCAAACGTGGTTCAGTTGTTTGGTCCACAGAAACTACCTAAGCAAACCAAACTCTCTTCAACAACCTGGATAACTCACCCTCAGCTACCGAGTAGCACATGATGAAATCAGCCCCAGCAGGGAGGGTGTGTACAGCACTGGCATCCACCACTACTGTATTTGCCAGTACCTCGTTGTCTACTGCATCACAGGGAGTCACGGGATTGTCGTGTTTATCCCCACGACATGCCTAAAGACAGACATGCGCACATCCATTTTAGCTGCCTTTAAAGAACACTTCATTTCTAAGCAGTCACTGAAAACAATGTTGCATGTTTTGCTTGCATGTACCTGTAGTATAAAAATCTTCGGTTTTCCTACAAGGCTCTTGCACTTATCGCCTTTGAACATGGATGTGATATCCTGGATGCTAATCTTGTCATCGTGGGTGTAAACGTGATCATTTTCGCCATGGCTCAAGAAGACGAGCAGAAAGCAGTCAGCATCTGAATGATCATTGTTGGCAGCTGGTGGGATAGGTTCAGGTATTTGTTACGCTTGTTTCTGAGCCAGAATCCATGTCACAATTTAATCTTAAACAGTTATCGTTGCATATGCAAAAGAAAAGGAACCAACTTAATAGTCATTTTAAATCTAGTCTTTTTAAGACTTAAGCCATTTGAGTCTTACAAAGGAACATGTATTTAAGTACCTTCGTGGATTTTTTCCAGGACTTCCACCTGTTTGTAGTTATCAAAACTCCAGACTTCAAAGTTTAGCTCCAGCAGTCTAAATGGAAAGTAAGATTTTGTTCAGATTGAAAAAAATACAAGACAGAGCAAAACACTGTTGGCATAGTCATGAAATGTTACCACAGAAAAGCCTTGCAGCTGCTAAGCAAGTGCAGTCATGTTCTTAAGTACATAGTTATGCACTGTGTGGTACCTTTTCTCCAAGTTGTAGCGATCCGCATTGGTTCCATGTCTGTCGTTCAACCCCAGGCGCCAGGAGAAGTGCTCTTGGTTAAAAATGAGAGCAAGGCCCCGTCGTTTGTTCCTCATCTTGTACTCCTCTGCAGGATCCAAAGTTAATGCACTGTTTTAAAACAAAAATATGTATATATAAAAAAAAATAAATAAATAAACAAAGCACATAAATATAGACCACGAGGAATCAGAATTTTTTTCTGTTTTACCTTCGGATGAAAGCATCAGTCTCTGTTAAGTTCTCGGTGCGTGCTTTAGAAAACAACACAAACATTATTAACCGTGAAGTAATTATAAAATAGTGAAACATTTCATTCTTAATTTATAGGCTTTTTTTTAATGTCAGCACTGTTTTTTAACAAAAATACTGGAGAATTGAGCTTTTTAGGCTTTTGATGTTTTTGCTGTTGTACAATTGAACTAAATGTGTATGGGTTGCTCCATGGATACTGGTTTTAGGTCAAGCAGCCATAGCTCCATCAGCTTAAAGCCCTGAAGGCTTTCAATGGTTGAGCAACAAGTGAAGAAAGACAGCAAAGGCGGCTCATCTGTGAAATAAGCATGCCCAATGACGACACTATACTATATATGTTATACTTTGTATACAAGAGTAGTAGCCATACTGTTTCATAACTGAGATCTCACTGCAACTAAAACAAGAAGTGTATACATATATCTTTTCCTGTGATGTTGTATTGTTTGGTCTGTTTACACTGTAGGCAGGTTGGCAGTGTTTTGAGTAATATTATGCAGTTTGGTGCAACTGTCCTGCTGGAAAGCCAAGACTCATTAAGTCCAGATTTTTAATTTTTTCCCCTCCTGTACTAATGTCTGGACTCGGCCAAAAAGCTCTTATGATTGCACTTTCACATACCTTTGGAGATCAGTTTCTAGATGGCAAAGGATCAAAGGTAATAGGGGAAATATATGCTTCACATGGTAGTAATAATATGGCTGTTGGTTGCTGATTAAACTCGCGCCTTGAGTAGACGGAAAAAGAATAAACTTTGACCTTAACTGCTTTTGTTTTGTTTGTTAACTGGTGTATTTTTTTCTTTAATAAACGCAAACTATGTACTAAGCTCTTTCCTCTTTTACATTTGTCAAAGGGCTTTATAAGACTCACCCGCACTGTCCGTTGCTGTTTTGCTGTCTTTAGCAACACTTCCTGTAAAGGTCCCAGACACAATACAGTGTTAGAGAACTCAGAACCTTAAAATTGGTTTCACATTATTAAACCAGTCCCAAAAGGGGAAAACTTTGAGACTATCTACATATACGTCCAGGAAAGATGTGACGGCACATATACAAAACCATAGTAAGTCTGAAGCCTGATTAACTTCGGAAACTGTGGTTAGCTGTTTATAATTGTCATATTTTAATAGCTGTAGGCAAGCCCATGATTTAAATTTGTTCCAAATTCAAATTTTACATGTAACGTATTTACCTCCATAGCTCTTCTCTGCTCTGTTGGACATGTTTCCCTGATCGTCTTTGCTCCTCTGAAACTACCCATAAAACCGACTCCAGTCAGGTTGTAGCCCCGCCCCTGTAATGCTATTGGCCGATTAACTGGAGAATTCAATTGGTTCACTTAACTGTCAATCAAACAGTAGCAGTTGGCGCTGGATTGGATCAGATCTCCTGTCCAACCCAAACTATATTAACGCTAATAACCAATTCCCTGATGCACAGTAGGCTTACCAACCAATGACAGCAGAATATCCAGTATAGCGTAGGTAAAGTTGACGCCAAATATATTTGAATATTTAAGTGTTTTCTAGTGTCACATCTGTCTGCATCTGTTGTGCTTTTCCCTCAATGTGGTATTTTACACATTTAATAAAAGCCACCCAAAGACTTTCAGATGCTGGAGATAACATTAGCACACTTGACTTTATTACTTTATAACTGTTTATCACGTTTTTTATGGTTACAAGTTATTCTTTCAAAGAGAAAATTTTATTTTTGAAAAAGTTGATTGTTCGTTTTTTTGAGGTTTCAAGAAAGTAAAAAAAAAAAAAAAAAAAAAAAAAAAAAACAGTTTTGTACCTGAGAAAATGGAGCCAAAGTAAAAAAAAAAAAAAGTGTTTGGTGAGGCATCTCTAACACAAACTAAAGCTAAAGTTGGTCTACATGTGTTTATCTGCTTTGCTACTGCAGCAGCTTATTTTTTTATAGCAACCTGACCTGTGCAACAAAAAAAAACTATATTAAAAATTATACTAATTTTAGCACTATTAGCATAAATCCAGTAGAAAGGTAATGCTTGCACAAAGTCAAAGTCTTTTTTTAAAACTATGTATTTCTTTATATCTTTTAAATGTGTTGACTTAAATACTGCTTCATGCCAAAGCATTTATAAATCTGAAAACCCCATTTCCACTCCATCACAGGAACTCTAAATTAATCCATATTCATTATAATATATAAATAATCAATAACATAAAAAGGATATTAAGTGTCCACTCTAAAACTGAAGCTACATCACGGTGTATACTTGTCTTTCAACAGACAAATGAAGGAAGGTTATTATTACAGATTAGTGCCAGCCAAAGAAAGCTATATCCCTGAGACAAACATTAAGTTTAGAAGAAAGTGTTGCTTTTCTGAATGGGTCTATTTAACAGTCTTTATTCTTGCAGTGATGTCATAGTTCCCTCTTCACTTCATACTGACACACGCAGGACTCCCGCTGACTGTCCAGGTATGGCTTACACCCCAAGTGCATGACGGCATCAAAAAGCAGAGTCACCGTTGACTCGCATGCTGTTGAAACAGAAAGAACACAGTGAAGAGTGCGACAGAGGTTTTTGTACTGTTACTGATATCAAATTTTTGCAAGTAAATCAAAGATTTGGATTTGAAAACAGCACACAAAGTATTCTATTTCAGAAACAAAAATCACATTTACATCACTTTTTATTATCTGTGTAGAGAAAAAGATCTTCATAGTTATAACCACTCTTTAAGCAGCATATCAATTTGGCAAGAAAAAGTTAGATTTATCTCAAAAACAGAACCTAGGACATTATAAAAAACTTGATCAAAAATTGACTGCAGTCATATGGTGTACTGACAGAAATGTTTTACGTCATGCAGCACATTTAGTTCAGGTATGTAACAGTAACAGGATTAACAACACTGAAAATAAAGCTCTATGCTGCCATCTGATGGGCATGCTATGTATTACAACAGTTCTCATTAACACATTCATGCTTTATGCCATATCAAGCTTTCAATATTTTACTTCCTATAAATAACTGGCAACACAAACTTTAAATATGCAAATAAACAACAATAAAACATTTATTATTTTTTCCACAGGTTGCTTTGTCATAGCTGGACAGGTACAAGTTAAACTAATTTTGTTAAAAGATAGTCAAGTTCAATTAGATGTCCCTGTAACCAGGACACTGAAACTAGCTCACTTAAACAGAAGACAGATGTTTATTTAAATACATTTAAAACAAAGCAAACAAACTCTTATGCTGTAGCCTA
This sequence comes from Rhadinocentrus ornatus, assembly GCA_037177495.1. Lineage (NCBI taxonomy): Eukaryota > Metazoa > Chordata > Actinopteri > Atheriniformes > Melanotaeniidae > Rhadinocentrus > Rhadinocentrus ornatus. Next base: position 14,312,604 of record JBAMHW010000004.1, read on the forward strand.
TATGTCATTGGCAGGTGTCATGTTGTTAGGTGAAAAGTAGGAAAAGTTATATCTAAAGAATAATAAAACAAGAAAGAAGTATTCAAATAGGACGTGTGGCAATAAAAGTTTCAAGAATCCAGGCCAGTGCAACATCTTGCAGCTAGTTTGAATAAACTAGATTGCTCTCTTACCTTGAACCGTCTGGGCCAAGCCCAAAGTTCTTTGCACATTCCTGCAGATAGTCTCAAGGCAATCCTGGAACTGCTCATCACAGTCATGTTTCTCACGGCCACAGGTGTCATAGCAGCGGTCATGCTGGTTGCAGCATTTGGTCATTGATGGGATACCTATATCAAACTGGAAATAACAGCACAGTAACTATCTGGCTGTTTGCAAAGCATGTGCTTTATATTGACAAAAGGCACTGTATTCTACAATAGTTTTAGTTTATTCAGACTATCCCATAGCACATACTTTTTGTAGCACACAAAGGGCAACTTGTGAGAAACTACCTGAAATCCAAAAAGCGGGGAACCACATCCATTGGGTGGTGGATGCTTGTACCCAGGACGAGCCACTGGTTTGTACCCTGAGAGACAGGAGCAAAGGTCAGGAGGTTTGTTGTTCTTACACTGATTATTATCTTCCTGTTTAACAACACCAGCAGAGATGATTAATGACTTACTGTATCACTCAACGGGTGATACACGGCATGTTTTCTAGTCCCCTGTAATGTGGCAAACTGTTCAGTTAGAAAAAGGCCTTGAAGGCAGCAAACTTACCATCACTACATCTATAATGACACAATCCATCATCGCCACCAAACAAGTCCAGTGCTGCGTTCAAGTACGTGTCAATTTTGTGTATCCCGTTACGAATAGTTTTCAGAGTCATTCTCCAGTCTGGGGTCTCTGGCTCTTGTTTGCAGGCAGACACATACGGTAAACATCTACAGGAGAGCAAACTCAGCACAATAAACAAAACGTAGCTGTGATAGAGCATAGTAAACCTAACGCCTGAGCCGGAAAGCAGTATTGCCAGAAACATTAGTTTAATTAAACCGAGTTCTTCCTCAACTCGTTGTCTTTGTAGTCCTCAGTTCCAGGGGATTTCATTTCACTTCTAAACCACCAACAAGGCTACCTGTCACAGCTGTGATAACACTTCCGGGTTGACGCGGTCACGTGACGGGACCATTTACGATGATGTCATATTTTGAAATGCATTGAAAACATACTAAAAACTGTGTAAATTCTGATATACCACTGAGCCGAAAAAAAGTTATGTTGCATTTTCACACTTAGAAAAGAAAAAATATATTTTGTAATTTATCTGACATTGTTTCTCAGCGCTCTACATTACCCACAGTTCAAAGTGCTCCACGTCGTGACTCACATTAAAATCGTCTTTGATTAAAATATCACCAGATTGCATGTATTCAGCTTAAATAGAAAATTATGTGAAAGAAATGTTAGCCCTAATACTTCATGAAAGGAACTTTTGCATACACTAGCTACTGTAGATAACAAAAATGTGGTTCTATCCTGGCCTTAAATATAAATCACCACCAGTGAATTTTAATTAAAATTCGGGCCCTCCGTTTTTTAAGCATTTGATGTTTTTATTTAACTGTAAATGCAAATGAATTTAGATGTTTTCACGTTAATTTTAATGCAGTAGTTAGGTTTCACAGAGACACACGAGTTGGAGGATTGTCCATTAGTCTCAGGGTTGGCAATGACATCAAATCTGACTAAAACAAAATGTTCCATGCATGTTGTAAAATACACACAGGATGGAAAGGGTAACATTTCAATTATTAAGAACTGAAGTTAAAAATTGGCTCATTGGCTTTAATATGTTGAAATAACTTGGTGTACATTGCAATGACAGTAAACCTTGTAGATTTGCTAGGAGCTGCATCATTCAATACTTTGTAATATTACAACCACTTTGTAAATCTAAGCTTTCAAGTAGTTCTGGAGTTCATTTACAAATGTAGGGCTCTAATTTACAATTGAAACACATATACCTCAACCACAACACTTTTACAAAGATGTAGATTGTGGCATTTTTAATTTACCGTCTTAAGACTACTTTTGTGCAGTAACTGGTAAATTGCCTTGACAGTAAACTCTCTGACGTACCCCGTTCTATTTGACGTTATTGAACAGTCTTCTTAATGTCAGATTCAAAAAGACAGTTTCATCCAGTCAATGGTAACAATTTCGCTTTATTTAAATGATTAGGCGAGCACTGAAGAAACACGTTTCTTCAATTGTTAAATAACTTCATTAACTTTAAACATTCAAAAATGAAAATTAACAACCATTTATGAATAACAGTTTCACTGTTCATTCATCTTTAGTCCCAACCTGCTTCACATTTTTGCAATGAAAAACAAAATGGTCTGTTTTTTTACACAGTAAAGTCACTCACTGATATTCCATGTGTTGAAGTGAGTAGCAAGATCAAATAGGCATTCTTTTTATTCCTTCATTATATGGATTTGGCTGGAGGACAGCATGTCCAGCTGATCCTATTACATCTCCCAATTTTATATTCAAAATAAGCAAAGGATGCAAAAAGCTGCAGTTTATTGTTCATACTGTATTTTGCTTGAGCAGAATGCCTCTCCACTTCTCACTACTAAAAGCAAAAGCCTTTACAATCAAGTGTCCTTGTCCTTCTTGCTCCGAGAGAAAATAAAATAAACTAAAAAAAAAAAAAATAGAATAAATAAATTTTATAAAATCGGAGCCATCTATAGTGTGTTGATTGGTGCATACAGATGTAACAAGGCAATTCCCAGTGTCAGGCTAGAGTGAGAAAGAGGAGAATTTGGCAGGAAAGGATATGAGAGGGGACATTGTCAAACGTCAACAATAGAGCTATATTATTTCATAAAGTTCTTCTACTGTTAAGACTCTTAAAAAACAAACAAACAAAAAACATCATACATCTATTCATATACATTTACATTTTCTGAAAGCATCCGATTCATCCACCTCTGAACAGATTATTTAGTCTGTCCAGCTCCTTGCAGTTATCCATGGTCATGAGTTCTGCCTTCTTGCGCATTCGGTCATCCCTGTACACTTTAGCAGCATAAAGCAGGTCTGTTTCTGTTTAAGAAAAGTAGAAATAGGAGTAATTAAAATAAACAAAACACTGAAAAAATCTGCAAAGAACCAACTACAATTAGGCTATTGTTACTTACTTGTCTGTCTCTCCTTCCAACAGTTATTTCTAACATTAGTTACATAATCTTCTTCTACATTTTTTTCAATTTGCTGCAGAGCGGAGCCCTTAAACTCGGACTTGAAATCTCTGGTGACATAGTAGTCAACGCGCAGGTTTTCTGTCTGCCTTTTTACAGTCTGACCTGTCGACCTGGAAGAGATGGAGGTATAAGCTGTGAAAATGCTCACTACAGCTTTACTTTCTTACATGGTGAAACCTGAGAAGTATTTGTATTGTATTTAATATAGACCACAATTTGATTAAATAACTACAAAAATAAAGATAATTAGTGTTAAATATACTCAAGGTACAGTAAACCCAAACATTTAAATATAATCAAATGATTATAATAATTAGTTATGTGGTCAGTGACACACTATTAGCTTTAGTGATGTGAGTTTAAGTAAATGTAGCAAAAAGTTAGAAGTGTGACTTGCTGCATGCTTAAGCAGGCTACTGACTGAGTGTGTGCACGTACGGTCTAGAATAAAGGCTGTAGGGTGGAGGGGACACCATCATCTGGCTCAATATTGACACTAAAATCAGGACCACGATGGGCATCAGTTGGATAAACATAGAAAAACCACCCTGAGGACAAACACAGTATGTTAAGTAATTTAGGTGCAATGTCAAAAGTATTATATTATGCGTTAGTACAATAACCTTGTAAAGATGTCGACAAAAATTGTACCAATGTAACTGTGTGCAAAAACCACAAAACATACATTTATGTTATCTTAAAATCTGACATATACATACATCTCCCCTTTCCTCTGTTCTCTCTTGTCGGTAATCCGTCTGATGGCTATAGCTCGTCCTGCCGTTGGTAAAAGTGTGTGCGCTTGCTGTAGACACAACATTACGGTAGAGGTCAGATACAAAGTCGGGGCATACTATATGTCACCAAACCAGTTAAACCTGCTCTCAGGACCAATATTTAAAACTAGACAATCATTCATTCTGTTTTATATGTAGCAAATGGGGGGGAGCATCACTCATTCAAACAATGATAGCTCCTTATGTTCATAAATCAGTTTTAAGAAGATAATGATGAGCAACATAAAATGATCCTTAAACATCTTACAAGAGGGAAAACCGCCTCCAAAGAACATGTTGAATAGATCCTCAGGAGTGATGTCGGCCTCAAAGCCTCTGTGGAAGTCAAAGCCTCCACCACGCGTGTGACTCGGGCTGCTTGGTTCCTCCCCTCCTGTCAGGTCATACTGTCGTCTTTTGTCTGGGTTGCTTAGCACTGCATAAGCATTGCCAATCTCTGGAGGAAAAGTTAGGAGAACATGGCTTTTTGGCAGTTGCATGACGAGGATCCTCAATACCACTGCTCTAGAGGACTCCTGCTTACTTCACAACAAGTAAAATTGTGAAACAGAAGGCAGGTATCCATCTACATACACATTATATACTGTATGGCCCTGACCTTAATACGCTTAAACCAAATGAATAAATTGTTCATCAAGTGCATTCAATCACATACATATCACGTCATATTGCTTATCTTTAGAGCAAGAAAACTGAGTTTTACTTTTGAAGGCTTCTGTTGCTCCAGGTGCATGATTCTTGTCCGGATGGAATTTGAGAGCTAGTTTCCTGTAAGCTTTCTTAAGCTCATCATCACTGGCTTCTTTGTTGACACCAAGCACTTCATAATAGTCTTTACACCTTTTTATTCTGAAACAGAGGTGCAAGACATAAAAGTGACATTAAAAAAAAATGTAGGAATAAGAAAATATGGCTACATTTCATCATACCAACATGTTGAACATTGATTAATTAAGTTAAGACTGCATTAGTTTTGTGTAAGATATTTTATTCCAAATACTCTGGTAACATCCAGCTTAATCTCTGATTCATGACTGAAGCAGAATTATAGATGAGGTCACATGGGAGATATTGTTAATAAAAAGCGCACAAACGGTCTTACTTTTTCTTAGAAGACATGATGCAATTTTTAATCTCATGAAACTTCCCCACAGAGGAGAAACATCAGGGGAAAAGGATGATTGCTTAACTTACTCGCATAACGAGTGGCAATCTTTTCCTTTGAATTACCTAAAGCTGCAACTTCTAAGGATCTGAAGGGTGAAGGAGAACCTGTGTTTTACTTTCCAGTCTCCATTTCTGTCTGGTGTAGAATGAAAATATGTGTTTACCTGGTATTCAGCTCATACCGCTACCCCCACCCCCCCACCCTCCTCATGGGAAACAAACACAGATGCAGAGGTTTCCATAGCAATAGCTGCTGACAAACAGCGTCCTCCTTTGGTCACAAATATAAGGTTTAATCAAATATCATAAAGACGGTGGCTCTGCCACAGTGCCAGCTGTAGGGCAGCATTAAAATAGCTTAGCCAAGTGGGGCAGATTTAAAAAAAATCTACCAGTTTTTAAAATATTAAAAATAAATTATTAAATTCTCACCTTTGCACACCTTCAACTTGGTCTTTGGTGAAGCCTTTTGTAGAATCACTACCTCCAGATTCTCGACTTTCTTCTTCTGGTTGGGCAGCAGTGGTTTCTGTGTGTTCTGTTGGTTTCCTGCGATATGCACCATTACCTGCTGAGCTTCCATTCTTTGTTATTGCATCCAAAAAAGCTAAAGAAGAGAAAAAGAAAAAAAAAAATGTTTAAATAAATTAAATGACATAACTTAGAAGAGCACAAGTGGCCAAGCCTGTTTAAAGATTTCTCATGCACATACAAATGAATCAATACAAGCATTTAATAATTCAGTGCAATATAAATAGACTGCTGTTTCACTCAATGGCGTGCCGTAAAAAAGGCTGCTGCCTTAGTCTGCCTGATCCTGTTTGGACGGGTTTGTACTGGAAAAAGAATTTCATTGCACCTGTTGCAATGACAAAGTTTTTATTCATTCAAAGAAAAATTAAGCTCATTTGGACTTTTTCTATCGTTACTGGCTTGTTATGTTAAGTACAGAAGAAACTGAGAAGAAAAATCATGCTTCGTTCTAAACAAAATATGACTGCTGAGCAGAGTCATGCCACACAGGTAGTCAGGTGAAATTAGTGGGTTAAGATGTCAGGATTAAAACCTTTCACTGCTTCCCCTGTGCCGGCTCACCTATAACCACGGTATGCTGTATGTGCAGAAGTCTCACTCTGGAAAATTTAGGAAAAGCTAATTGTTTAACCAAAAATTGGCAAAAAGATAACATGTGCATTGCTTTCTATAATCCCTGTGTCAGAACTGCTCTGAACGGTCAATGTTACACATTTAAGTCAAGCCAGTATAAGTAGCCATCAATACTATCAAAATATATATCAAAATCCAAATTACTGTTACATATAACTAAGAAAAAAGTCTGTACAAGAAATTGTATAAATTTTTCTCACTGTTTTATTGATTTATCCATTTTAGTACTGCAATCCTAGTACAAGAGATGCAAACTACCTGAGATTACAGTTCTGTACACATGAAATCACACCCCGATGCTAGGAAGGGACTTTCAGTTTATAAACCAATTTAGTGTTGCCACCTGTAATGGAGATACAAAATGTCTGTTACAGGGGCATAAAGATACTTTCATTAAAGTTTTTATTTTTATCTGTTGAATCATTTTTAATTGTTTTCAGCCAAAGTCAAATGTTTTTAATTCAAAAACAGCATAAGTAGCACAAACACACAATGGAAGTTAATACAGCAGCACTAAAATATATCAATTTCCTTTGCCCTTGCTGCAAATCATCTTTTAACTTCTATAATAAACTGAGCTGGATTGGTGACCCATCCAGGGGTGTAATCAGCCTTTTGTCCAGAGAAAGCTGAAGTAAACTGCTTTTTTACTCCCCCAGACACATTCCCTCACTGAACAGGAGCAAATGTATGAATTTTATGACTAGGAGACCAGCACATTATTCATCAGTCTTTATGAAATGCAAGAATTTTTCCTCATCTCCTTTTTCTGTTGTCTTTTAAAGTCATTACCATGATGAAAAGTGGACTGTTCGTTAAACTGATTATACAACTCGACAATTCTGATTGTGTGTTTATATTTACAGCTTAAAACGTTAAAAAAATAATCTGGACTGTGACCATTCACTTTGTAAACAGTGGTCACTAAATTATTAATAAATACATAATCCTCAAAACTAAATAAAAAACTCATTATAAACTCATATATAAACTCATTGCAGATCCTAAAGTTCTATTGCTACAACTAGTACTAAACTCATTAAGAAAGTTAGTTACCATGACTTGAATCAGTAAAAATGATGTTTATGTCATTACGTCAGCTAGTGTTGCTGTTTTTCCATCAGTCTATTATCAAAATAAATACAGAAGCCGACAGTTACTATATTCCCTCTACTAAAAGTCTTTTGCAAAAATGCAGATTAAAATTTTTATTTAAATCTTTGTCATCTGCTAAATGAATGTTTATGTTGCAAGGTCTTATGAAATGCATTACATTTCTGTGTATGTGAGAACTGATTCAACTGTTTATCATTAATTTTCTCAGCTAACACATTTTTTTTTCCTACATAAAATGTCAAAACTGTAAGAAATGATCTCACAGAATTCTTAACCCAAGTGCAATAATTTTAATAGACTTATTGCTTTATTTGACAAAAAAACCTAAATAGCCTTTAATATATACATATACACACATATAAACAATTTCTTCACGTCAGGCTAAATACTCAAAGAAGTTTGAAAAACGACTGAAATGATCTATTTCTTGACAGATATTTGGCCAAAGCAATGGAAAACTAGTGAGATAAATTGGCTCATCTCAACTACAAATCAGTGGTAATATTTGTACTCTAAGAGCTATTTTGTGTTGTCATGGCACAGTGTTTGCCAATCTGCTAAACCACTAACATTGGTGGCAGCTTGCAAACTGTTCTAAATGTTTTCGCTATACTAATGACAAGGGTTCAGGCATAAGTACAAATAATTACCCACACAATTGGGCACATTTGTAGATTAAAATAGATTCAAATTCAACTGAAATGTTACAGTTCAAAAACCAAGTAGTTACTTATCATATATGTGCAAGTGAATTTATTGTGTAATAACTCACATAGCCCCAGAAAGACAATCCAACCTCTAACAGCAGTTTACTGTTAACTCAGACACTGGCGTGTCCCGGATTAGCCAATACTTGAGGGCTCTCTCCGGGCCAATCATTCAATTAAAGGATTGGCAGTTGGTTGTATGGACACACTGTCCTAGATCCTTTCACTGGACTCAAGTGCCTGCTCTGACCCCACCACAAAAAAAAAAAAATAAAAAAACAGAAAGAAAGAATAAGTACATAAATAGGAAATCAGTGGCAATCCGCTCAGAATTGATTTTAAAATCTGTGTTTGAGTGAAATTAGAGCCCGTTAGACCCTACCATAACAGTTAGCATTGAGCTATAGGTCCTAATGACACCTTTGGCATGAGCCGAAAAGCAGTCACTTGGAGTTGGTGTTTCTAAACAAGACAGTATAACGGTTGGAGGTTAACAAGGCTACAATTTTCACTTATGTACTGACAAACCTTTAATAACAGGTACCGCTTGCTAGGTTAGCTGTCAGGTCAACAGCTAAGCTAGCTGGGATGCGTATGGCTAAACCTTCTCTCGTTATGCCTCAAATTCTCTCTCCCAGTCGTCGCGTAATCATACAACAATTCTTGGACGTAATAATATAGTTAACAGATTAACTACTGAGAACCTAAACTGTGACCGATATAGCCAAACGTAAGCTACATGCTAACACCTGTAGATCCGGAGCTGCTTGGTCCTTTGCTAAGTTTGCCTGCTCCAGCAGGTAAAACAACCGATTCCGTCTCAAACAGCCTTACCTTTGGCTCTGTCAGTTGGATACAGCTTCTCTGCTTTGTTGAGAAACTTCACGGCTTTGTCTTTATCTCCGGCTTCGAGAGCTTTCGTCGCTATTTTTATGCACTTTTCTGCCTCGTCTCTGTTACCTTCCATCTTCTCTCCTCTTCCTCGTTCCGCTCTCAGCGGTCAGCCAGTCAGCTGAGCAGCTCACGCACCACGTGGCCAGCAGAGCTGAAAGACGACCCAGCAATTACAAGACACTGGTACAAATTTCCCCGAAAGGTACTAGATTCGTGGTTTATTACTTTGTAACTCTACTCCATATTATCTGGTTTTTGCCATTGCCTACTTGTAAATAGGTTAGTGCATATTAAAGATGCATGTTGTTTATTACAGAGTATCTAAAAGAGTTGGTACACTTGAATAATGTGAATAAAACAAAATGCAACAATTTGTAAACTCTTTAAGCTGATGGAAAGTAGTACAAAGATCGAGGGGGTCCCCGAGGCTTTGAACATTCAAAGCCATTGTAATTAGTGTCCTTGAGTTGCTTAGCAGCCAGGGCAAAGGTAGTTGGTGTGTCCCTACTTTAAGAAGAAGAAGAAGGAAAAAGAAGTAAGGCTATGCGTTATTACATTAACATCGTGGTTTCAGCAGGGTGGGGCAGGGGTTCCATGGCCCCTTAGTACTTGCATGAAAGGGGTCCCCAAGGGAAATAGGTTTGGAACCACTGGCCTAGAGAATCCAGTGTCCATACATGTTTTGTTTGGACCTGCACCAGACAAATGTTTTAGCATAAGCTCTTTGCCCAAAATACCCTGCTCGAAACAAGAAAGGAAACACTTAACTGCCACATCTTACATTTTTGATAAATGAAATAGTAATTCAGAATCATTAACCCATGGAGGTTTTGATTTAGAATCATACTCAAAAAAAAAGTGGAAAGATCAGAACACAGGCTGACCCAACTTCTGTTCAAATCCTTCAAGACCATTTTAAATGTTGTGTGTGTGTGTGTGGCCTCCACTTTCCTGTATGTACTCACTACATCTGGACATGCTCTTAATGACACTATAAATGTTCTCCTGAGAATCTCCTCCCAGACCTGGATCAAGGCATCAGTCAACCCCTGGACAATATGTGGTGCGACCTGGCAGCAGTAGCCGGAACAAGACATGATGCACCAGAACTGCTTGATTGTATTGACTGTATTATGTGTTCCCTTTATTGATTTTGAACATTGTAGATTCATCACTAAACATCACTTTCATCCAATAAGCTACAGTCCACGAGTGCCTCTCTGTGGCCTACTGTTAACTGTCAGTGAGTGTCAGTGAGAGTGTGTCATTAGACTTTTCTGGGTGTAAATACCATTTCCCTTGAGCTGTTTTTTTTTAAAGTAGTTTTCTCTTCTGACACTTCCATGACATTTTCTGCAGTCTACCATACAGTACATTTTCCCTTTTACAACTTTCCTTTTGTGTTTACACTTTCCCCCAAAATGACTTTTGGGAGAGGTTTTCTAAAGCGAAATTTTGCACTATTTAATTCTGCCACAGTGGTTTTATTTTTCATAAAATGAAAAAAGCTTAACATCCAAGTACGACGAGTCAAATTTTTACTAGGGGTTGTAGCAACCACTAACCAGGGTTCACCAACTCTGGACTTCTTTGGCCGATGTCCTGCAAGTTTTCGATGTTTCCCTGCTGCAACACACTTGGTTCAAATTAGGTGGTTCTCTAACAGCTTGTCCGGTCCTCAAGGGCCGCTATCCTGCAGGATACCGGCCCTCGAGGACCAGAGCTTGACAACCCTGCTGATGAGTTGCAGAAAGGAAACATCAAAAACTGCTGGACAATGGTTCAAGAGGTCCGGAGTTGGTGTTCCATGCACTAGACATACACCCCCACCCCCCTGCTCACACAACACCGATAGCAGCTGTTGTAATGAACCTTTAGTCACCTCATAGGCAAGCTAGCAAGATAGGCCATAACCGTTTATAAAGTGTAACAAAAAATTATAACAATCACAAGATGAATATAATTTCTTTCAACATTGTTCATTTTTCTGGTAAAAGGAAAAGAACTATGATCTGCCAAAATATCTAAAGGTAAGCAGATTAAAGCAAATTCTGTCATTTCTTTCTAAACATATGTAAAAGGATTACAAAAAAATAAATAAAACAAAAATGATAAATTATTTGTTTATTATACATTAGTTTTTTGCATTATAGATTTACAATGTTTACATAACTTTTGTATTCAGGATTTAGTTTTGGCCAAAGCTTGTCGCTTCCCAACATGGTGAGACTTGTCCAGACACCAAGTTATGCATGTTGGAACACAATAAATCATCTAACAATGTCATGTCAATCACTGCTATTATCTCGGTAGATAAAGTTTCCTTCTTACGTTTTACTAGAAATGAATAAATAATTAAATTAATAATTAAATTTGAAAAATTCCGAGTTAAAAAGCTGCACTGGGATTTTTAGGCGATTATGCACATACATACACACACAGAGCCAGAATTACTCTTAACAGTGTTATCTCTAAAAAGTCACAATGAAAGGAACGGCCGAGGATCACACCACCAAAAATATTGGCAATTAATCCACAGTTGGAGAGTAACCATAATATTTATTTGCACTGATCATAAATATATGCCAAAAAGACTTTAATTTTTCTCCATTTGTGAAATTTAAGCTAAACAGAGTCAGCAGCAGTGGCCTTATATAATGTTAAATAAAATAGTCTCAATTTGAAGTTAACACATTTTTGTCTATGCTGTCCTCCTGTAGACCGTACTATGGGTCCCTTGCATATGCAAATTACCTCCGGTGGCCATGGCAGCAAATGCATGTTAAGAGTAAAAATGGTTTTGCTGAGGAATTATTACTCAGATCTAACAAGGAAGTGAAGTGAAAACATTGACCTAGCATGTTGCATTAGATGCAACTTCAAATTTAGTATACATGTTTCTGGAAACAAAATTTATTTTTTATTTTTATTTTACGGCCCTGCGATGGACTGGTGACCTGTCCAGGGTGTACCCCGCCTTCACCTGAAACACTGCTGGGATAGGCTCCAGCTCACCCCGCGACCCCTACTGGGAACAAGCGGTACAGAAAATGGATGGATGGATGGATTTTTATTTTACCACATTACATCTCAGAGCTCAGCTCTGACGTATAAATGAAGTGAGGAATGGAGGGATGATGAGGATCTGAAATGCATTCAAAGCATAAGGCAGCAAAGACTGTCGAGATCCCCTGTGTCAGTTTGCTGCCACAGTTTCTTCTAAGCTGGTGTACGCGAAGGGGGAAGTTTGGCTTCAAACGAGCCCATGGCGTTGAGTGCTGCATGGATGCGGAAGTGTAGCCTTGACTCCATACTGTAGTTTTTGTAGTTTATCCTGTGTAAGACATCACACGTCAGTCATCTTTCACCATAAAGTTGGAAAATTATTCAACCCATGGAAAATCCAATTTACAGTATATTTTCTGCAGCAATATAGTGTACATGCCACTTACTTGGCATTTTCTATGACTGCGATTGCCTTGTTGATGTCACCTCTTTGCTTGTGCAAAAGGCCCAGTTCATACATAGTATATGGCACGAGATAGTTGTCATGTTTGATGTCGTTTTCACTGTAAAAAAAATAAATAAAAAGAATCAGATATAATTCACAGCCCATGACAACCAAGAAATAAAAATTAGTTATCCATCAAGGCATAACAGGACTCAAACATGTCATGCATATCTGTCAGCTACAAACAGTAGGACAGCTTTATGGTTGACACAAAGACACCAAAGTAATGAAATAATGAATACAGGGTACTTTTGGATGTGTGTGGTAGGCTTTGACTCTATAGCTGGGTGTGGGTTTTAGATGATCTTACCTTGAAATGACGTTATTGAAGCAGACTTCAGCCTGGACCAGGTGCCCCAGCTCTCTTAGACATAGACCCTTCAGCAGCTGGATAACACAGCGGTCATCCAGGTGATACTCTGATGGAGCTAGACATTATACAACAAAACTTAGTTTAATCCCTACATTGTTATTTTTAAAGATCTACTCTTGTCTCACCTGAATCATTTCTGAGCTGCTCCTCTGCTTTCTCTAGCGTGGAAAAGATGCTTTCAGTCAGATCAGGTCTTTTGCCTACTACTGTGAAGCCATTCCACACGTACATCATTTCCTGCAGGAGAAGATCACTTTTTACAAGGATTTTTTAAAAAAATAAAAAAGGGAGGGGGTGTGTTTATAATAAGGACTCCTTAATTCAATTAGAGAGTGGACATGTTCTCACCAACGCAGGGACGACAAGTTTCACAGGGCTGGGGGAAGAATATCTCTGAGCCTTCTTTGCTGCAAACTTCTCGGTTGGAATTGATTTGCCCGCAATTCTTAATCTGAGACCATCCACCTGCCTATGAGCCACATTTCAGTTAGTCCATATGGAAATATGCAACTAGAACTGAGCTGTTTATTGTGACATTGCTGGCTTTGCACACCTGAACAATGCTACAACGTTTTCTCCTAGTTTAGTCAGGTCTTCCTCTGGGAGCATGCTCAAGATGGCAGCTTTCTGAAATACATAAGTGGCCTACACACACACACAAAAAAAAAGAAGTTTATTTTGGGATAAAACAAAGACAAATAAGAAGAATATAAAACCCACAATAAACCCCCAAAACAAAACAATATTTTAACTATATGTCAAAAAAAAGTACCTGGGACCATTTGTTCTCCTTGCAGAGCAGGTTAGCATATCGATATGCCTCTATCCAGTTTTGCTCAAAAGAGTAAGCCCACATCAACTCCCAGTAGCATAGGTGGTGAATCTGACGCCACTCCTCCTGAGTAGCAATACATGCAAGGAACTTCTCCTGGGCCTGCAGAGAAGTCCAGTTTCAGAGTTTAAGGTCCTATACAACATTAGAAGCATTGTTGTGAATATACACAGATACTGCAAGTGCTTACAAATGTGAAATTGCCCTTGAGCACAGCAATTCTCGCAGTGTAGAAAAGCACGATGGCTCCCTGTGGACAAATTACCTCCGATTATCTCACATCAACACAATTTCACTGATGGGAAAATGAAATGGCAATAGCTGCATCAATCAGCGTCAGCACTGCTCACATTGGGGAACCTCTCATTATAGGGTTTTAGCAGAGCTTCAGCCTCAGTGAGGTTTCCATCACCAGTACCTGAGGAAAGAATCCAAAGAGTCATTACCCAAACACACACACACACACACACAAAATCCAACAATGAGAAACAAGTTAACAAATTAAATAAGGGATTCACATTTAGAAAAAACATTTCATCCCAATCTGCTCACCAAGTATTACTGTGGTATAGAGGTGAAACATCAACAGAGTCAGTGTGCTGAGGATGGCTCTCAGGCTGTTGCTAGTTGCTCCATCCCTCAACTCTTGCAGACCCAGTTCCTATAAAATAATGTGGGGGGAAAAAAAAAAAAACTTTTATTGAAAACATATATTTTAATAATCTTACCACTACAATAGGTTATATCACTTACCCTGTCTCCAGAGAAGCCCAGAAACTCCATCAGTCTCAGGACTCTGGATGGAAGCAGAGACAGCATCTAACAAAACCACACAACTAGTTAGTATGGAAGCCAAGAGCGGCCGTTATAGGCTATTAGTCTTTTTTTAAATCGTTATCTCAAGATAGCGACCTAATTTTCTCGTTAGAGATAAAGAGGACCATTTCCTTTTATAATGGGATAATTCATCTGATTGTCTTGAGATATGATTACAATGATCAAAACAGACCACATGACAGCCGATGGGAGGGGCCACAGTAACAGTGTATGTGAGTAATTATGTGAATGAGTGATGGGCAAAACATAACAATTTGACATGTCACAATTTCAGCCTTTGTCAGACTTGATAGAAGTAAAATGGGATGTATTAATCAGTGACGGATGTTGCTCGATCCGATGTCCGCTTGCGTCTGTTGCTGTACTGAGCAGTACTGGGATGCCCTTGGATCCACAAGTTGAGGTCTTGGGAGAGGAGACTATAATGGCTCAGCTCTCACAGTTTGTTTTCTTGTGATAACGAGATAATTTATCTCGTTATCACAAGAAAACAGTGTTGAAGATAAAACATGCGAGTCCGTCTGCTCTCGGTTCTAGTAAGTTAGGCTTCGTTCATTAAATCAGAAAAATATAAAATGAGCTCTGTCAATAAGTTCATAACAGCTTGTCCAACTGCACTGAAATGATCTAAACAAGGGAGTTGATTAGCTTTTCCAAGTTTGAGTTTAGGGGAAAAACACCATCTTTCTTACTGTTGATTCTGATGGCCCTTAGACATTCCCTATCAGTGTCGTCTATTGGCCCAGATTGCGAAATGGACGCTTCTCCTTTCCATAAATTCAACAACCTCTGTTAATTTTTCCACTTCCCATAGTTTGTGCCTTTTTCTGTGCACCTTCCATTGCAACTCTGCAGGCATCCTGCATATTTGTGCTCCAGTTACTGATATAAACCCATCAAGTTGTCATTTCTGATTTTTCATGTTCTCTCTTTTGCAATCCCATTACCTCATCCAACTATTGGCAGATGACCATCCTCCCAGAGATCTCTCCCCATTTAAAAAAAAAAAAAAAATAGCTTTAACCTTTGCTACCATTACAAAAAACTTTTGTATTTTTTGTTTCTCCCTACATTAATGCGAGGTCTGGAAATGTAAATGCCATGAGATCCATGAGACAACAGGGGTGCCTCAGGGCTTAGTGCTTGACCCTCTTCTCTTTTCACTATACACCTCATCGCTCAGTGCAGTCATCCGCTCTCATGGCTTCTCTTACCACTGCTATGCAGATGACACTCAGCTTTTCCTTTTCTTCCCACCTGACGACACAACTGTCTCAATGAGAATATCAGCATGCCTTGCAGATATCTCTGCATGGATGAAGGATCGCCACCTTCAGCTAAATCTGTCCAAGACCGAGCTCATCGTCTGTCCAGCCAA
>JBAMHW010000004.1:14383868-14394602 GCA_037177495.1 Rhadinocentrus ornatus
TTATAGACTACTTAGAATAATGCTGCTTGGAATAAAGAAAAAAAACATTTGTCAAATTATTACAATCTGCAACAAAAAGATGAGCAAATGGAGAACGCTGTACGATGTGGTTTATAAATACTCGTGAAAACCTTAAGAGTACTAGTGCCAAGCTCATTAAGCAGGCAGTTGGCTAATTTACACTAAGCCGTTTAGGCTGCAACGAGACAGACATGCTACTTTATAACAGGGACGAATAGTTTGGTATCAGGCTTAGTTTAGGAGCAAAAAGAGCAAATAGTTCAGCGTTACCTGAGTAGTGGCAGGTGGAACGGTGGGAGGTAACTTCGCGGACAGTCCAGCTGCTGCAATGCACATGCTCACAATGTGCCTCATTGGCACCCGCTTTGCGTGATCATGTTGCCAAAGAAATGACGGAAATGAAACGGGTGTACGCGCGTGTGCACGTGTGTGTAAGGGGTGTGTATTCGCGTCAACAGTGTCGGGCACATTCAATGCAAAGTATATATTAAGAAAATTCTGATTAAAAAAGGCACTTCAGCCCTGAAGGCAAGGGCAAGTGCTTGAGCACCACCAAGGTTCTATCTGTGCACGCCAGTGTGCATATTACAACAGAATGACCCTGCATCAAATGTGTAATTTGGAACATTATCCAGACTTTATCTGGAAACTTGGGTGTAGTTTCCTGCCTGTATTTTGTCATTTTGTAGGGGAACTCTTATTATCTAAGTTATCGCTCAAATTAGATGTTAATTCTCCACAGAGCCCTGACAAATGCTGTCAAAAACAATGTTTTGTAAGTCACACAATTCTTTTTGTTTTTTTTTTGCCACCATGGAGAACATCAAGATTTGCTATTCAGTGTGCATAGAAAGATAAAAACCAAATGGTAAATCTGAGGAAGGTAAGGAAAAAAGACACTGAAGTATCAAAAGTGGTGACCTCGTGAATTTTTCGGCAAGTTGCATCTCTCTTGGCATCTTTGTATGGAAATCCCTGCCTGATCATGCAGGGCAGAAGGATGTAGAATAACTTTTAAAAGAATATTTGTATTCCTGTACACAGAGACATTCACTTACACAGCTTGACACTTGTACCCACTGTTGGAGAGTGAGCAAAGATGACCCGAAACAAAAGTGGCGTAAGGAGTTTCAGTCATTTCCAGACATTTTCTGTATCAATCCATGCTGGAAACAAAGTGACTGTGTTCTTTTGTTAGGTTATGGCAGACCCCTTGATGTTATGCCATCAAACCTAGTAATTTTGTAAAGCCTAGACTTGTATTGAGAATTAAAAAATAAATAAATAAATAAAACAATACAAAAATCCTTAGTGGTGTGGTAAATCAGAAGTTTAATGTCCTTTTTCTTATTGGTGCTGGTTTAATGTGACCAAAAGACATTTTACTTCAAAAACAGTATGTTGATCTAAGTAACATGAGAAAGCACAGTTCACACGAGGATTCACCATTCAAAATAAGAGTCCAAAGAGGCTGTGTACCCTGGCTTTAGCACTTTCAGAGTGATATTAAGCCTTTCAGCTCCAAAGGAAACAGATTAATTATTGCCATACTGAAGGTTAGAATTCTACCTGAAGAAGGATATGGGATTTGCTGACCGGTAAAATGAAGTGTTAATCATTTTTTTTTGCCTCCCTTACTTTGTAGTTACAGCTGTGCCATGTAATTTCAATACTTGCCAGTAAAAATAGGGTTTAACATATAACCCAGAGCAATTGGACAATAATGAAGTACATGAAGTGTAGTACTGAGGGGTATCTGGAAATCTGGCTGACAACAAAGAAGTCATGTCCTTTCTTACAAGCTTAAAACTCTTATTCATTAAGGAAATGTATGTACGGCATTAAAAACACAATTGCCAGACAGTTTTGGGAAAGTTCAATTTGTACATAAACTAGTTCAAGGTTCAGTTCACACATTTGAAAATGAACTAGTTCAGTTTAAAGTTCATAATTCCAACTTTTGAACTATGTTCACAGTTCTAAAAATGAACTAGTTAATATATCTTTTTTCCAGTACGTTGGTGCGAGCTGTTACCCTCAGAATACTGGCATTTTCCTATTGTTGCCACTCATTCAGTCCACGCTCAAAGCCAGCTGCAGCTCTCACTAAAAACATGAGGAAAAACTTGTTTGAAAGGTCTTTTTTTTATGAGGAATTATTTGAGGTAGGAACCAGGCTGAGGTAGGAAACAAAGAATGTACCTCAAAGTGCAATATTTAAAGTGCAAAACATTTAAACATAATTTATCTTCCCATTAAGTCACTTTTAAATTTTTTTGTGAATGTATTTTTTTGACTTGCTCTGGCTGGGACTACTAAATATTTGTTTGAGTAAATAGTGTAGATTGGCATTAAAGTAAAAATATTATTGCCTTTTTCCACACCCTGCACGACGGGCAGACCCCATTTTCACGCCCATTCACCTGTCTGGCCCCCTCATCCAGCCATTTCCTTTTAAAATATATATTCTTTTCAATATAATTTTTATTAATAATTATTTAACAGTTTTTATAGTGGTACTAAATGATCAAAAGAATCTGTTACTATACTATACTAAATCTTGAGATATTTGCAAGTTTCAATTTCAGTGTATTATGGAAAACCCCTTGAGATGTAACATCTTGTAAAAGGACCAAAATACATAAAGGCATAGACTAGACAAAACAATATATATATATATTTTTTTTTTTTTTTACCAGCTAAATGAATTTTTAACACAGAACAACTGCTATGATGTCTTCCAGTCAGCACCACAGCACTGAGACTGCTCTGACCAAAGTCATTGATGACATATTTTTGAATACAGACAATGGAAAAATGTCAGTCTTAGTCTTATTGGACCTCAGTGCTGCATTTGATACAGTTGATCACAATATATTACTTAAACCACTGGGAAAAAAAACAAAACTGAGGTCATTGTCTTTGGAGCCAAAGAGAAACAATTAATGCTGGGCTTACATCAGAAGACTTTAAAAAGATTTGTAAAAGACTCTAGAAAACTACCAGCTCACATCTAAAGACAAATTTTCAGAGTTTTAGGTCTCAGCCTAGTCTCAGACTGTGAAACCTGTAGGGTCACAAATTACAAGACTGCAACTAGATTATTTTAGCATTTTTTGTGATATGTTGGACAGTTGATATGGAACAGGGCTGATCTGTCACAGCAAAGCTAACACGGGGAGAGTTTCCCTCCAGGATCAATAGAGAATTACACATCATTATTAAGTGTGACTTTGCATCTCCACCAGGTGTTACACCGACTCATCAGAATCTGGAGGGATGAATGAGTTTCTATTCTTCTCTCATTTATTAGATCATTAAACTGTAACACTTAAATGATCCACAGCAGACGTTAACTTCTTAATAACCACCCGCTCCTCTTTCTGGACGGTCCACCTACAATGTGTCATCATCAATTCTTGTCCGTCTATTTTCCTTTAATTTTCGCCCGTTTTTGCAGTTTCTTCTGTTTTTGTTTTTAGTGTGCGACTGTGAAAATTGTTTGGTGCATAAAGGTCACCCAGTCTATACACCTAAAAACCACCAACCAGGCTAGAAATCTGGGTGTATTGATGGACTTAGACCTTAATTTTGAGAAACACATTAAGGGAATCACAAAGTCAGCCTACTATCACCTTATACCTATATCAAGGGTAAAAGATCTGATGTCTCAGCAAGATTTGGAAAAACTAGTTCATGCTTTCATCTTTAGTTTGCTTGACTATTGTAACAGGGTTTTTACAGGTCTGCCTAAAAAAATAATTAGACACCTGCAGCTTATTCAGAACTCAGCTGCTTGAGTCCGCACTAAGACCATGAAAGTGGATCACATCAGTCCAGGTCTGAGGTCGTTACACTAGCTAATGGTCCATCAGAAGATAGACTTTAAAGTTCTGCTGCTGGTCTATAAAGCTCTGAATGATTTAGGACCAAACTACATCAGTGACCTCTTGACCCAGTATGAACCTACCAGAACTCTCAGGTCATGTGGATCCAGTTTCCTATCAGTTCCCAGAGTCAGAACCAGACATGGAGAAGCTGCATTCAGTGCTCCACATTTCTGGAACAAACTCCCAGAAAGCCTCAGATCAGCTAAAACACTCAGTTTATTTAAATCCAGCTTAAAGACCCACCTGTTTCCTGCTGCATTTCAATGGTTTTTATTTAGAGTCCAGATCTGCATCTGTTTCTTTAAAGCTGGAATCTTTTATCTATTTTATTTGAGCTTTTACTTCCTGCTTTTATTTAGTTAATTTTATTTCTTTTAATCTTTGTTTTTTAATGCACTTTGTATTGCTTTCTGCAATTTAAGTTATCACGATCTATAAATAAATAAAATATATCTATTTTATTTGAGCTTTTACTTCCTGCTTTTATTTAGTTAATTTTATTTCTTTTAATCTTCGTTTTTTAATGCACTTTGTATTGCTTTCTGCAATTTAAGTTATCACGATATATGGTGTAAAGTCATTAACTAGCTTCAAAGAAGTAGCAGACTGATACCTTTAGGCAATGGGCATTAGAAAGTGATCCAATGATAACATGAAGAAAGGAACGTGTGTCCAGTGTCACACAGCAAGAATCAACCACTTCAAGCAGTTTGGATGATTTTGGCAATGTGATAAATCCTAGCAAGAAAGCAACCATAGCAACCACAGGTTTGTGTCCCTCCTCGTCCTTTGCCTGTGGAGGCATTGTCTGCAGCTGGATAAAAAGCAGTCCGACTCGTCCTTACTAAGTGCAGTAAGTCGCAATTACATGTTTAGTACGTCCAGTTTTTGTCTGCTGCAGATGTTTCCTGATGTTTTACAGAATTGAAGTTGCACAAAATAAAACAGGATCGGTTTGGTTGAGCTCTAGTTGCCTTTCTCTAAAAAGAACACATGTAAACTTGTGCAGGTTAGTAGCCAATAGTGTTCCACCACAGTTTGTCTTTGGCTGGAATGTGGAAATTTGTTGATTGGCTAGTGTATAATGAAAACATTTGCGTTGTGCTGAGCATTTATGTGTTTATTATGTAAAATTTGATCCATGGATCCAAACGTCGCTCCCATAATGTTGCTGTTTAGGTTTTTTGATTAACTGATCTCAACCTCTGACAGTCTGTCATTTAATTCTAAAATCTGATTATTGTTTAAAATGACTAGACTGACTTTGGCAGTAGGCCCTAGAGGGCTGCAGATTAATTGCCCACCTTGGTACTCGGTCCTGGCACTGGGACTGTTTCTTTCCAAGTGCAAGTGCTACTTTGTGCACTACAGCAGCGTTCATGTGGTTGGCAGGTAAGAAGGCAAAATCCCCTTCATAAAATCTGCTAGACAATCATCAACAAAACCTTTTCGTATGTATGTGCTTCAGTGCACTTTTTGATGATGTAGACATTTATTCTTGCAATGTCCAGTATGATGTAAAATACAGCATGGATCCATACCAGCCTTTATAGAATGCTTCCACATGATCTGATCCAGAACTAGAGCAATCTAAAAATAGAACGCAAAATCCTCTGTGTCAAAATGACTACCTGTAGCCATAATAGGTAGAAATAGTCAAATTTTCTCTGTTCATAATAAATATTGAAACTTGTTTTATTCAAGTAGTTTCAGGATAAGTCAGGGACCAGCAAGTCTTTATGAAGCTGTCAAAATAACCATCTTGGCCATTCTAGTGTTAAATGCATCTAATGTAAAAAAAATCAAATAAAAATTAGCACAAAAGATATATTCAACACTCCAGATTTAAAATGCAGGTATAGTAAAAAGTGACCATTTCTTTGAGGTGCAGTCAAAGGGCTGGTTGAGTATCTGATCTGAAAAAAAGGTCATTTAATGAGGTGATTAAATGAATAAATATGGTGTGAGGGAGGAGAGGCTGATTATCCTAGAAATTCTAGTCACAATACAGCAGTCAATGTTTACTCTTGGTTGATTTCATGTGAACATCTAACAATGTTTTTATATTAGGTATTGCATTATTTACAATTGCTGAGTCATTTTCTTTACATTAGAGTCGACAAAGATGTCTTCTTTTTTAAAAAAAAAAAAAAAAAAGGGATCAGGAATTGATAAGGAAATTGATAAAAGAACTGGATCCTGTGTGAGCGGCTGGAAACAGTAACACGATGACAGCAGTATCCAATACAAAAAGTTTTTTATTTTACCAGACCTAGATTTGACAGGAACTCACTCCCTCCTGTTCCAAAGCAGTCAAGTCTCTACCAGCAGCCACACCCAAGTGAGCAAACAAGCCCCATTTATTGCCTGCTGCTGATTGGACTGATCCACTCTCCCGACAGGTATTTCTTCCATAATACAACAAACTTTTCCTGCTAAAATGAAATTATACAAATTCTTAAAATTATTTACACACCTAAAGTACTAAACACCCCAAAACAGAGAACATGAGTCAGGTGAATAAACACCAGTACACTATTAATTTACATTTAAAACACAATACATCTACACACAATGTTCCTGTCTATTAGTGATGTGGTGTTCAGCTCTTTTGGCTTGGCTCCCAAAGAAGAGCCTTTGGCTCCCGAACGGTTCTTAATTTAGCATCTTTTTTAGCCCCATTATTTTCCTTAACTTCTCAAATTAATGAATTGTGTTTTGAAAACCCTTTTGTGTTCAGCAATTATACGAAAAGCCTTATATTTGCCTCCTTTTGTGCACTATTCTGATACAAAACCACTTGTTTAATATTTCAACAAAAATCCTATATTTCACAAAAAACAGCAAACAAATCCGCAAAACAAAAGCAGAATCAAACCTCAGTGCAGGTTGGCATTCAATAAGGTGCTTCCTCCTGATGGGCACTCACGCACGTACTCTCCTCACAGCTGTCTGCTGGATAGTGTAGTGTAGTGTCGTCTATCCCCCCTTCTATTTTCACATAATGGTATGATCCTACATCCTCACATGTGATTGGCTGCCTGTACATGCAGGCCAATCCAAACAAAGCAGTGTGTGGGCAGAGCTGGGGGCTGAGCACAGGGCTAAGCACGCAGCAAAAGGAAAAAAACTGGGAGCCGGCTCTCAGATTCACAACAAAGCATCGGCTCTCAGAGCCGGCTCTTTCGCGCATGGCACATCACTACTGTCTATCACTATAAATGGTTGTCTTTCACATGTATATGCAAGACAAAATAAGATATTAGTATTCCATTACTCAATAAACAATAAAACATTTTGTGTGCAATTGTGCCTCTTTTCTAAGTGTATAAACAAACTGCACAATAATTTGTATTAAACAGTCCACGAAATGAACCTCTGCTTCGTTACAGGTATCAATAAAATCTTATCAATTCCCATCTCGATGACTAAATATTTAACAGAGATGACACCTACTATACAAGGCATCTCCAACTATAAATTGTCATGCATAATGTTGTAATTTTGCATTTTCTCAGATTTTATTCATTATTAATTTTTGTCAATATAAAAAGTACAGTGAAAATGTAAACACTCCATGATGATGGCTTTATTAATAAAGTGGTCAGGCAACAAAGCAATCAGTTCCAGTCACTGCCCCACACTAGCTGTCGCATGTCTAATATTGAGAATGTTGATCAGTCTTTTACACTCTGTATAGAAGTAAATCCTATATTAATTTAAAACAGTGTAATTTTAAGAAATAGTTCTCATGACATGGGCTCTGATTTAGCACTTTATGACACAAAGTGAGCACTGCAGAAACTTCACTGCTTATGGTAAATAAGTCACCGCAGTCCATGCTTGTCCTGATCTGGATCCAACATTTTTTCTGCTCTTGGCAAATGGCTGTGATCCTCTTGGAATTTTAAAAAGTTTCATAAATTCTTTTAGGCAACTGTTAAAAAACTTGGCTCTACTAAACAAAATAGGATAAGCACACTGCTTAGCAAATCCTGTCTGATGCCATTGCACAAAAACTATCATCCAGGAAGATATCCATTTAAAACAAAAAATTAAATTAATAAAGATAAATAAATAAAAAAATTAACCAAATCTCATTTAGCAAGATGGGGCCTGCTAATACCAAGTCAAGGAATTGTCTAGTTGGTTGTTAGCGTAAGCATTCTGTGTAAATTAGGTATTTTAGGCAGCCGAAAAGAAATATCTTATGTCGGGTAGGATACCAGCTTGTTGTAAGGCCTTTGTGCTTTTTAACTTTTCAGGATGTATCAGAAAGTGCTACATCACAGACTAATGGAAAAGGGGGGAATCAAAGAAGAATATGTCCTTTTAAAAATATTATGCAAAAGCTCAAAGTACTACTCCACTGGAAATCAGCCAAGGCAGTAAGTGGATCATTAGCTACAATATCTAGTGCTGCATGTTTTGGAGCCTTGAACAATACAATAACAATAGGGAAAAAAGTCTACATGACTAGGAGCAAGGTTGGGAGGATAAGGAGAGAAGAAACAGAAGAGACAGCAAGGCAGTGGTCGATAAACTCAGACAAAATGAAAGTGGAAGTGTGAAGCCATCCGTTAACCTCCATTTCTTTAGACAAACCTAAGGCGTAGTTACTGTAGACATGTCGGGGACCAGCAAAAAGGGGCAGTGGATTTAAACAACACTAAGGCATGATAGATGGTAAAGTGAATGAAACAGCAGGCTAATGAGCCATGAAAAGATGGAACCCACCGGCACCAACATCGCTGCCAAAAAAAGAAGCAAGTAAATAAAATCGGGGGGAAAAAGCAAAAAATAAAAAAAAGCAAAGACTATTCCAGCAGCTCCTGGCTCTTGAGGAGAATCAGGCAGCGCTCAGGTAGCCTTGTTCTCTGTTTATCCGAGAACAACAGAGAAATGGGCCGAGGTGTGTTCCTCCAGGTGCATTGTGGGCATTGCCCATGGATGCGCTGTTTGATTTGCGCTCGGCCTTGCTGTTGTGCTTGTCTGTGAGCTCTTGACATGTGCACTGTCGCATGAATAATTGAGGCCTCGCACGCAGTCAGGGTCCAGCAAGCCTCTTGCTTTCTCTTTTATGCTCTCCCTCAGTCCTCTTTCAGATTTTCCCCCTTTTCTCAGCCTTACGTTAGCCTTTGTCTTACTTTTCTTTTATTCCATGGGATCAACCCTCAGTCCTCAACACACTTTGTCTTAAAAAATATGTGGCATTTAGGAAATTATAAAATGATCAAATTGTATGATTCTAGCTACCACCAATCAGTCACCCATGGGCTCTTCTGGTTTTATAGCTCTGACATGGGGAAGTCTTCAGCTAAAGTCTATCACATTTATAATAATACATCACGCTTATTGGGAATGTACAAATTGTCGAGGGAGCACATTTGATATTTTAGAAGACTTTAATTTGACGTGCACATGTCCCCATAAACTTGGTGCTCTTGTTTTCCACCTTTTCTACTTCTTTGACGGGCATACCTTTGGCAGGATCTCTCATCAAGTTTGAAACATGAAGTCTGAGCTGGAGTGTGAGATAAAGCAAAATAGTCAGACTGTTGATGAAGACATGTTAAATCAATGAGAAAAGACTGGAGGAGATGAGAATATATGAGTGGTTAGACTCTGTATCTCCCACCCACTCTGTTTCTCCCTCCCCTTACTTTCTGCTCCATAGCCAGCATAGTTATCAGCCCTGGCAGATAAACAAGTCTGGCTGCAATATATATATAACTCCAATATGTGAAACTCAATCAAAACTCAGGAAACCGGTTGGGAATATGAAAGAAGGAAGGAGGAAAATGAAAGCTGCCATGCCCACAGGGCAAAGCCCAAGGTCCCTTTTGGCAAAGTAAAGCTACCTCTCTTCCTTTTTTCCCATCACTTATTTATCTTACAAAGTAAAAAAAGAAAAGAAAAAGAAAATAATAAAAAAAAATCACAATGCAGTAAACCTTTTTTTGTCTAACTCCCTTAAATTTTTTGTGAACATGCTCTCACTGGGTATTATAGAATATAGTGAAGAAGTTGTACCTGGTGTCTTCATCCTTGAGTTCAGGACACTGATAGCTGTAGGGTACACACTTCTGAAGTCTTCTTCACTCTCCATCTTTGCAAGTGGGATGTCTGTGATTTCCACTTGTCAGTGAGGGCCAGTCATGCAGAGGGGATGGGACCTGTGCATCAGAGGGAAAGAGAAACTTAAAGTAAGAAAGGAAAAAACAAGTATGTGTGTGTGTAAATTGGAAAGGGGGGGAGGGGAGGCTTTAGCTTTGACTGGACTCACTCATGCTTTGACATTGACGGCCCTGGGAGAGTAGAATAGGACCAGCTATCCCGGAGGACCAAAAAGAGAGGGAGTGAGGGAAAAAGAGGAGGAGATGAACTGCCAGAGGCTGCTCTTGGCTTTGAAGCAGGGACTAGAAAGGGCTGAGGGCACTGTTAACCGCCTTGAAGTGGTTTCAGCACTTGTCACTCTTTCGGGCATCGCCTAGAGCTGTGGACAGCTCTGCTCTTTCAGGATGAGGTCCCACAATGGACTCTGCAGCACTGATGTTTACCTTGATGTGGTGACTTGGATCAATAGTTAGACCAGTGAGCCACTGGCACCATCATGTTGTGATGTTAAAAAGTAGCTGAAGAGCCTCTCAATGCCTGTGTGCTGGGTAAGTCAGAGGAAGTGGTTTCTGTCAAGATAATCTTAGTAACACACACTCCAGGCAACAAAGCAGTGGAAACTACAGGAACCACGCAATAAAACTGTTTTAGAAAAAGATGAAAATGAAAAAAACAAAAACAAACACCATTACAAAGAACTAATTAT
>JBAMHW010000004.1:14407412-14441345 GCA_037177495.1 Rhadinocentrus ornatus
TATATATAAAAAGAAAAACATTCTTTGATTTACAGCATTTTTCATGCATAGCTAAGTACTAAACAGACAATTAATGTGGTTGATGATCTTGCCGTCAGAGCCTGCTATTTCATACGTAACAGATCAAATTATGAAAGACCTTGCAGTGCAGTGCCGGGGCTCAGCACGGGATTAGGGGGCAACTATCTTCAGGCTGTGCTTCTCAGATAACCGCACCTAAAGCAACCTTTTCTCGAAACACACAATTACCCATCCACTCCCCTCATCCCCTTCACCACCTCCCTTTTGAATTTCATCAGGGGCTTAATTAGTATACAAATAAAACTTCCCTTATCTCCCTCTCGCCCTAATTGGCCTGTCTTTAGTTATGCCTGGTGAGTGTGTGTGAGAGAGCTGGGGCCCCTGTAATTAGGGTGACCGTGTTCACCTTTCCTCTCAGACGCACTGGTGCTCAGGCAGCCTGTGGGGACGGAAAGACTCTGCATTGTACTGTATACTCATGTGAATGTGCATGTATGTGTGTGTGAATTAGCGCACTTGGTGTGTTTTAGCGTTTGCATGGGGGTGTTGGGGAGGTATACTCAAGATTATTGCTCTGCAATCATTCTTGGGCCATCCCTACAGTGTTCTCATGAGCCTTGGAGGGCTTTGGGTGCTACTAGTTCCCACTGAATGTAAGGGGCATCTTACTTTATTCAGTCTCTTTTCTCGCTCTTCCTTGCCTCTCTCCCTTGCACACCAAAGTGTTTATTGATTATCTCGGCCTGCTACTCAACAACTTAATATTGGGTGACAGTGCAGTGTGTTCACACCGTAATTAGAGTTCAGCTGTTCAGCTATGACATGGGGGTGAGAGGGTTATGCGGGGCAATTAGAATCCTTTGTTATTAAAGTTGATTCATCTTCCTTCTGCACAGCTCTTCCTCAGTCTTTTCTGGTCTCAGCTGCTCAGGGATGCTTACCCAGGGTATCAGGGTAACCTGCAAATAATCATGTTTGCTTTTAGACTTCCCCATATGCCACCAAGGAAACGTCTGTGTCTGAACTTAATAGCAACACAACAGAAGTCCTCCCGACACAATGAGAACACATTCTTTGCTGTATGACTGCACTCAGTGTCTCTTGTTACCGCTGCCAAAGCGGAGGTAATGTTTTCAGTGGTGTATGCTATCATCTGTCTGTTAGCTACATAACTCAAAAAGTAATGGATGGATTTTGATGAAATTTTCAGCAAATATCCAAAATGGAATAAGGAACAGCTGATGAGATTATGGAGGGTGATCCAGACATCCACCTGGATCTAGGAATTTTCTTTAACACCAAAGCTGCTAACGTTCCAATACTGCCTAGATCCGCCAGAGGAGGTCATTTTGAAACCCTGCCGACAAAGCAGTCTCTCCTACTTTTGTCATTTGATTAAAAAATTAAACAGTCTGCTGTTGTTTGATCAGATTTTCATTAAGGCATGTCATAGCTGCTCTATGCGTCGCTCTGAGTTCTGCCCTGATGCCATACGCATACACGCCAAGCGGCATCCTCCGGCGGTAAAATGTGAAACCTATGCGGAAGTGTAAAAAATATAAGTTCACCTTCTCATCCACTAGGGGCTGGCTCCAAAACAAAGCAAATCCCTGCAAACTCCCATGTTATAAAGACCAACTTCACAGCAGAAATAAACATGTTTAAAGCCTGGTACATAAAAACATTTTAGAATTAATAGGTCAAGTTTACCTTTATGACAACTGTGAGGGGGCTGAATTGTTTTCTAACTCATTTGCTTGGATGTTTTTTAATCTTGAAATTTGGCATAATTAGGGGCGTGTCCTTATGATTGACGGGTATCAATAGCATGCCATAGCTTGCGGTTAGCTCTTAGCTACAAGCTCGGAGTTTGATGGGTGTCAATCATCCACCCACACCTTCACAGTCCCCCTCTCTTTGCCAATTTTTGATTTTCAGGGAATTTAACTTAAATTCAGCTTTCACGAAGGCTCCATCCGTCTTTTATATACAGTCTATGATATACCCACACACAGAGCGAGCATCTGAAACCACAACAAACAGTTGAAAATCAGACAAAATTTTCAGTGTTTTTTTTTAAGACACCCAGGGAGGTGAAGATAAAAACACTTGCTCCAGAGAGAAACAGAGTATTTGTCCTGCTTCAATTTTACACCGAGAACCTCATGTCCATCGCAGGAACACTCACAGCTGATAAAGCGGAATCTACTGTCACTGTAGAAATTTCTGAGTCGTATAAATGGATCCAATATTCTTTGTGGGTTTTATTAAAGTCAACACGTTATTTGAGATCTGAATTTTTTGAATATTCAGAGGGACTCAACTGAATGAAATGTTTATGGAGAGCTGTTTTATTAATAATAATAAAAAAAGTCCCATAAAATAAATGCAAAATCAATTAATAAAATGTAAATTTTTAAATTATTTTTTAAATGACACTTATTGATAATTTTTAATTTTTTATTTAGTCATTTATTGTTGAATTAACACTTATTTCTATGTTTATATATGTTAAATTGTTTATTTAATTTATTAATTTATTTATAGACACATTATTTATTTATTTAATAATGACATTTTATTTAATGTGTAACTTTTATTTTGCATTACTATTTTCATTTTGCTCTTTTTATTTGGGGTTTATCTACTGAAATAAAGGGGCGTGGTTATCTCTAACCTCCCTTTCCATGGCTCTGCCTGCTTCTTCTCAGTGTTGCCAATTTAGCGACTTTGTTGCTATATTTAGCAAATTTTCAGACCTCTCTAGCGATTTTTTTATTTAATTTTAATTTTAAAGCCACTAGCAACAAGTCTAGCAACTTTTCTGGTTTTATTGGAGACATTTTTGGAGGCTGACGTGAAAGAACATAAAGTACATATAGCAGACCCCTTATTTTATTATCATTATTATTTCTTGCGGTTCTAAACATTTTTAGGTTGTGTTTTTGTCAATTTTTGTCTCTCCCACAACTAGGGATGGGAATTCCACTCAGGAACCAGTTCTAAATTTTGCAAAGCACCGGAATCGTGCACCACTGGGCTTATCAATGCTGACAGGTGCTGGCCAGCTCACTGAATACAAATAGACATGCGCATGTTTGTTGTCAGACGAGGCGATTCAGAGCATGGCTACATTTCATTGACAAACATGACAATAGCACAGGCTCTAATGTCTGTATTGGAAAGACCAATAATAGTTAACAGACGATAGGATAGACCTATATCCTTGTGCAGAGGAGTATGCAGCCTAATCACTTATCAGCTCCGTGTTTCTTACGTGAGTGGATTAGATCAGTGGTTCCCAACCTATGTTACTCGGGGACCCCCTTCATGCAAATTCTAAAAAGCTGTGGACCCCCGCACCATCCTGTGCTGAAACCATGCTTAGTTTTATGCTTTCATAAGTGAGATTCTCATTATAAATAATGTATTCCTGCTAAGTCATGTCCTTTAAAAAAGCCAAAGTTAAATTACCAACATTTAGCCTTACCTTTTGTTTTTAAACTAAGGACAATGTGTGGACATTAATTACAATGGCTCTAACGTTCAAAGCCTCAGGGACCCCCTGACAACTGGATTAGAGTCCTCTGTGGAGCTTTGCCTGATGTGAAGATTCTTTTAATTCAGTCCAGTCGACACATTAATGGAATAACTTCCTGCTTTCAGTGGATGCCGGAGAGAGAATCACTAACCCACTGTGAGTTTTCCTCCTACTGCTGAAAATATTCCTGCTGTATCTGTCTGGAAGCTATTAGCTGCTGTCACACACAACTCCCCTGTTTGTGTTGCAGCGCACTTCTTGTTTATGTGGACATTTATTCACACAGTCCCGTATGATGTAAAATATAGCATGGATCCATACCAGCCTTTATAGAATATTTCCACATGATCTGATCCCGGAATCTAAACATAGAACAGCACAAAATCCTGTGCACTCAAAGTTACCACCTGTAGTCGAAACCTATATCCTCTATTAAAGCAGTTTTGTATCATTTATTCACATAGTTGAATGCAAGTATAGTTATCATTTCTGTGAGGCGCAGCCAAAAGCACGGGTGTCTGATCTGAAAAACAAAAGGAAATTTAATGAAGCGATTAGATGAATGAATGTGATAGAGGGAGGGGGGATAGGCTGAAAGTCCTAGAAATTCTAGCCACAATACTTCACTCTTTATTTTATTGCAATCTCCGCTGATATTATGTAAACGTATACAGTGTTTTTAATGTAAGTGAATTCAGAACATTCATCCTATAGGCACACGAAAAACAATTGATGTTAGTTGTATTTTTACATCTAGTTTTACATTTATTTGTATTTTACACCTCTTTGTGTTGTGTGAGCAAGAGTTTATTAAAAAAGAATGAACTGCTGTCTATCACTGCCACTAAAACTGTGTACTTTGTCTTCTCTGTTCCTTTGCTGCACCAAACATTGTTAGTTTGAAGAGTGATGCGAGTTGAAAATATTCTCACTTCTCCTCCCTCTACAGCAGCATCCTCCCTAACCCCTTATCCTCATCCTCCGCTCATTCTTTGTCTCCTCCAAAGACACCAGGAGCTTGATATGGAGCTTATGGGGAAAAGGAGGAAGATCAATCCTGGTGTCAGCAGCTCAGCGCACATCTCTCCCAGTAACGGCAGGACAAGTGTCAGCTGGAGGAGAGGCAGCCACCATGCAGAGACAGAAGAAGTAAGCGTCAGTGAATTAAAAGAATGGGGGTGGTGGTGGGGTGGGAGTGGTTGGGGGGGAGGGGGCATTGAGAAAGAGAGCCCATTGCATGGCAGCCAAGCGAGTGAGCGGTCCTGCCCAAGGGAGTGCACCTCCAATAGACAAAAGATCAATTCTCTCCATTTCACTCTCAGCTCCTGATAACAAGCAAAAGTTCAGCAAGCCCAGGAGCTGTCTTGTCTTTGAAATGTGCATTCTGCTGTGCTACATACATGCAGCTGCACACTTACATTCTCATACAAGTGGCCCTGACAAATAAACCCACAACATATTCCTATGTTTGAATTTAAGGAACCAATTGTTCCACATTAGCTGTTAATAACTGAAATACTGTTTTTATTTTTGGGTTTAACGAGCACAGCTCGTGTTGGTTTGTTAGGGCAGGTGAGGGATTTCCATGTTTGTTGATTGCTGTTTCTTTTTAGAATATGCTACTGGATGTCCTTTCTGTAAAAAAAAAAAAAAAATCTGATTTATAGCTGGCTCCAGATGATAATACTGACCAAAAGAGAAAAAAGAAGCTGTTGCATTTAATCAGAATCAAAACATAATTTGTGACAGCAATCTGAGCCAGGAGTGTGTGGTTTGGATCATGATTGCGGATAACATTGTTATTGGCAAAGGGCTACAGTCAACCAAACAGAAACATGCTTTTTGAGGAGCTTCATTTTGTTTTTCCTGCACACACAAGTGTTACTCATAACATTGCAATTTATGAGAGATTATGGAATATATTGTTTCCTTCCTGTTTGTACTAGTACTCAAGTCATAGCACTTGTTTTTGTTCAGATTTTAAAGCGTTCCCCCAAAACCACATGTTTGTGGGTAAGTCCCAACATGTTCCTCATTAAAAGTAACAACGTTTTCAAGCATTTTTCTTATTAAAATAAATGTGTAATGACATGTCACCCATTAGCCCATTCTTTGTCCAACACAACACACTCCTTCTAACTGCATTTTACACTGTGAGCATCTAAACATTTTGAACCTCTTCCCATTCCCATCAAACACACATTTATCTAGGTGGACTAAACAAAAGGAATCTTATGCTTGTTGCCAAGACTCTACTGCTTGAAAGTCAACAACCAAATTTTATTAAAAAATGGCCAAAGTTTCTCATTTCCCAGTTTGGTGATGAGTCCTTCTAGTCTATTTTGATCATTATTCTTTCCATGATGGTCTATAAATCTTTACAGAATCCCTACAAGGCCGATAGTGTTTGACAGTTCTGTAGCTGGTTTTGTTTAAGACAACCACAAACAGAGAGCAACTCTGTGGAGGTTAGAGCCTTGCCTCTTCTCATCAGAATAAAAACCCAAAGAGAGGGTCACTCTCTGTCAGTATTCAAGGGAGGCATCGACCTCTGTACCACAGTAGACTAGTTACACAAAGACAGCTGGCCTGCTATACAGCAAAGATGATGGCTTAGATAGAATTAGCACTCATCCCCCAACCCCTTTGCAATTTGCCTTCGTTTGGACCAAAAATGTCATAACATTGTCTGTGTAATGTACCTAATCATTACATATATCTGGAACCCCTTGCTATGGCCTCTAGCAGATGGCTTGTATTTCTTCTTGAATGCAGATTTATGCACTGGGAATGTTTACAAGTAATTGTCAATACATGGACACAGATAAAATAGGCATTAATTGAAGTAAAAGCTGTCATCTAGTCAGTGTTGTTTTTGTCATGTTCTGGATGAAAGGAACAACTTGCGGAGAGGGACAGGCGGTGTCACACAATTGACCTTTTACACGATTTTCAATTACTGGAGAGAAGAGAGAAACAGAAAGGTCCCTGTAGTGCCGCTGTCTCCGCTGTCTTCTCTCCAGAACATCTGCCCATCGAACGTGGCAGCGGCTTCTTTTTCTCCCCATGAGGTCGTGTGCCCTGCTCAGGATGGGCAGGTGTGTGCTGGCCCAGGCCTCTCTGTCATTAAGCGGCCCAGCTGTGCTGTCACGTCTGGCATAGAGGCGAGTGTCATCCATGACCCTGTTTCAGCCCCCTCAGAGGGGCATACACAGACCTTGACAGGGCAGCTGAGGGTAAAAACACGCATGGAATATCTATGAAGGACGACCATGTCGTCCCCTTCTTGCACCCTGGTGGGCGCCACCTCTGCATGCTTGCCTACCCTCCTGCCAAAGTGCAGGATGGGCCCTCATCAGCCGTGTCAGTCAATAAAAAGAGAGAACATCAAACATCCTCCCCTGCTGTGCCCTGTGTGTCTTTCGAAAAGAGACTTACACTCTTGGAAACAAGTGCTGGCAGATATTCTCACTGTTGCACTGGGGAAACTTTAGTATATTTAGTCAAAAGATTTGTTTAGTCTGATTTTATTAATTGACTTAATTTAGTTTCTGCATTTTCAAAACTATAAATTTAAATCATTAAAGATTAGGTAAGTTAGGTAAGGTAAGGTAACTTGCATTTTCATATTGAAAAGCATTTATCTTCTGTTTTATGTTCTGAGAATTATGTTAACTCTGTTAATTTTTATGTAATGCATCTACTATCACAATTACCTTAGAGCAACTTTAATATGTGATATTGATTACTGATATTAAGGATGCCGGTAAATTAAGCTTGTAAGAGTTTCTCAATACTAGTCTGATCTCAACCATTTAAAATAAACTTTGACGGTAGCAGTATAGAGACACAAGCACTGCTACTACTTCTGATGTGCTAATACCGCTTGGTGTACTTGTTGTCATGGAAACAAGCTCATTATTTTGCAATACATAGCTTCTTGACAGATTTCAGTCAAGCAACAGTGCAGACAGCATCCTTTCACCCTTTATCCGCGGGAAGAAAGACAAAAAACCCCCAAAAAACACAAAAAACAAAACAAAAAAAAACATACTAAAATAATGTTTGTTACTCAGAAATCTTCAGTTTGGAGTGGTCTGAAAGGCCTTTTTTCAGATATTTCTTTTTTAAGTAAAAACATGCTAGAGTGCTACATGCTCAGGAGAAGCAGTGTGGTGGGGAAAACTGATCACGTATTTTTTTTTTCCTGTAAGAAAAAAAAAATTTTTTCTTACAATTTTTCAGTCAGAGTCAGTGGCATGTTTTATGTTAGCTGATTTTGATGGATTTATGACTTTACTAATCACAGTCTTTCTGACGATCTCTGTTTAGCTTCTACATGTATCAAAAAAAAACAGTCTCTTCAGTGAGTAGTTTCACTTGGTCTCTAATGGTCCAACAGGTGTGCTGCTCTGCCGTCTTTCCCCCTTATTACTCTCCCACATGAAGGCAAGTCTAGTGGAAGTCTTTGTAGTATACATACATCAATGGAAGGGGCAGATGTTAAGTGGAGACATTCACAGAAAAAGAAGCAATACTGTGTCTTAGATAGTTTTTGCTAAGCCTAATCCTCTGCAAACTAAAAACAAGATGTCCGTTGGTGGTTGAGCACAAAGTCATGAGTCTGGTGTTTTTTTTTATTCACAAGCAGGTATGTGATTTAATGCTAAAGGTGATTTTTTTTTTTTTACTAACAACTGGAAGTAATTGTTTTTTTTTGTCAAAAAATGTTTGATGCAAGTTTAATGATTTGCAAAAAAATGTCTTGGCTGCTGTAAGAATTGCTTTTCTGGCAAATATACAACAGCATCTCCATCTCACTACATGTCATTAATTTTAAGTTGCGATTGACATTTATGTTTAAATTTATAATTAAAATAAAACCAACAGTTGTGCAGTTGTATATTACAATCATGAAACCATAATTTGTGACAAACAGAACCCACTGAATCTCACTCTTTGACTCAGTGATTGTAGTTATTTGGTTCACTGATGATATTCTTTGTTGCAGCACATATCAGTACATTTAAATTGTGTGAGTACGTGATGCGCAGAGCCTGGCCTGGATTTTTATTTTATTTATTTATTTGCTAAATGAACACTGACCAATAGATCATGGACGCATGCATATAAACATAACATAGTGTACTGTGGAATTGGGAATTTACAGATTAGATTACTAATGCATTGAGAAAGGGGAAAAAAGTAGTCATGTTATAATGACTCATCAAGTTTTGATGTGCTACTTCAAAAACATTTATTCCTTTGTAAATAAATTTCAGAAATGCTGCTCTATCACAGCTTCTAAAACAACAGTACCACAATGGTTAATAGTAGAACAATTATTATTTTAAGGTCATATTGTAATCGAAAATGAGGTTCACAGTAAATAATACCATTTTTAAAAAAAAAATCTTATATTGAATATTTTACAACATTTTCCAGCTAACCTGCCAAAGGCAGATGAGCCAAATGTTAATATTCGACTAGGTTTACATTGTAGCACTTAAATTGCCTTATTTTCAAAATTGCATTTAATAATGAGAATTATTTCACGAATACATGAATGAGTTGTGCATTTCACACACTTTCAGTGATTCTACATGTGGACAACTTGCAGATGTTTTGCAGCTGATTCTGCTGCACTGATTATATCCAGTTGTATGTCTTAAGGTAATTGCTGAGAGTTGTCAAGCTTTACTTGTGTAATGTTTTGCAGCTTCAGGGTAAAAGACTTTGAAAGATTTAATGAATTAAGCTTCGGTCAGACTGTCTTCTTGTGGCATAAAGAGCTGTAAAAAGTTTAGCGTATGTCTTTGATGGAAATTTTGCATGACTTGGCTTCACTAAAAAAAATTGGTAGAAAGTGTGTTTTGCTTTTTTTGTGCTGACTATGTTGAAAGTATGGTTTTCATAAACCTGCATGATAAACAGTCTGCAGTGTAAAATATTTGCCTGGTGCTCCAGGTAGAAACTACGCCCCCTTCACCTTAATAACTGTTAGTTTTGTTGATGCATAATTTTATTACACATAATTGATTACACTGACCATCACATTAGTTATACAGCTACTTTATGCTTATTTCATTTTTATTTAAAATGATTTTAATTTACCATAAGCAAAAGCATACCATAAGCATAATTGGACTAATTAGTCTCTAATACCATTACTGGACACAAGATATTTTATTATTAAGAGCTGGATGTCTTAAAAGAACCCAAAGAAAATTAACGGATTAAAGAAAGGCATGCTTTTTGAGTTAAAATGTAAAGCTTAATGAAAAAAATATTCTTGTCTGTCATGTATTTAAAAAAAGAAAGAAAAAAAAGAACAAAAGAACAAACAAATTTGCAGCCATATCAAACTTCACACAGAATATTTTTTATCTGCAAGAAATCAAAAATTTGATGTTTGTTAGGTCATTTTTGAGTGTCAGTAGTGTTATTCCCAGCCTCACCCACAGTGTACACACACACACAGGTCTGGCGTTATTGGCAGTGAGCCTTCATCCACCGACACCTCCAGCGTCCCTGGTGGCCTTTGTCACAGAAGAAAGAGAATGATCAATATCCCAGTTAAACTAGACTTTCAAAGCTGATCGTACAGGGCCTCGTTCTGGGGCCTTCTTTAATGAATTTTCTTTCATTCCGCACAAGTTTTTAAACATCAAACAATAAATCGGCCAGGGCACAGTAAAATATTTAGATCTATTGACTGTGTTTGAAAAATGTAGAGGGCAAAAACTCTAGTGGTTTGATGCTGATACATTCTGAACACTTTAATCCACCCGAGTGTTTCCTTTTATCTGCCTGGGTTTCTCCAAAAGAGGGGAAAAAGGGCCTCAAGAATGTTCTCAAAGATCCAGCAACTCTTTCTTAAAAGCACCTTACCTTTAACTGCTTTACTCTACCACATTCAGAATTCTGGTACCGAGACACACTTTAAAGGAAAATTATCCACAGCTCATAAAATGATTGATTTTGTACGAAGATCAGACAAATTCTTGAGTGATTGTTAAACTTTAATGGCAGGATTTTTTTTTTAAGAATTATACTTAAACTTCCAATTAAGTTAAGTAAATTTAATAGTTTATATTTAGCATCTTTTGTCATTGTCACAAATAAACTAAAAAACAAAGAAATAAGGACACGTCCGATTTTTAGAACCTCTTCTGTTATTGTAAATGTGTATAATAAAAATGATCATGTAGAAATGTATTATGTCTGGTGAAAGGCTAAGAGAACAACAATAACAAAAAAAGAAAAAGAGGGGAAGCTATTGTTGGGTAGAGTATCTTAAGTATGTTCTTTTTCTTTGTTTTGATGGGTTGTTTTCCAGGGGTACCGGAGCCAAAGATCAAACAGTGTCTGAAAATGCATTATGCTGTAGAAACATTTCATAAGACTCAGCGAGTTTGTGAAAAACTACATTTCAGTCCCTGTGTTGTGTATTTGTAGTGTGCATCACATGACTTGTTGTTTCCCTCCTACAAACTATACATCGATATCTCTGTAGTTTGAGAGGAATCTCAGTTTAGTTGTTTTCATTCAAAGTCAGATCAAGGTAAATATCAGTGACTCAGTCTGACTCCTGGTGAAGCCACTCTTCAGGCAATAAATTCTGTGATTTGCATGGTTCGCGCTTGCTTGTGTGCGTATTGGGTTGGCGTGACAGCTCAGCCTTGACATTAAACATCTGTTGGATGATTCATTCAACTGTGGATGTGAAGTGACACCACGGCACATCTGCCACGGCGTGGGCAATTCCTGCAAAACCTGCCCCTTGTAAGGCCCCGGGTTCACCACCCAAATCACTTTTCTGGTGGTTGCGTCATTTGCCCTCCTCTCCAAACGGCTAGTTCACAAAAGTGACATCCTGCTTCTTTCCCCGGTTGTGCATGCTGAGGAGCAGCAGATGTGCAGCCTTGAGGAGATTTAGAAATGGCAAACACAATGAAACTCAAGAACCTGGGGGAAAAAAAGAAGTCCTCCCAGAAAAACCTCACTGTGTCCATTTTTACCACAGCAGAATTAACATGAAGCTAAACCTTTTTCTATTTGCAGATTTAAATGGAATAATTAATCATTTTAAATCATCAGCAGCTCCAACAGCTGTTTATATACTCAAACAGGAAGAAATTCCAGAGAGAAAACATGTATTTTTTTTGTTTGTTTTTGTTTTTTACTGAAGAATTTAGGGGTTTAGAACTAGTCATAGATATATTCCCACTGTTTACTGACATTTTGTTCATTTCAGGAAAATCAACAGATTAATCAAAAAGTAAATTATTTATTAGAAGCTTTAGACTTAATTTCCTCCTCTTTTTTTCCATTTTGGCACAATATTATCAACTTCAGAATGTATACAAGCAGCATTTACTTGAGGATTGTGTTAAGCATTTATTGGGTAGCCACTCAGTCTGTTTTAAGAAAAGCCATGTTAAAGTCGGGGCCCATGATAAATCTATTCCGCTGAATGGAAAGATTGAGAAATCATTTGAGTCTAAGTGACAGATGCTTCTCTTCACTACTGTGCGGGACTTTGTAATCACTTGAATGAATACAGCTTGACTAATTAAGGTTATGCAGTTGACTGGCTCTCTCCAAACAAAGCTTGTGTAATGCAGATTGTGTTGCAGCACAGCTCTCATGGTATTGTGCAGATGAGAGCTGATTTCAGTCTGTGTCAGATGAAAAAGTGATCGAATGCTCAACCAGTCTAGCACTTAATTTTCAACATCACACTCATGTTTCCACTTACCTCTATAAATTCTGCTGCTCATAAATTGATTTTAATTTACTGTTTGGATGCTGTCTTCTTTATCCTACTAGTTACTTTGATGAAAACACAGAGGAATACGGCCATACATGTCCCACAATTAATAGCTGATAACTTAACAAACACAGCCAGTGTAGATGATGATGACTGGAATTCATTGGTTAGATGTTCATGAGCTTGCTGTGCATGTTTGGCACAGATAGAGTCCAAGGACGCACAAGGCCTTTGATCCTGTCTCTGGGGCGTCCCAGATGTTCCAGCACAGGGCAATGTCAAGTCTGGTTTATTTACAGAGGTAATGCCCAGCCATTATATGTACAGCTCATCCATCAAACAAACAGGAAGATTTCAGGAAGGCTTTTGTCTTTGCACGACTGAGCAATTGAGGTTAGTCAGTAAATGGAGTCTTGATAGACCACAACCACGTGTTTTTCAGGGCTTAGGACTTGATATTTAGTCAAAGTATCCAGGGGACATTTTCTCTCTTTGTGAATGCGCATCTCAGGATTTTCTCTCTCATTTGAAGCAAAGTGAATAAAAATGTTAGGTTAAAATAAAGTGAATAATATTTTATTAGTAGAGGTTTTATAAAAATGAAAGTGTTTTTTCTCTGAGCATAGTGAGTAATTTTAACCAAAAGGAGCTTATTTGAGCTGACTGGTCATCTTTCAAAAATCTTCACCAGTAGGTGGCAGTATGATACCTGAATCTACAAATTTTCAACCCAAGACTCTTCAATCATCTGAAGAATGAGCAGCGTAACTATTTATATGACAGGCTCAAATACGCAGTGATTTTTGCTCCAATTATTAAATAAAACCAGTATTTTGAACTGTTATTATTACACACTTTTACAGATCAAGCATTCAATACAGAGAGTAATCTGAAAAATGCAATTATTACATTGGATATAAGTATGCACTTTCTATTCTTTCCTCAGATCTATTTCATTTTCTTGATTTTAGTTGTTACAAAAATATCTAATCTTAAATTGTGAGAGGAAAGGCAAATGCATTACATAAAATACTGCTACATCTCATTTGAAATCTTAGCCAGAACTTTGTGAAGGGGCTTCCAGGTAACTTTATAACATATTATATTTTTAAACCATTTTTAACAGTTTATGTTGGATTTTTTAAGATTCAACAATTGTGCAAAAAATCATTTACTTAAACAATAAGTTGTTGTCGGGATGCAGCT
Source organism: Rhadinocentrus ornatus (assembly GCA_037177495.1). Lineage (NCBI taxonomy): Eukaryota > Metazoa > Chordata > Actinopteri > Atheriniformes > Melanotaeniidae > Rhadinocentrus > Rhadinocentrus ornatus. The sequence continues at coordinate 14,420,954 of JBAMHW010000004.1, forward strand.
GAGCAATATTTGCTTTTAATTTTTGTTAAATGCTTTCTTCTTATTTCAGTAGCATCACTTTTCCACCTGGCAGATTAATGAGATTATTGGGTTGCAGCTATTGTTAGTCCTTTTAGTGTCACAATTTCTATAAATTCTCAGACTGGAAAGAAAAGCAGGTTAAAATCCAAAAGAGAGAATTAAGTTACTTGGAAGCTTGTTGTTTCAGGGGCCCTAACACACACATCCCCCCCCCCCCCCCCCACACACACACACACATTCCTTTTGTTTGTTTATCAATGTGTTTGTATATTTTTATTGACTCTAATGAAGTTGCAAAATAATAAAACTTGGTTGAATAAAGAAAAAGAAAAGTTTTTCTGGATCAGACTGTGTGAGCGAAGTTCAAATATTTTTCAAGCTTATTAAGTTATCTTTCAAAATTATGAAAAAAATAGGAAGGTGGTTGCACAACCTGCTATTTTCACTGCCCGTACTCAGAATTAGAGATATATCGCTGAAGAAGAAAAAAAATCAATTAGTGCTAAATTTATTCATGGATTTCTACAATCAATGCGAGTCCACTCAAAGAGGCTCAGTGGGACCAGTTCATCCCAGTTAATGTGTTTGAAGGGGAATTACCATTGATGTTGTTTTCTCTTCCTCTCAGGTCAAAGAGCATCTTGGAGCTGTCACAGCCTGCCAGGAGAAACTTTCCTCTAGTCTTCTTTGTTACTCACATAGGTGGTGCCTGGATAGCAGAGAAGATGGAGAGGTGGCGTGGCCAGCTGAAGTGAAGGTAGGACGGTTGGGTTGGCTGGCTATGCTAAATCTAACATACATAATATCAGGGAGTCTCACACTATAGCTAATTGTGAATCCAATCAAGGCTGGGAAAACTGCCTATTGATTTTCCCCACTGAACACATACAATAAACAAGTGCAGAGGGAGCACATTATGTGTAAATTCACCCACAAATGACTTCCACATCAACAGAATATTCTTATCCACTACAGTAGCTGTCAGTGCAGTGCTATTATCCCATTTCTTTAGGTGAAATACAGCTATTCCTCACATTCTTTTAATTGGCCACAACCACTGTGACCTTTCATGACTTGTTGATTGTTTTCATAATTCTTGCATACTTCATGATGCTGCTCCAAAAGACATGCAGTGTGATCCTCTGAAACGTTCCTTAAAGGATACTCCTTTCGCTCTTCGTATTGATTTCAAACAGTTCCTCCACACAGGCTATATTTCAGGTCAATTAGACATATTTGGGCATTTGCAAATAATTTTTTTTTCTTTTAGATCCTGGGGCTCTAAAACTGCACTTTTGGCCCTAACAGCATTGCTCAGATTCTCTGTGGAGCTTGACATTTTGATCTGCAACAGAGACTAAATGATAACCGTTTCCTTGTAAATACTGTTGCCTGCGGGGGAGGGTTTAAATAGACCGAGAAGGACTTTTCACTCACTCACTTGTTTATATTCACAGCTCATTTAAATATGGACAGCCAAAGCATTTCGAATGGAGTAAATTTAGCAAGGGGAGAGGCATAATTACAGTAAAGTATTGTTTGTAATTTTCAAAAGTTCTTCTGCTTTTACATTTCGAAATAATACAATTATGACTGTTTTCCAGAGAGATGGTAAAGATGTTGTGATTGCTACTCTGAATTTCTTTATCAGACAACATTATTCCACCATCGTTCCCTGTCACTTGGAGTGTTTTGTTTTTCTTTAAAGAGAATTTCTTTCCGGTCATGTTTGAAAGAACAAGCTGCCTTTGTTTGAAGTGTTGTGTCTTTGCTTTTGTGATCACTCTCATTAGTGCTCTCCTCTCACTGTGAGCAAAAAATACCAATTCACTTAATTTCATTTCAAACATATCATTGACTTCTGTCTGAGCTTGCATCCACATCTAAGAAATAGTGTTTATTTGAACCCAACTAACACCCCTTTCTTCAACAATTTTAAATATAAATAGAGGCTGAATCGATTGGTCACTCGCTGATGTTTTCCACCAACTCTGAAAAACATAGAACGTGTAAATAATTCCTTTTGCTAGTTATTGTGGAGCCTGGATTTATTTTGTCTTGAGAGAAACTCTGTGCTGAAGTCTGACTTCTGTGTATTGTCATGACAACCCTATGGTCTCTCCCACATTTTGGCTAGAAGTGGAAGATTGACATTTTTTAATTGAGCTTCAAATGTTGTCATCAGATGGGGAATTATTTAAGCATTCCTGTAATTAATATATGCTCTTTGAAAAACTATAAAATACATAATAACAGGTGATTATTTTGCACCCAACAGGAGGCTGCACAGATACAGTAGGATAATATTACATTTTTGCTGTGGCACACTGTGCCTTTGCCTGATTGCTGATTCGTTTGATTGCTTAGCAGCTGGCTCGAGGGAAAGATTGCTCCGTGTCACATCCGTATCAAAGGAGCGTTTTGTTCTTTCTTTCACACTCAGTCACATATTCCATAGGAAGACCTGTGATCTGTTATATGTGTGCTCATCTTTCTTCTGCACCCCCTTACACACACATGCACACACACTACCCTGAGCCCCTCCAAAGTACCGCTGAAGATCAATTGTGTTTGTACTGTACGTGAATGTGTATCAAAGAGTCCCCACAGTCAATACTTCCACTTATAAGGTAATGTACTGACATGAGAGATTCCATGGGGACTGTGCAGAGCACTGCGTGTACAGAGGCTGTGCAGCAGAAGGAGGGGGTTAGGAGTAGGGGGGAACACAGCAGTCATATAGAGTGGGAGGAGGAAACTGGATTGATAATGCTCAACACTTACACAATACTCTTCTTCAAGTGGAAAGCACATGTACAGCTCCTGCAGATGCCAGTGGTTGGTTTCAACATGAAGGGCTCCCAGCTGGAGTGTTAGCTATGCTGATTAATCTCCTATTGAACACTTATTCCGTATCACTGAGCCACATGGGCATTTGCTGTCAATGAGAACCTTCATAGCAGCAAAAACACTCAACCAGTTGTTTTATTAATCCTTCAGACTTATGTAGGTATTTGTCCTTGCAAAAGGGGAATTATTCCCATGCATTTCAATTTCATATTGACCTCATAACTAGCCAAGTTTAAGTCATAAATCCATAGTTGCTCTTGTCTAAGAAGTGTGCAGCCCGGTGCTCACCAACTCCTCCTTCCCGCACTCACTCTTTTACAGCTGAGGTGGGAGGCAGGTCAAATACAAGGCTGGGGTTTTGCTGGACTTAACCCAGCCAAAAGAAGAGAAGTGGGAGGATGCATGTGATGGCCTCTGTCTGTTGTGAGTGTATGGGAATTTAATAGCAATTGTGTGTATTGTCCTTTTGATATGCGTATGTGCTTTTTTTTGTGTGTACATATGAATATGCAGACGCATAGGCAATGACAGAAGTCGACCCCTGTGTCAGCAGCGTATTATGTCCAGTTCATTTGCTAGGCCCGACTCTATTGGCTGTCAGTTTTACTACCTGACTGTGTCAGCTGGCCAGTGTTAAGTCTGATGGAGTGGGTTTTTTTGCCTCTGAAGCCATTCTGTGCAGAAAGGCAGAAAGAGCTATATAACAGGTTCTGTGACAGGCGGGCCATGAATATGCAAGCTCCTCCACAAACAGCCCAGAAAAAAACCTGCTTGATGTGGCTGAATTGGAAAATAAGTGATTTTGCCATATTCAAGCAGCAACATTGATACTTTCTGCATATTTCTCAGAGTCTCACTGTCTCTTCAATTTAATTTCTGCTGTACAAGTCAGAAAAGAGAGTTTCTTGCCTGTTTCATCAGTAAATATCAAATAATGTTTCACTTTACTGTCACAGCGTAATGAAAAGAGGAGAGACATGTGCTAAGGGATGAAAAGAAACCATAATTAGATATTTTTGAAACGTTATGATATTTGTGCATTTTTTAATTATGGGATTTTGCGCAACTAACATGTCTTGATTGATTGAAATATGGACCTCCTCTTAGCACCAAATGTGCTTCCACCCTCCCCTATTTGATGCAAATTATGTGAACATGTGCCTTTGATATTGAAATGATCTCGCTGCATTCCTACAAATATTTCAGCATACAAAATGGAACTGCGTTTGCACTTTTTTCTTTCTTTCTTCTTTTTTAATTTTTTTTTTACTGTATATACACTATATTTATCCCACCTCAGCCATGAGCTTCATTGGTAACATCTTAAATATTTTGTTTTTAACATATTAGCAGATGTATTTTGCAAATCATACAAGATTTAACTATAAGCTATACTATTTTGGCATTTCTGCTTCAGCAATGAAACTTAAAATTGCATATTCATGTCTATTTATTTCTTGCCAATTTAATTATCCATGCACTTTAAAGAATAAAAATACATGTAAATATCCACCATTTACATTATACATAACTCCCATGTTTACATTACAGAAAAGAAGCAGTCTCACAATTTCTTTATCCAGAAACTCCACAAAAAGCAAACAAACAAACAAACAAGCAAACAAAAAAACACATTTAATTGGAGCTTTTGATATTTGGCAAATTTTGACATTTCACATTTTACATTCACAGTCTCCTGAATGTACAACTTATGCTGTGGTTTAGAAGAGCATAAATTCAGTATTTTATTTTTTCTTTCTGTGGTACACATATCCTAAAACATGACAAATACAGTTATTACATCCATCAGTAACCTTTGAGCGAGTCCCTGGAGTTATGGCCTTGTATATGTCTTCACACTTAGTGTCTTTTCAGGACGCTGTGTTGTGTGACCCTAGGGCTTACTGTATGAGGTGATAACAGGACAGCATATCTGTGTGTCTTTGTAAAACAAAGAGCCTGCATTGAAAATGTGCACAGGCCCAGCGAGAATCCCACTACAGCAGACACAGACTGTCTCTAACTCACTAATTATGTGCTATTGTCTAATTTGCCTGCTCTCCTGCTACAACTGTCTGCTTTTATTTTTTTTATTTCTGTTTCCCTCTTACGTCTTTATCAGTCAGTTAACAGTGTGTCAGTAATACCTTATATTTTATTACTGTGAAAGTGGTTTAAGACACAGATCAGATTGGTCCACAGTTTTAAGTTCTTCCGGCATGGTCAGGATCACGTACGAGGGGAAAGGGTGGTGAAACCATTATTTTTACTCCTTTCCTGTTTAGAAGAGGGGAGCTGTGCATTCCAGGACACACACACACACTCATACACACAAACATAATGTAGGCAAATATGAAATATTCTTGTACATTAAGACAAATAGTTTGATGCACAACATCTAAACAAACTTTATACTTAGAGCACAATTAGCAACATGTACACGTTATCGCCCACTCACATCTAAATGCATGCACATGCCTCTCCTTTGACACGCTCGTTCACTCAGTGACTCTATCTCCTTCTCTGAATTCCTATTACTGGAAGGCCACTCTGATAGGGGAGAGACACACCATCCTAGATGATTCCAGAGGGAGTCCTTCAGAGGCAGCACTTCCAGTGGCTTCAGTGCATTAAAGCTTTTACCTTTTGCTTCTAAAGGCATTGGGACAAAAACAGGCCTTGATCTCTCTCTCCACCCGGGAGAGAGAATGCATTGTCTTGTGAGGACACTGATTACTTAGGAATCAGTCATCAATTATTCAAACGATAGCATGGTGCATTGCCTCCAACTTTTGTGACAGTACGGCCTTTCAAGTCTGGGAAGTGGACAGACACACCCTGCCCAGTGCACAAAAATCAATACATGCCAAGAGAGTTTGCTTCCTTGTTTTTGTTTTGGTCTGCTTTACACTTCATACCAGTGTGAATTTGAGGCTCTGGCATTGCCCTTTTGGGAAACCTTGAAGTGCCAGCTGCCGAGCAGGCCACAGGGGTAAGACAGGCCACCATGAAAGCCTGTGGGGTTTGGAAACAGGCCCCTGGCATGTCCCAGTCTGCTGCCTTAGGTCAAACGCTGCCCACTCCTTTCGCTCTCTTTAGTGTCTGTTGTCTTAGCTCAGTTGATCAGCTGTAAGTGAGCCTGATGAATGTACCCTGTTCATCCACAACACCTGGTTCTTGGGAGAATGGAGGTTGAGGCTGCCCCAAGAATGGATTCAAGACGAGAAAAAGGGGACTTTCTCCAAAGATGGGACCACCCAGGATTTGCATACTTGAGGTTTTAACTTTGTTTTTCTTTCTTGCCTCCACTCAGCAGCATTGCCACGTTTTCCCTGGACCAGACTTCTGGCACACCTCGCAGTCTTGCTCTTTAGTCACTGTCACTGAAACACAAAGAACCCACATGCACTGTGTCCTGTTCCAGACTGTCTGACTGCCATTCTCTGAAAGCCTTTACCACCTTGCAATATTTACTAATAGATTATCATCTTGCTCTAGTATAATGCTTATCTTACTTTTAACGCCTTGAGACCATTTTCGACTAAGGTCAAGCATCCCAGACCAAAAAGCCAGTTAAAAAAAAATTACGAGTAAATCGTCGCTGATAAATTTAGTGGATGTTTTTCTTTCCATTTTGCTTTTGTAATGTGCTTCTAACATGTTTGCTTTTTTATGTAATTCTGCAGCCCATTGCTGTTTGATTGTGCACCGTTTGGTCTCTTTGAAAATGCATGTGTGCGGCAGCTTGTGACATGAAACAAAATATAATGAACAAGTCTTACAGGCAAGAAAAAGTTTAGGAGAGGCCAGAAAAGGATCATGGGGAGGACAGGGGGGGTGGGTGTCATTTGAGGAGTTCGGTAACAATGGCTGGAATCCAAGACTGGCTAATAGTATCTGACACACTGAAAATTTGAGGCTTATATCAACATTGTTTTTACAGCTGTAATTAAGCCACCTAATCAGAAGCACATTGGTTGGGACAGTCTGGGGCTGTAAGGGTGCAGACACAGTGAGCTGTGTTCAGCCTGCGGCAAGGCAGCAGCACCACATTGGACTCGGGCTAAGTGGAGGCCAGCCAAGGGAGCTGTGGGTGGAAGAGCATCCTGAATGTGATACACATACCCACACACACACACACACGTATATACACAGATGTATACAAAGTGTGTGCTTTGTGAATGAAAGTAGATATTGAATGAGAGGTGATTTGTCTGCATGAATGCATCCATATTCATATGAGTGCAATATGGTTTTTACATTTCATTTTCAAATTTTTTTCTGAAGCAACATCTGTCTTAACTGTGATGTAGTCTGGTGGATTTCCTTGTTTGCTCAGTGGATAGTTTATGGTGTGTGCCTTTATGCAAAAAGAAAAGCCTGCAAATGTGTGTATGGAAGAGTGGGAACGTGCATGTGTGCGGTCACCTCAGCACCACTGAGGTTCACCCCACCCTTGTCAGGGCTCGGTGCCGAGTCACCCAAGTTTCAAAAGGCTAAAAGCACACACGCACACACGCAGAGCAGGATGCAGTACTCAGCTGGGGCCAAAGTCAACAGATGAGCTGGTCTGAACTGGCTTGCTGTGTGTTCTGATTGTAAATTGCACTGGTGATGATTAGAGAACTCCAGCACAGGATGTCGACTCTTAAAACTGTCCAGAGAAAATAATTTTCTACTATGTTCAGGAAACTTTTTTTTCCCCTTCTCTCCCTTACACCCCCCATGCCTCTTTAATTTAAACATCATGGGCCTGTATGCAAGTAGGTGGAAGAAGTTAGTGTATAAATTAGTTTAAGGCCTACTAGAAAAAAAAAAAAAAAAGTTTGACAACAGAGGCTGTTTAGAGTTTCATCTTATTGATGCAAGTGAATGACCCGACCCATAAATGAATCTGAGTTTATTTATACATACATGCAAAGGCATGCACTTTAAAGAATTCTTTAATGTCACTGTTCAAATTTCAGTGAACATCTGCATGTATTCCTTTTGATCAGTCTATGTTTAGGCCAGGACATTGTGTGATGTTAGGTATGTGTACATTAACACCGTTTCTTAGTTGTTGATTCCAGTGTGGATGTTAGGAAGTGGGAAGGAAGATCAATCAAGGTTTGTGTTACAGAGCAAGAGCTTTATGGGGATGAATGATTATTGTTCTGCTTTTTGCCTCCCACTCACCATTCATGATGTTGAGAAATCTTGAGAAACATAGTAATTGGCAAATTCTTATTGTTGTTGTCTCTAGCATCCCCAAAGACACAAACTCTGACATTATGTTACATTTGTAGACAAACTGTGAATTTTGAACTACAAACTGTGAAAATATGATACGTAAAATGTTTTGTCATCAACCTACCTTGTTAAAATGATAAGCCTCTTAAATTAGTGTACAGTACTGGACATTTTAGCACTGCAGTTTGCTGAACATCCTGTTTCTTGCAGCCAGGTGGCAGATTTTGTCTCACATTCTTGCACCCCTGCCGCGAGGCTCTGCTTAGTGACCATGCATGTATTAGCAGCAACTAAGCCCTCTCACCACGTCTTTTAGCCTAATTTAGATTTACATCCTTTTTAAAGACTTGGCCGTTTGCTCCCACTATGGATGACGTTATGCTTCTCTGAGTCACATAGTAACGACATTGATTCATTTTTCAAATATGTTTGCCTAGAAGATATGGTAAAAAGGACAGCAAAGCACAGAAAAATAGACAGGGAGCTAGAGAAACTAGTTTATGTGACACATCTCGAACAGTGTGTAGCTGTTTGCTTGAAGTTTGGCAGTGTTTACACTCTTGTGTCCTTTGATACTTTCCCTCTTTCTCTTCAACCTCCACAGAAAGGATTTCTTTAACCAGGGAGGCAGAAGAGGGAGTCAAGCCAAAAGTGGAACCAAAATCCTCCATTTGGGGACGGGTTCTGTTGTCAAACTGGACACAATGTCTGGCAAAGACATCGAGTTATCTAAAAAAGGGCCTGTTTTTTTATTTATTTTTTGTTTATTTATTATATTTCTTTCTGTCTCTATGAGAGTTTGGGTGTAATTTGAGGAAGGAAATAAGACTATTTGGGGGCAAAGGAGGATGATTATGTGTATTTCAGGTAGTAACAACAAGGGAACCACACAAAGACTTGTCTTGGACATGAAAAATGTGTGAAGGAACATTGTGCCCACCCTCCTCTTTCTGCCATGCAATGTAGAGTAAGATCTACCATGCTTATCAACAAAAACTAGACTGTTGTCACTGTACCCCGCAGGCCTTCAAACAGTCTCACAATCTTTCCCAAATGTGTTAAATGTGCTCTCTCTATTTGTGTTTTATGACTGTTTATGTAAATCAGCAGTTTCTCCTCTGTTCGTCAGCTTGTGGTTAACCGACACAAATAAATACATTTGTGAGGGCGCACACATTCATTCACAAACAGTCTGTGCACACCTCACAAGCACATAACAGGATGAGAGATGGATAGAAAATGTAAGCTGTGAGCAGAGAAAATAAATGAAAAACAAATCACAACTTGACTATGGAATACAACTCACAAATTGCGGAGACAACTAACCAAACAGCAGCAAGATCCTCTTCCTCCCTTGACTGTGTTAACAATTAACAGGAACAGTCCAGATTTGTCCCTCCTGGAAAACAGTGTGATATGTGACTTATTTTTCTGAGTCTCACATTAGCAGTAATAATATGCAGTCATACATTTACCTTCTCCACCTGAGAAACAGATACACAGGGGCCAACGTCTTGTTGAACCTCAGTATGACAGGGCTGGCTCCAATAAGGGCCCTGTGGTGTGCAGTCTGTATTCAAACTACAGTCATGGTTCTTCAGGGGATAAACGTGTGTTAATATGTGTGCATTTCTATGAGCGTGTGAATTCACTTTTTATGAGAGGACCTTGGATGTGAAAAGTCCCAGATTTATACGTTTTGCTTTGGAATATCCCAGAGATGTTTTGGAGCCAGTGGATATTTTTAATTTTTTTTTTCTGTCCTCTCCTGTTTCTCTCATTCAGCAGTTTGTCCTGGTGAAGACATTGCATAGTGACAACAGGCATTAAAAGACTGCCCCCTCCTCCTCTTTTTCCCATTCACACCCATCTGTCTCCTGCTTTTCTACACTTCCATTTCTTTATGCAAAAAGGGTAATAGAAAATCTGGACTGAAGATACATAGACACTGTGTCTCTGAAATGTAAAATTAAATAAATAATTCAGCTCGACTAATTTAACATTTACCACAATGGATGTACAAAACGATGTCATTAATTACTAGGAAGATATATATACAGGTTGCGTTATGACATGGCTTTCCTAAACTTGTTTTTAGCCACAGAATATCTCAACAAATAATGAGACTTTCCCTTTCTGATGTGCTGATATTTCTGATATTACGAGGGCTTTATTTCAAAGGCTTTTTCCTTGGAGCTAAATACTTATCTCATTTTAATGGTACTCCTGAGAACAGACCACTTATCCTGATATGAATTGAAAATTCACTAAAGGAAGCAGCCATGGCATAAAATTTCAAGCATAATTCATACAAAAGTGTGTAATATTTTAAAGGCCATACAGATGCATTTACAGTAAAGTCTCACTTTTGTTATTTATTTGTGGTATGTAAATATGTATGTGTATGATTAACTTGTTCTTCATCTTTGAGTTTGAGAAATGCTAGAAGACAAATGTTGTCAATGCTGAAACTCACTCTGCACCAGGAGCATATTTTATCGTGTGGCTTCTGTGTGTGGCTCATGTGCTTGCAGAGGGCAGTTCTGACATTCAGCCAGACTGAGGCCAAATTTCTGACTCGGGTTGCTTTTTCCACTGCACCATAAAGGAATAATTTCGCTTAGAGGAAATGATTAAGTGTTGCTAATATTGTGCCAGTGCTCTGTTTGTGGGTATGGATTTTAAAGTAAACTGGAAGACCAAAATGGTCTGTTTGGGTGGCTGAGTAGATGTTAAAACCACAACTGTCCTTGGGACTAACGGGTTCGTCTGTATGTGTGTGTTTGCATGTGTGTGTCTGTGCAGCAGATCTGGCAGGAACATAGAAAACCACTGGGACCTGCTCCAATTGGACCTTGTGTGGACTCATTTGTTGACTTAGTGATGGTTAGAGGGGCATACAGTATGTTGCTATCTTAACACCGCCAATTGGAAGACACGCACACACACATAGATGCACATACTCAAGCACATAAACTAAAAAACAAATAATAAACATCATCATATCCATTTTTTAAGATGGTACAGTTTATACCCTGATCCTCATAATAATCCACAGTAGTTTCATACCATTTAAATAACTTACCACACCAGCAGCAAGACAGTTAAAGGCTGTGTTTCAGCTCAGGTGTGCTGAGAAGTTTTCAATGAAACCTCATGCCCTTACTCCATTTTCACTCATGGAGTCTGGGCCTTGAGAAAAAGACTTTATTTTCCTCTACCTAAAATGGCCTGAGATAAAAAGAAGCTCTAATTCTCGCATAGCTGGCTGTGTTATTTTTAATTTAAAGGACAAATCCTCAGCTATGTGAGCCATCAGAGAGGTTTGACTGGTTCAAACATACTCTTATGTAGTCCTCACAGTGAATGAATAGTTAAAACTCAACAGCATAATCACAAAACTAATCCAAACAACACTTAGGCCTTACCAATGTTTGAGTGCATTTCTTTGCTCTTTCAGTATTTTCAGTGGATGTCTGCCTAGAGGTGCAGCATTGAAGATGTAACGATTCCGAAGATCTAACGATAACATAATAACAACTAAATGTGGTGGTAATAGTGCATAGAAAAGACATTCTTATTCTCATTTTACAAATTTTCTTTTGGGTATTGCAAATTATTCAAATGTATGCATAGCTGATATTTAATCATTTTCACCTCTTTTACTTGTTTTTAGTTATCATACAGTAATATGGACCACTGCAGGGACTTTTCTTTGATAGGAAGGCCAGACATACAGTAATTTCAGCACACTGTGTGAGACAGAAGGTGAAGCATCTGGTGAGTGGTCAATATCCTCGATCAATGCTTCAAAATTTGGAATGCCATAGGGCCTGACAGCTATGAATTGTATTACTTTTGGCAGAGTGAAGAATAGATTAACTGGAATTGTTATGTTGTGGGAATTTAATCCCAATATTTATTTTCTGCATGGACCCAATTTGGAGTTTGGGTTATGAGGCTTTTGTTTTTAGTGAAATCACCCCAGGCGCATAAAACTTAAACTTCTAAATTCTATAACAACTCCACATATAATTTAGAAATAGACAATGCTTGCTGCATGAGGGTTGTTTTTATACTTTTATCAATGCACTGTATCTTCTGGCAGAACTACAGTCCATGTTTTGATCAGAGTTTGTGATTAAGTAATTACGAGCTACTTCATATGTCCTCCATCTTCAGGAAGAACTTCATCTCCTTAAGAAGAGAAATAAGACTGAAGCATTCAAATATGCTCTAAATTTAAAAAGAAGACAATTAGACTGCCTTGTGGCTGTCAGTCAACCCACTGTTGCAAGGTGTTCTATGAGGTGAAATCAAGCAGGTGAACTATGGGAGAGGTGGTGTAGTGAGATGGAGAGTCTAGGCAGTCAGGGGGCTACACTAGAGTACCCGAATGCTGGAGAGGGAAACAACATTGTACTGTTCGTTTAGAGACATTCTGTCAAAGTCAGCACCAGCTGACACCTTGGATCACAGTTTGATAGACGGAAGAGTAGCTCTCGCTGACTAGGTCCTATTAAGGTGGATGTTTTCAAAGTTTGGGCCTGGCACTAGGGAAAAAATAGGAAGGACACAGAGGGGAAGTGGAGCCTGAGTGGAGCTGACATGCTTCAAGACCCTCTTCCCCAAATGCACGGTTGGGGGTCAAATCGCTTTCCTTCTTTTGCCCAGTCTGGCTTGGTATCCAACTCACTGAATGTCTGGTAAAGAGAAAGATGGAAATAGCCACACAATCCTTTTACAAACACACTCAAACACAGGCACATTAAAAACAAAAAATTCTGATAGTGTTAGACATACACACCAAACTACAAAGCAGGCATGGATACATGTAAGCATATGCTCACAAGTCTTCGTGCAATGCACAAATGTACACAGATGTGCATATTTGCATATGTATTTGGAATTCAGTGAGAATAGTGTCCAGTAGGATTAGTGTACGCAGGTTTCCATGCAAGACCATCTGAACCCCACTGCATCCCCCTCTCCTGGATCAATGCTCTCCTGCTGTCACAGCGCAGTGAACAGGCAGAGGCAGTCAAGAGACGCCTGCTAGACCCATGGAGACACAAAAGCATTAAGAGGTGCTGGTGGTGGTAGTGGGGGAAGTGGATTATGGGCCAATGCTTGAATGTGTGTGTATACGCGCTGCTAGTTGTCAGGAAAGGGCGAAAGCAGACACTGCACCTTGACCACCTATTATGAAGCTCTTTGCCACGAAGTCAAGTGAAAGCAAGTTAATTGGGTGAAGCTGTAGAGCATGTTAGGGAAGTGGTTGAGGGCTCGCCAGCTTGACAGTTGAATGTCAGCGGGACCCAGTCAAGTGTGGCTGAGAGACAGAGCCCTGTCACCGGGCCTAAAACAGGGCCGCTGGGGCTGTTAGGAAAGAGACCAGCTCCTTCCTGCACACAAGTACACAAGCACACACAAGACACATTGATTTGTACACCCAATTACATTCACTCATTCTCTCAGGGTCACGCCCACAATCTGTCACAAGTTATTTTTGCGAAATAAAGTATATAGTAATGAACGGGACAAAAATATGCAGCTGCTTTGATTTTTAGGCGTGTTGTCCAGTAATTATCAATTGAAACAGTTGGTACAGTGTATCAGAGAATAATTATTACTTCTTTTTCAGGCAAAAGGTTTTAAATATGATTATTTAAGAATATATACCATTTGAAATTCTGCTAATCTGCACTCAGTAGTATCACATAATTATTTCCAACTGAAACAGAAATGTGGCAGAAATTGCTGCTGTATATTTGGCAAACATCAATTTACATCATCCTGGTAGACTCATGCAGTGATGTAAACTGAACTAAAGTCTTAACTGAACTCTAACACTTTTGTTTGTATTGAGCATCATCACCATTTTCAGTGGTTTGGTTCCCCCCCCCCCCCCCGCCCCCATACGCATTGCAATGCATACACTAATTTAATGGCAATGACTTGGAGGAGAGGCTCACAATCTATTGACAAACCTAAGCAGTACTCAACGAAAAACGCCTCAAATGCTCAGCTTTAAGCAATTCCCCTGGGAGCATTATAGAGCAGCTTTGCAGATAGTGTCGAGGGTTGCGGGATGCCCATTTATCTTCCTAAAGCTCACATTCAATCTCCATCACATTGTCAGATGGAAATGAGACCCTCTCTTTTGTACCATTCACACCCCAGAAGTGCTACTCGGTGCCCCGCTTTCAGTATGACAAAAAAAAAATCCTAATTAGAGAGGACTGAAGGATGTAAGAGAGGAGGATGGTCATGGCCCCAGATCATTTTGTTATACACCATGTCTATGGCTGTAATATTTGTGCTGAGTGGTGTGGGAATCAAGTACGGCAGCAGATGATCCCCTGCTATGGGTGTCTCAGCATACTCAACGATCCATAATGTAGGCCTTATGAAACTGATGGGCCAGAACATAGTCTCTATTCTGAAAGGCACAAAGCATTTGACAAGGCTGTTAGAACTTTGTCCGGCCATAGTCACCGATTAGGCTAATGCTGTGGATTTGTGTTTGTATCAAGCATGGAGCAGCATTCAAGTTTAAACCCAAATGATCTCAGTGTTAAGGGGTTATACAATTTTAGTTTAGGTAAAAAAAAAATATATATATATATATATATGAATTTGCTTAATTAAGCTGACAGTTGACTTTTTTATAAATATGGTTTCTAACTTATCAAACACTGAAGCTTGACACAAGCCTTTTGACACTAAATAAACCATATGCCTCAGGCAGCTTTGAAATAATTATGTTAATTTAATTATCTTATGCTAACAGCATAATATTTATGGACTAACACATCTCACTGAATTGCAATGGTCAGTTTTAAAAGTACGAATCATCCTAACAATATTTTTGGAAACAAAATATTTGGATAAGCTTCTTTTAAGAGGTCCTGTAATTGGTCTTAAGTACTTAGTGAGTGCTTCATATAATCTATAAACATAAATGAGACATTTATCCTCACATCCTTAACCTCATGAGTATCACCTAAAACCTTAGCAGCAAGCTAATGCAATCACATTCATTTTTAAATCTAATTCCTAAGACGTTTCTACCATTGTCCAAATGTTCACCCCCTGTGTGATTTTACATCATGACTCCCTACTCCTCTACTAACAGCTTTGTAAACTACTTAAAGGACCATTACGTCTCTGTACTTCCTCTGTCATAATGGGTTAAGCAGTCAACTCAAAGAGTTAAGAGGCTGTGAGCATTCTTGAAAAACACTTCTTTGCTACAATATGTTTTTATTGCTTCTGTAGGTTCTAATCAGTTCTTATAATCCAGACCTGAATAGTAGCGGCCACTAATCAACATAAAAAAATACATGCATTTGCAAAAGAATGGATTACTGAATATTCTAATAATTATTAAATAGTGAAATAATTAAAAGTCAACTACTCTAGTGAAAATGATGAGATCAATTATTTATGTTGCTTGGCAATGATAATAACATATTTATTACTTTAAAAAATGTTTTGTAAAATCGATCCAACCTGCACAGCTGAATTAAGTTTCCTGTATTTGAGTGAGCTAAAAAAAAGAAAAGTGACGACATAACAGTCAATACAACTATAAAAAACTCCTAAACATAGAAGAAAGTAACCAAAGTAGAACATGTTACAGTATGAAAGACTAATTGGGGCATATATGCCTTTTAAAATCATGTACCATGTAAAAAGTTTAAGGCATTTTTATTGCTTCTCTGTATAATAAGGTTTTACTGCAGTTGTCCTACTGCCATCACCCTGTACTAATGGTGCAAGTACATGACATTGTATGAGTGGAATTTGGTGTTGATTATCCAACAAATTAAACATTTCAATACATGTAATTATACAGAGGCTGAAAAGAGGTTACAAGAGACCACTTTACAGATTTTTTTTCCAATCTCATTTTAATTAGAAAAAACTCAAGTTTGGGGTCTAATTTTTAAAAGTTCTTAACAAAGAAAAAAGGAGTGAGAAAATCAATAAGCCATTTTAGTCTCTATCTATCAAAGCGGATTCCTTCTTGTCTGTTTTAAAGTGGGGATGTGGCACTTTAATAGGATAGCGCAAGGCTGTTTGAAATGTATGCCAATGATTCCTGTCATTTCATGGCAGCCCGGCCATGGTTCACTGAGCGCCCACTTCTCCCCTGTCAGCTCGACTGAAGACAAGCATTTAGTTGCAAACTTTGAGCAGGTTGCGCAAACCAGAAATGATGTGACTGCTACTTCCAATCCCCATCCTTCTCTTTCATGCTGCAATGCCACTGGCGGTCAAAGAAAAGAGACAGGAGTGTTCTCTCCCTCATTTAACTGAAGAACATGCTGATTTAGTAAAACCTTAAAGGCGAATAGACAAGAGGGGTGGCAAGATGACAAGGAAAAAGAGGATGGGGGAAAAGGCAGAACAGGTTCAATGTAGGGGAAGTCAAAGGTTATCAGTTGACCTTTTGTGCTGCATGTTTAGAGTCTGCTGCTTTAAGTTTGTTGTCACTTTTGTTAATTAATTCATACTTGCATTTGTTTATTCTCTCTACCAAAACTAAATTCAGAGAACACAGGTTTGTAGCCTTCATCATTTACCAGATATTGATATAATGTCTGGGTCTCACATTTTTAAACAATTTCTATGTATTAACACAGGGCCAGAGAGTCAGTATCAAGTAGCCCTGCTGGCTAGCTGACAGTTTGGTTGCATCAAGGCCACGGCCTTATATTTTCTGCCTTGTAGCACACCAAAGTAAAATCGCTTGTCAGGTTGAGGTGTCTGTGAGCTGACAAGATGCCCCAGTGACATTTCAGCTCGAAAGAGCAAGTGTCTTGCAACCGAGTGGTCAAATATCAGAGAATAGGTCAAGCAGGGCGGAGCTGAGTGCTATCCGGAAGGCCAGTCTCTACCACACGCCAAACGCCCCCTTGACTTTGACAAGTGGGACTACTGGGGGGTCAGTGAGGGCAGCGAAGGGGCGGCTGTGCGACGGAACAAAGTGATGTTCTGTTGGGCATGGCCAGACAGTGTGCACCTTATTGGCTTCAAAAGGGAAAAGACATTGACATTGATTAATCTTCTTAACCCTCTTGAACATGAAGAGAGGGGTGGGGAGCTTACAGTGGAGGGGATTTGGCAGCCCCGTAAGATGGGCCACTCCAGTGGTTTGTACGGAGCATGGCCCCCTGAAATGTACGCTGACATTCATTAGAATATCTTTGACACCTATCATGGGGGAGCCTGCAAGGCTAGAGGAGGAGCGCTCTGTCTCCAGTGATCTCAGTCATCCCCCCAAAATGTTTTAGATTGGGGCTTGTCACTCATTGTGAATAAAAATGTGAGTTTATCAAGAGAGAGTATAGAGCCACATGTTGGCTTTGCTCACTGTTTTTATGCTATTTTCTATTTGTTGTATAAATTTAATGAGAAACACACAATGAGTATGGTATCTGGAGTTGTAATTAGGACATTTTTGTTTGCAAGACTTGGCACCGTCCTTATTTGGGTTTTTGTGCTAGTGTGCACTGATGTGTAGAAATTTTGAAGACGCATATATACAGTAAGGTGTCACTTCTAACGGGCAACCGCTTTTATGAATTCAGAAAAGTTTCTACTTTTAATTTTTGTGTTTTTTTTCTTTTGCCATTTTGTTGAATTTCAATAGAAACAGTGAGAGAAGGAGAGAGATAGAAAAGAGAGAAAGCAAGTGTCAAAGTCTTGACAGCCATCAAGGCAATACGGTAGTGCTGACATAAATATTTAACACCGAGGGGCAACCTACAGCATGTCATGTCACGGCCGTGATTAGGGTAAACGGTGACCCCCTCTCATATAACATGGTTTCATGTTGAAGGGCGGAGGGCGTATGTGTCAGTGCTTCATAGACTCCATATCAGAGGACGGGTGATGCTCCCCTTAACCCTTATTTCCATAAAGCCATTCCTTTGGAACAACGTTCCCCACAGGCCTCGATGCCCTACCTGCTTATTCTTCATCACCTGATGGTGCAGAATCCTTGCAGAACAAGCTTTCTTTGAGACAACAAGTTCAGGCGTGCTGAAAATATGTGCATGCTTGTGTCTGTGCATGTCCCTCTATTTGGCCTTAGATCACTTAAGAGCCTCACAGTGTATGTTTAGGAGTAGAGCTGTTTATCATTCAGCCAACATCATTTGGTTGTTTCTCATCGATTGGTTTAAAAATGTTTTTCCAATGTTATGTCATTGTTTGCAGGCCGTCAAGGGTGAGCCCCCTGTGAATAATTCCAACCTTAATTGGAAAGAAATCTATACATGGAACTTAACTTGCACGTAGGATCACAGTGCCTTGAAGAAACAATTACAAAGCAAAGAGAGATAATCAATTGTTAAGTCTCACCATGAAATGTCACCAGATGAAACTGATCTTGCCCTGTAGCATTTATTAATGGTCTTCTTTCAAGGAGCTAAGGAGCAATTAAATATTAAGTTCAAAAAGTAGTTAACAGTTAGATGCCTGCATGTATGCAAATACACCCTCGCATACACAACTTTAGTGAGTGTATCATTAATTCATTTAGCGGCTGGTGTCTTAAATTTTTCATCCTTTAACCCTCTTCTTATAATCTATGTAAAACAGTACAATAATGTCAGAACAAGCTGACTCAAATGTAGGCAATTATCCATTATTCAAACACAGCTATAACTTGATAGATGAGGAGGGTAAATGAGAGCAAGAGTAATGAGTTTCCTTTTTTGTGAACCCTTCAAATCCAACAGGCTTCATAATGTTAAAATTTATTCAAGGTTTATTAGGGTCAGGTCTCCCAACTGTAAGTCAACACGTTCATCATACTAATGCCTACTATTGATTTGTTGCCATAGTTGCCCCAGAAGAAAATAGATAATGCTTAAAAAAATTAAAAAACAAAGTTTTATGAAGTAATGATTAAAAAATATTTAATAATATGGACAAGCAAGCAAGTTTTCAAATAGAAAATGACAATAAAATGTATAAAAAACAGTGGCTCAAGTCATTGAATAAGGAAAAAAAGGTAGGAGGACAAAAAGAAAAAAAGAAGTAGGACAGAAGCTCTTGACACAAGATAATTTACCTTTAGCACTTGGGAGTTTACTCCTTTTCCAGTAGGCTGAGCTGATAGCTCTTCCGGTAGATGACATATTACACCAGTACTGTGGTTGTGCCTAGGCTCCATCTCTCCAGTTCTTTGTCCAGTCACAAATCATTCAGTGGGCTCCCTTAAGTGCATCTGTGTTTGTTAAGTGCCTCACCCATAGACCGTGGTGTTAATCCAGTTTGCCCTTAACATTTTTTTGAACAGTTGCCATGTGGTCGGGTGGTTAAAGAGAATGGTGACACACCTGGGATAAAGTGAAATAATTCTCCCAAGGTGCAGGAAAGAGATGAATTTGAAGCAAAGAACACAAAAAGGGATAGAGATGGCCTGTGAGTGCTGTTACCTGTCCCTGTAGTCGTTTACACTCTCACACACTTAGGCAGACACACTCATACACATCGTCACATATAGGGAGAGACAAAAGTCTCTGATTAAATTTTAATGTGAATCCTTTTTAGGTCAGCCCTATTGTCTTTCCCATTAAAGTCTCAGGGATACTGGTATTTCTCCTGTGAATGGTGACAATAGAAGGCCCCCATATACTTTCCTCCCCATCTCTATTGCAGGGAGACGGAAGTGGGATGTTATTATTATTTCATGCCTCAGAATAGTTCAATGCTCACTTTAGGGCTTGGTCACAGCAATGGAGCATCCTGCTCAGGGAATGCTCTGAGAGGTGCTCTGAGTGCACATACATTGTTCACTTCAGGTTGTGCGCCATTTTCTTACATGCCCTGTGAGCGTGAGAGAAGCGTTGTTATTTCAGCCTTGTTTGGCATGGTAAGACAAGAAAAGCGTTTAGTGCTCTTGAGGTCAAAGGTGATGGGCACAGTAATGGACAAACACACTCTAAAGTCCTGTTGGCAAGTCCTACCTCCAAAATAAATACAAAAAATTACCTTTAGATTGCACCAGCAGTTTGTGTGAGTATGGCACATTTTACAGAGTTGTTCACAAGCTTTAAACTGTTTTCTGAGTTGTTGTTTTTTTCACAATGCAAGGGACATCAGAGAAACAGGTGTTGTAGTCCTTCTTAGGATTCCTCAGACTCCACAAACCGACTGACCGACCGACAGACCGACATACAGACCGACATACATACAGACAGACAGATAGATAGATAGATAGATAGATAGATAGATAGATAGATAGATAGATAGATAGATAGATAGATAG
>JBAMHW010000004.1:14441686-14452988 GCA_037177495.1 Rhadinocentrus ornatus
TTTAGATTATGTCTCTCACAGTGGACATGCACCTACGATGAAAATTTCAGACCCCTCCATGTTTCTAAGTGGGAGAAGTTGTAAAATAGCAGGATGTTCAAATACTTATTTTCTTCACTGTATATCTGCAAGGATCGAAAGCAGGGCATTGCACAACAGCACACTTTAATTTTAGTGTTCATATTAGGAAAAATAACAAACTAAAAAATTGTTTTAGAAAATTGTTTTTTTTTCATAAACATTTAAAGTATAGTTGCTTTAAAACACAAATGCTCAGCATGGAACTTGAAATTTGGGCTTTAGCTTGACAATGTGCATGAAGATCCATCCCTCTAGCCTCTAAATAAAGACTTTTCATCTTGAAAACATATTTTGACTATTTACTTCATAATATGACTTTCCTCTGTTATTTTTGTGTCCAGTAGCATAAAAAGAAAGTATTCACAAAAGCAATTTAAACTAGCACAGTACTTCATGATACATAAAGAAATACCATATTGATGATATGAAAAAAAACAACAGTTATCAAACGTACCTGCAGAGAAATGTACCAACACACAAACATCAGCAACATCTAGACGTAAGTGGATGGAGAGAGAAGCACATTTGTGAGCATGCATGTATGAACATGAACGTGCATGTGTGACAATGCAACCAGGATGAAATGTGTGCTTGCGAGGGGATTGTAATCGTCCAACATCCCGAAGCATCACAGAGAACAAGCATCCCACAGACCCATGACCACCCATCCCCTCCGGCAGAGCCCTGTGCAGGAACCCGACGGAACCTGACTGCCCCAGGCAAAACCACCATGGACCATGCCACTCCAATACCAAGGGTAGGTACCCCAGGGACAAGAACATGTCCACAGGTCCCCACTACCCCCAACGGTACTGCCTAAGTGAACCTAAAGCTAACTTTTTTCATTAGGTTTTGTTAGACAGTGTTGCTCGTTACGATGGGCAGCATAATAGTAGCTTCTGCTAAAATACACCAGCCTCCTTGGTACAGAAGTGCATGTTTACGTGGTTTCAGTCGCTTTCATAGTCATGCTAAACGCCAGCTTTCAGTTGCGGTAAAGCCAGATTACAAGCGGGGGGGAGGCTTTATAAGCTGGCTTTTACTGTGACAAAAAGCTGGTGCTGTGTCGAGCCCAGTTTCCCCATTGAGATCCATTTGCACTAACAGAACCATTCTTCCTTCTAACACAGAAAAACGATGTCTGACTCACTGACTCTGATCACGAACCTCTTCACCTGAGTGAACTCTCCATGAACAAGCAGATGACATGCTTTCATTGGTGTTGTTGAGGCTTCTTGAGATACAGCGGCTACCATTGTTGTAATAGCGTTTGAGAAAGTGAGGCGCTAGAATGCGCTATATGTTAGAATGCGATACACGATTCCAACGTTAGATGGAAGTAATTCTCACACAATGTCCTTTTAAGACTTTGCATATAGTTAACTGTTTCAGAAATATTTATGCAATTGTCTTTAGATTTATAATTTTTTATAGTTTTAACCTAATGGCAGTATAGTGAAAGTAATATTAAACCCCCAGACCTAGCTGTTAGTAGAAAGTTGCAGAAATGTATGCATCTTCTGTTGCTCTGTTACAACCTTTCAGCACCCATTGTGGAGGGAGTAGGGATTGTTAGCTGCCTGTGCATTCTGAAGACATCTGAGGGTATAATTAATGAAAAATAGACTAGTTGTGACCTTTGACTACAGTGATTGACAAAGATAGACAGTTACAATCTTTTAACCTTCAGAAATGTCAGGAAATACCTAAAGTCTGTGGCTAGCACCACTGACACCTGTCCTTTCCCCTCTCCCAGCCTGTATGCCACAGCATGAGTCGCCTTATGTTTACTATCACCATATTGATTTGTTTGTGAAGAGGCTGTGATTCCTATTAAATATTCACAGCTTGTTTTTCCCTTTCACCATCACTTTATTGTAAAAAGCAGTTTGTCTCCTTGACTCTTCATAAGTCATGTGCTTAAAAATTGTAAAAACATGAAGGCAAATACTTTCTACATTAATTTTAAATCTCTATTCTTTCGAAACTCTAAATCCCTTCAGTTCCTTTGACAGTTTACTCATTTTGTCTACAGCAGTGCTTCAAATAATAATGTGAGGAGCCCCCTCACACTTACAGCTCTGATAATTATCAATGTCTGCACTATTACTGTGTACTCTAAGGTATTCATAGGAAGAATTATCCCATTGCCTGGTAATTGATTAATATGATCATTTCTATGATTTTTCTCTAGAGAAAATATCAAAGACTCGAGATAACACTGTGAGAGTCAACTTCATCCATGTTTCTGTCAACCAACTCGGTTTCCTCATATTGATTTGATAAGGCTGCAAAACTTTTCTCTTTTTATGCTCTTTGTTTGTTGGTTTATTTCAGCAGAACATTGTTAAAACAGTGGAAAGTAACTAAGGTTGATTAAGCACTCCTCTTTAAAACTTTGTTTTTCCTCATTCTTAATTCCAATATTCCCAGTGGAGCTGAGACTGACGTCTTTGCTGCTGTCTGAGTGATTAGGTGTGGCTGCGGAGGCCAGCTTCCTACCCTCGTCTTCACCAGGTCCTAATTTCATGTGAGTAGCTGAAAGGATGTGTTTGCGTTTATTTGCGCCTTTTATGTAGAAAAACTTCAAAGGCACCCCTCTTCTCTTCACCTATCATCAGTGACAGACAGTGCACCCTGGGAGAGGGAGTGAATCAGTATCTTTCTTTATTTATTTGCTCTCCATCTGAAGATGAAATGCATCACACACGCGGTGCCCAAATTAGAAAAAAATAAAGAAGCATGGAAGTGATATTAAGAGGGTTGCAGGTGAGGGGAGTCCGTTAATATGTTAATGTAATCCTCCTGTTAGGTGTCTCCAATCCCCTAAAGATGGGCAGTAATCAGTTTGTTCCTGTCTACTGGCTTTCTGGGAGGGAAAGGCGGCACTAATCAGAAGTGGCGTAGCACTCGCAGATGCCAGGCAAAAGAGGAAGGGGGGTGATATGACATCTCATGGATTTATTACCTCTAAATGTCTAACCCGAGCTGGGTGAATCCTGCATGAAACCAGCAAAATAAATAAAGCAAACCAGTGTGTTAACTGAACTTAACAAATGTGAGTCTCAAAGGTCTGAATAAACTGCAGGGGTAATTTTTGTCTCTTTGTTGGAGTTTTTTATGTATTGCTATTTACATGAATGCATTATCATCAGATTTTAATTGTTAGTGCTTCTTTTTTATTCATGTTTTCTCTACTTTGTATCTGAAAATAAAATACTAGGCTCCATTGGCAGTGATTTGCTAAAGGATACAGTGCGAATATTTTCATATCCTGCATTTATGTTCTGGCTAAAACTATTGATTATTTTAATTATTATTATTACTAAATTATTTACATATTATCTTTTCAATCAAGTAATTCTTTTAAAATGTTATTATGGGACATTTGGGCATTAAACTTTCCTTTAGTCAGGAATAAAGATAGTTTTACTTCCTCTTACTTCATGGGGCCATTTAATGCAAAAATTCAGCCAAAGTTGACAGAAACTTGTGTTGACAGCTCAGTTTCATGAAAATGATTGGAAGATTTCCAAATTTTTCCAAAATGTAGAAGTGTCCACAAGTAAGAAAGTGAGAGATGGTAACATTTTTCATTGCTTGTTGTTTTGTATAGGGATGCATTCAGGTGGCGTATTGTATCAAAAATCACATACACATTTGACATAATGCAAAACATTGGTTTTTGCTATTTTGAATTGCCCGTGTAGACACAACTATGTTGTAGCCCAGAAAGTATTCAACAGCATTTTTTTTTTTTTTGCCGTGGACCAATGAAGCTATTACACATTCTGGTATGAGACTGCACTAGAGTGGAAACACTGACTGCTCATGAGGCAGGGGAAAAAAACCTGACTAATTTATGGTTTCACTGTCAAGAGTGTGTGGACTTTAAACTTTCATCTATGCACACGGCAAACACATGGTTCTATTCATACCACAAAAGGTTTGTCTTCTACTCAATGATCTACTTCATGTGTGCAAGGACAGAGCGGTTTCACACCACTATGAAAAAGAATATTTCTGTCCATGTATAGATGTAAAAGCAGGGGGGGGAGTTAAAACAAAAGAAGGAAATGAAACTGTCTCTGTGTCATATGTGATCCACTATTTAAAATAATAAGCAATCAATCTACTAAACATACCATTTACAAAATTATAGAACTTTACTCACACACCAGTGACAACTGTTATTGTTTTTGTTTGTTATACTGAATGTACAGCTAATGCAATGGCAGTATATCCACACTAACACAAATTTCAGCCTGTAAAATCTGACACAGATTTGAAGACCCCTCCAGAGTTGTATGAAACATGAGACATCATCTGAGGTGAAAGCCACAAATGAGCCATTCACTGACATGATCAAATGGCTTGCCTTTAAACAAATGATTAATTATCAGGTTGATGATGAATTATCAGGTTACCTACTTTCTCTTAGGTATATAATAAAATCTAATAAGCACTGCTAAAGAAATGCTGTTTAACATCCAGCAATGTTAAATTTTAAGCTTGCTGTTATTTTATACACTGTTTGAATGTTTATAGGCAAAGATAAAAACAAATTGTGTCAAATTAGTTTTGGGATTATGGGAGGACATTGGAATGATATGTTTAGACATACTGATTATTGAGTTGTATATTAAAAAATCTAACCTTTTTGTTTTGATGCTTTTGTTTAACTTGCATTATCTGGAATCATGGAGTCCTACACTCTGTATCATGGTTGTAAGGCATGTCCTTAATAAGTTTTGCAGTTGAGCTTTGCATTTAGGCTCTGACCTTTTGATGTAACTAAACTGGCCTTTTCACCCAAAGACATTCACCTTTGACCTGTGTCTTTCCCCATGCTCTGGGTGCAGGTTATGAATTTAGTATTGATTATACCTTGTCTGAAAGATGTTAGGATATTGAGCTGTTTTTACCTTGTAGTTGATGCAGTGGAAGATTATATATTTTCAGGCGTGTCTGTGGAATACATTTCTGACCAGGCAGAAAAAACAAAACAAAACAAAACAAAACAAAAAAACAAAAAAACAACAACAAACAAACAAAAAACAGAGATATTAGGACTTGTGTGACTTGTCTATCTAATCCGTTTTCCTTATTTACCTATTGTATAAACTCTAAACCCATTAGTAAAATGATTGCATGTTTTATATTTTCCATAATAGTTCAATTGTGGTTCATTATAAATATATTATTTATTTTGTCAATGTGTCAATCTCACTTTTATCTGTCTGTGGTCAGTCATTGAGCAGTGGAATAACTCCAGCAGTATGTATTTGTAGTTGAATCTGTGTGTGTATGTGTGTGTGCACATCCAAGTGTACCCACGCACTGCCAGACAGGACAGTGCGGTAAAGGTCAGTGTGATGAGTTCAGGAATGACAGGAAACAATGAACCTTCCTAGGTCCAGTAAATTAACCCATGTCAGAGGCTGCTCATTCCTGCTGATCAATACTGAACACTTTGCTTTCAGAAAATGAGGGTCATCCTCCTTGGGCCCCAGCCTCCCGGGGGACAGACAGGAACGCTGATAAAACAATCACCATAAAGAGGTTCCAGACTCGCAGCTGAAGAGCGAGTATTGGAGGCTCCTTCAGTGGCAGCGTATGTATGTGTGTGCGTGTGTGTGTGTGCGCGCGTAAAGAGCCACTTGCTCTCCTGCAGCCCCCCTACCAGTGTTTGCTCCACTCTGACAGGGGTATGGTCGATAGAGTGGATTTGAGATATAAATGTTTCCTAAAGCCCTCTCCATCACTTTAAGACACCTGCAGGCTGGTGCACAGTGACTCAAAAGGAGGCTCTATTCTACTCCCTCTGTCATCCCCTTTGGAGGAGACTGTTTAGAAAGTTAGTCCCAAAATGATGTTGCTACATGTATAGCATGTCAGCATCTTTGACTGCTTTGGTACTTATTATCTCTTACCATATTTTGAGGAGTAATTAAAGAGCTGACTGGAAAGAAGCCTCTGAGAGACATGTGCTTGGAAGCTATAGGAATCAAATAAAATATTTTTCAATTGGCAGCAGCAGTTCTATACAGCAGTTCCTTCATTTTTTCTTTGGGCCACATAGTGTCATTACTCCAGGAATGAAAACATAGTTCAGACGATTTGGTGCATCGGTTGATCTGTCTGGCTAGTGGTCCTGATGAAAAGGTCCTAATTGTAGTTTACACAGATGAATCTTAATTTCTGTGATTCCTGTCTTTTTATCTAGTGCCTACAGCATGTCCAGTTTCTTTCTGTAATTCAGGTTAAAAACATTTCTTCTTATTTGCCTATCTGCTCGGTAACCTTTTAACTTATCTTTTTTAATCATTTTAATGTAACTTATGATTTTATTGTGATTCTTGGTATTTGTTGCTGCCTTTTACTATTTCTTAATATCTGTAATGCTTTTAATGTTTTATGTAAAGCACTTTGAAATGTCCTGTACATGAAATATGCTATACAAATAACTTGATTTACCTTTTTTTTGGTTTTCTTTTTTAAAGTAAATAAAATAGCTATAGTGTTTTACTATTGTTCCCTGTTCTGAGCTATACTAAGCTGTAGTTGACATGTTTGTAGGTTTTTCTGTCGTATTTGATAACTTGTCACTCTGTATTCAATAAAAAATAAATTTCTTGGAGAAATTACTCATGATGCACATTTATTAGAGGCTTCCCAAATTGCAAATTTCCATCTAGTAATAATAAAGTATTTTTCATTTCATTAATTTTCATTTAATTTCATAGTCCTGTAGTGATTGTCACTATCATGTCATAGTAGGAAGGTACCTGGCTTTTCTCTTGTATGCTTGGGGTCTCTCTGGGTACTCCAGCTTTTTCCCATAGCAACATTTTCCCTAGGCAATGCATGTGAATAAGAGTGGTTGTTTGTCTCTGTGATGTACCCGTGACCTCTCCAGGGGGTCTCCTGTTTTCTTGCCTGAAGACACTTTAGCATGTGCACTGGTGGAGCTGCACTAACCTTTAGATAAGATGATGAGCCACTATAACTCCTGAGTCTCAACCACCAAGGTCATTATCATCCACCCTTCAGTTGCAACAGGCCTTGGTGATACTTTTATTTGTTTCACAATATAAACTTAAATTTTTTTTTTTACCTTTAACGATGCTTCCAAATTTGTCAGCATAAAAGCTAGATTCAAGTTTAGATATGAATCTGATATTCTAAATGGCTCTACATAGAGAGAAAACCCAGTAATTTTGGAAAGAATGTGGCCTTCTTTACACACTAGCTAGATTCCTAAAAGATTTGTGGAATTATTCTACTTTTTTAGGCCTCAAGCTTTAAAATTTGGCCAAAACACAAACGATAAAACTAACTGGCATCCGCCACTGGCACGTAAAGTTTGCATTCATGCACATTTTTGTAGTTCTTTAACTACTGGAGGAATCATACTTGTTCCTCTCTCACAGGAACTGAATTTGTAGCACCTCCCACTTAAAAGTTATAACTTTTCCAGCACGAACAGAGTCCTCTGTGATGTTAGTTTGTGGTGATTGGTTAAAAAGATGTAGGTGGTGAATGGTTCAACCCATAGAAACAACATCAGAAACATGTTGCCCAAATAAACAAGAGTTATAATATTAGCCTCTAGAAAATTAAACTAAACACAGATGACAATGAAGCAACGTTGTTACTGAATTATACATTTTGTTGCCAAGATTACAGAATAAGAATTGTAGAGATTCCTGTTATATTTTATAAGACTGCCTCGGTGTGCCTGTAACATGGATGTTCTTTCAGTTTTTTTGTTGTTATTTTTTAAATTCATCTATCTTGCTGCTCTATATACATCTCTGTTATTTCTTCTTGGATACAAAAATGCCTGTCATACCTATTTTATTTCCTCCAGTGTGGTTGCCTGGTAGCCACAGAATTTTCTTGCTCCCATTCTCACAGCACACACATACTTGCCGATAGACACACACATGCACTCTCAGTCTCTGATGCCTCCTGACCTCAGCTTGCGGTCGCTGCTGGCTGCTCAGAGCATATTAAAGGCTTAGATAAAGGGAGCTGGAAACTGGTTGGGGCTGGCACATCGGCCCGGAGAAAGTGCTTGGAGCAGCAGATGCAGCGCCGGCTCAGGGAGCCCTTTTCCATTAGGAGTCATTTCCAGGTCCACCCTCAGCCGGTGACAAAGTGGTCTCTGCGTCTTCATTTTCTGCTGATCCCATGTGAGCTGGAAGGAGGGAGGGACTGTCATCAGTTACTTGTACTGCTGCCCCCTAATTGCAGCCAACTGTCGATGTGTGCAACGGACCTTGTTCAGGCCTACATTATTTATTGGGAGAAAAATATTATATTGATTTTGGATGGTATAGTGAGGTTTAAGTGATGTTGCTAAAGAGCTGACAAGACACTCTATAAACTTTTATAACTGTGTCATAATTGTACTTTACTTACACAAAATTAATATATATGAATGAAAAACTGCATAGTAAAGAATCACAAATATGACTCTTTTGTACCTCAGCAAGCTTTTACTGATACTTTTACTACATTATTATAGAAAAGTTTGCAGTGAAGTCTGGTATCCTTGTCATCCTGTTGAGCAAATAAATAAATAAATACACAAAAACAAAGGGCAAAAGCATCACTAACATATGTAATTTAAATTAGCCATTCTTATAATTTCTCATTTCTCATTTCATTCATTGTGTTAAAAGCCATACTATTGAGAACTGAGATTAAGTCTGAAAACAATGCTATGCAGTTTGTAGGTATTTGGTTTTTGGTAGGAATAGTCGCAACTGTGTGAAAATGTTTTGGTTTTAGCAAAAAAGCAAAAGTAAAGCGAGGCATAAACAGTGAGGTGTATACTTACTGTTTGAGTTATGCACTACTTCTGTTTTGCTTCACAGTTTGGCTGTACAACACATAACTTTCTATATGTTCTCTGCTGTTCTCAGCACCTTATTACAAACCTGGCTGCAAATTTTATATGTTCTCAACCCCTCAGTTTACACCTTATGCTGCACAAGAAAGTGGATTTTTCTTGTCTTGGCTTGCTGCAGCATCAAATTCCCTCCAGTTGTGTCACATTATAGAAATGTGGTCATGATACTTTTCTAATGCAGTGACCTCATTACCTGTAAAGACTCCTAGCTGATGTGTGCACACATTAGAGCTGTTCAGTGGTATAAGGGCATTAAGGTAAAAGGCTTTATTTGGACACCAGCTGTGGGCACTCCAGGAGTCCCAGAAACAGCGCAAAGAGCAGAGAGTGCTGCTCTGCATGTTGAAAGTCAGTACAAGATTCATAATGAAACACATACATGTGGGGAGTGACACTTATAATCCAACTCTAATCTTTTCAGACGTTTTAACAAGGCTTACAATTCACATAAAATGGAAGTAACCTTACTATAAAATATGGCATTTGATAGTTAGCGCTGCTATATTAAAGACAAAAGAAATGAAATAAAATTGTTACAGAAAACGCAACTGTTTGCCAAACTACCACTTTCTTTTGTCTTGCGATAGTGTTTAAATAAAACAGGACCGGCTTTCTAAGGTGAGGGTAGGCAAGCACTTAATAAACTGCTTACTCCCTCCCTTTCTCTCTTTCAATAAAGACCCTGTGCCTAGAATACCTGTAATGTTTGATTCCACGTAATTGAAACAAGGCGAGAGGGGTTCCTTGCCAGCACATGGCCTCACCATTTAAGGCAATGTTTGCACTGCTAAGGCGGTTAATGAATCCAAGTCTTGGGAGCTGGCACAGCGACTCCCCTCACCGGTGCCTGAAAGCGCCCCAGGATGCTGTCCCCTTCCCTTCCACACAGCTGTGAAAAGTTTAAAAAGCCCGACCCCATAACATGAAACGGTGAGGGCGAATACAAGTACAATTAATAAGAGGGAAAAATATTGCTTTGGCATCCTGAGGTCATTATCCACAGTTTATTGCCATTTGTACAGTGCTTTTATTTTACTTTATAGGAGAAGGATTGGCCTTTAATTGCAACATTTGCTTGTTTTTCCTTACAGCGAATTTAATTTTTGAATTCTTGAATGCATTAAGGGAGGAATAAACCTATGTAACTTCAATGACCCCATTAGTTCCCCCAACAGAATGATGTGACCTATCCCTTAAAATAACTCTCCTCCCAGGAATATCACACAGTTTCATGGGATATGCATTGTGCCAGTGACTTTTCAGTCTAAAAAGACACAATTGTATATTTCACCGCCAGAGCTGCCAGGCAGTATAAATTGTAACCTGACATGACAAGATCTTTGAATTTCAGGTCCAGATCAGAGTATTTCAATTGTTGTTTTGTTTTTGTTGTTTTGTTTTTTTGCACGGGTCATGGAGAATAATTAAAATTCCACAGATTGCTAAATGTGATTACGCTCAAGAGAAGTAGTGTTGCATTGGAGATATACTGTAAGTATTATGTCAAAGCTTTTCTGTGATCAATACAACGCAGACAGACTCCTCATAGCACTCAACTTTATAACAATTACACATGTCCTACGAATAGAGAACACATCTGAGTTCACATAGCACAAATATGTTTCAGCAGAAATATTACTTTTCAGCTACGCTACCTTTCTTGTGTGACTTGCTTGATTAAGACCTATGAGAGACAGTCTTAATCCACTAACTATGCAGACCCAAGAGCACCCTGACTGGCCTAATCCAGAGGGCTCTCTGGGACTCCCTCTTTGGCACTGGATGGCTGATTTGGAGGTTGGATGATGAGATGGATGTTATCTGGAGCAATGTAGTTTCTGTGGGCATTTAAACAACATTTGTTGCTGGACAGGCAGAGGGAGGAAACAAATTATGAACTATAAATTACATGACAGATCAGCATGTGCTATGACAAAAAAATTTGAATTTTGGAAGACTGATACTCAGTGTTCAGTGACATCCTCAATAATGTCTATTTCTTTAAATTTTTAACAGGTTTATATTTTAGAAAATTTGAATGCTTTTAAATTGTGACAATAGTGCAAAAAAATTAAGTGAGTTATGAGCACAAGTGTCAAGCAAATTTTCAGGCTAAGTTTAGTTTCACAAATGGTCAGTTCATGTTCCAAGGATGTGTAATAACACACACACACACACACACACACACACATATATATATATATATATGACTGTCTCAGAAAAGTAGAATATTGTGATTAAGTTCTTTATTTCCTGTAATGCAATTAAAAAACATGAAATGTCATACATTCTGGATTCATT
>JBAMHW010000004.1:14455968-14470832 GCA_037177495.1 Rhadinocentrus ornatus
GTTTTCTTTTATATATGCTGGCAGATTACATATTATCTGTCATATATATATATATATATATATATATATATATATATATATCATCATGATAAATATCTAATGACATGATAACAAATGTCTTGAAGGTTGTTACACTGAAAGATCACAATCTATTAAATTATGCATATAGTGTAAATTTTTTACAAGAATTTCTGAACTTCTCATATAAAGAAATATAAGACAAATATTGTACTTGCTTTCTTTTTGATATGAAGATAATTACTGGGAAAAAGTAGGGCAGCACAAAGGGAGGTTTGTTTTGTTCTCAATGGACAGCAGAGCTGGTGACTATGGGTCCAGAAGAGGGTGCCATAGATCAGAATCCAAACGTGCGCTTTCTTTTCTTTGCCTTATTTTTTTTTGTTTTAAATCAGCCATGGTGCTGTTGATCAACACTCACACACATACACTCACATGCAAATGTCATCAACCAGGAAAGCATTTTCCTTGGAAGCTACCTGCTCTTCTGCAGAGTTCACAACTGCCGGCTCATAATTCAGTGTTATTTATCACTACTACTGAAAAGAACTACAGGGGAATATTGTTTAAGCTGTGAGGGAAGTAATTATGGTTTTATCCACAACAATATAGTTTTTCTATTTTTCTCATTCCATCCTCTCTATCTCAGTTTCTCCTCCGAACCAGTGTGAGTACTCTCCCACAGGACCTAGGTGAGGAGTTATTTCTGCATCTGGCTTGAGGTTCCACTGAGCTTTTACATAATCAAATCAATATTGCTATGATTCACCCTCTGGCAACGACTGCCTCGTGCAAGTTTCACTGGTGATGTTTGGCAGCTTATGAAAAAAAAAAAAAAAAAAGACAGTGAGAGGAAAAAAAAACCCTTAGTTAAAAATCTCTTGGCTATTGATTTCTTGCCTTGCTGGTCCTCTACCTACCACCCGACTTCTCATCGCCCTGTTTTTCCTTCCTGCTTTGTTGTGTCCTCCATGTTCCAGGTGCAATTTTTCAGTCAGGTAAATAAAGAAATGATCTGACAGTGAGGAAGGGTTCCAGGCCAAGGAGGGGCCTGATGTGTAGAGAGGTTTCTCTGTGAAGATGGGAGGTAACCCACGGTGTGATCTGTCTTGATGAGAATGGCAGGCTACGGACAGGAGAAGCTCAACAAACGAAATAAAAGCAAATATGACAGCCAAATGTTAAAAAGAGAGGGGGGTGGGGAATCACACCCACTGATATCTAAAACACAAAGACAAAGCCCTTGAAAATACTACAGTGAAAGAAAGATTATGACTAGTAGTCTTTTACCCGTTATTGAACTTGGTGGTTGAGAAGCGGAATGCTAGAAATCATTGCGCAGCCTGAATGGCATGATGAAAAGCAATACAACCTGCTGTGTGCATTAAAGTCAGCAGCATATATAAGATATGCATGAAACAATATACAAAAAGTGTGATTAAGTATGCATTGTGTCTTCACGAACAAAAACAGAGCTTGTGAAAGGCCAACTTCTGAGTGGTGAAATTCAAACCCAGTATAAAGTGTGTTTTGGTTTAGTAGAAGAATAAGCACAGTCAGATGTCCTCTAAGATGATGTTTACTTATATCATAAATCATGCTTAGATATGACTTATTTAAAGGCTTGCTGAAACTCTTCCAGCCGTTTCATCTAAATACACTTGTGCTATCTGGACAAGTTCAGCAAAGCCCAATTATTTGGTGCAGCAGAACTTAAATCCTTTCCTTTGACACTTTGATCAACCTTCTTTCTTTCGTCAAGTGTCCATGAGGAATGTGAGCGGGTGGGGGACAGTCAGTGGATCGTAGGCTTAGGTGACAGGAGGCAAGAGTGGGAGGAATAAGAGTGCGTGTGTAGGAGAGTGAATATAACACATATCGCATCGCATTGATTTGGTCCATTTGGTGGACTGAACATGAACCCAATAATCAGATCTTGCTTAAGCACGCGCTTCCTCAGTAATTGACTCTCACATATTGATTAAGATGTTGATGTGTCCCAGTCCCCGCTCCTGTGCTAATGCAACTGAGAATGAGCCTGACTACCCCACCACCCCCCACCTCCCATTTGCGCACTGACACCAACACTGAGACACAGACACATGACACACACATACACTCACACACATGCATGAACAGTCACACTCATGGACACACTGCCGGAACAAGGCTGTCATTGGGCTCAGTCTAATAGATAAAGCTGTCATGCCGATGCTGCAGGATCTCACTGGGCTTGCAGACAAAATTAACCAGTCAATAACTTGTATAGAATAAGTTAAGAGAGAGAAACAAAAAAAAAAAAAGAAAGGAAAAAAGGATGTTAGCGACAGAGAATGCTGATTGTAGCTATAAAAGGGTCAGCATGTTTGGGTTAGTCCTAATTTTACTGATTATCCACTTTCTCTGTCCATTAAAATTTGTCTTGAAACTCCATTCTTTTTCTTTTTGGCAAGGAAAGATAAACACACCTTTCTACCTATGTTATATATTTGTATTGTGACAAAGATTAACTGTTAAAATATAAACTTGCCACAATTTCTTTGTGTGTTGCTTGTTCTGCCTGTGTTTGTAGATGCAGGATTGTGAAATTTAATGAACTCAAATGATTAGGTTCTTAAAAAAGATCAAATAAAAATAAAATTACTTAATACCCTGAACCTTTTGATGATCAGCTTACTCGAGTGCTTTTAATGCCAAAATCAAACATAAGAACATGAAACATATAGCAGTTCACTATAGACTGATCTCTAACCTTTTATATAAAAAGAGACACAATTAAAATATTAGCCATGACTTACAGGTAACGACTAGTGAATGGAAAATATTTTTCTACTTCCCTGTCGCCCCCATGATTTGCTTCATTAATTTAAATTTAAATAAAAAAAATTCCGTTTCAGATGCAACACAAGAGTTTTTTTTCTGTTTTAATTTTATTATTATTGTTATTATTATATGTTTTTATTGTTGGGTTAGGGTTAGGGTTAGGGTAGGCAAAAACTAAAATCCTTTGTTTTTTCCCCCCAGATTTTAAATGTATCACAGTTGTATCAAATACCTGTTAAAACCACACAAACATGATTAAAGTGTGTTTAATTTGCTAATATCGCCAAGAACGTCAAACATCTGTACTGTTGATATATTTAATTAGTGTGATGCTTTCAAGGGAAAGTGTCCACATCACAGCAATATTTCAACTCACGAGATGAATGTCTAATATAACATAATATATAATAAATAAATTTAAGGAATGCGCAAATTGTTTGTTTTTTCAATTAAAGTGTAAAATGAACTATAGGTTCCAGGTTCTCGCTACAGTACAATTAACAAGACGTCACCACCCAATATTAAGTTTGCAGTCACTCATTTGTTTGCGTTATTGTATTTTCAGATCTTTTAAGTTTCTCTATACATAACATTTGTCCTTAATTTTTTTTCCTCTTTTGTTTATTGCTTTTTTTATTAAGAAAGACAAACATGTTTTGTTAAAAGATGAAAGAATATTGTTTTGTAAGTCTCTTGGTTGTCAGACTGAAAAAAGTGAGCTGCAATTTGATGGTTATGCACACTAAACTAATAAAAATTCAAATTGATTTACCCTTTATGCACAGCCCAGTGGTTATACAGAAAACAACTAGGAATACATCATACTACGACGACCTTACACTCTCTGGTTGCTGACATTCATCATTTATATAGTGTTTTGTTGTGTTTACAGAAAAATGTTGAAGCTTAACTTTGCCACTCACACAAAATTAGTAAAACTTAATCTCAAATGGAATTAAACATTTAAAACCTTTTGGTTTGAAATATCAATTGACCGTATAGCAAACTGACTCCTCACACATTACGCTTTTATTCTTGCCCTGAATCTTTGACCTTCAACACTCTATGTTGTTGCCTTTACATATCTTACATCTGGCTATTTTGATGAGCGCTTG
Source organism: Rhadinocentrus ornatus (assembly GCA_037177495.1). Classification (NCBI taxonomy): domain Eukaryota; kingdom Metazoa; phylum Chordata; class Actinopteri; order Atheriniformes; family Melanotaeniidae; genus Rhadinocentrus; species Rhadinocentrus ornatus. The sequence goes on from JBAMHW010000004.1 coordinate 14,459,925, forward strand.
AATGACTGGTATCTGTTTTTATACTGTGTTATTTATGTTGGACAATTGTCTTTGCACAGATCACACACCCACAATGAGCATTGAGCTACTTGGACTTAACTATTCAACAATGCAAGGTTACAGTGGCAAAGCAAACAGGCACTCTAGTTTGATATTAACCCTTATCTCGTTGGGACTGCGAGTCCCATGATGGGAAAATGTTGCCAAGGCTCTAGTAGAAAGATCTGGGTGTTTGTGTCTTTTGAAAAGCAAAAAGCAAATGTGTGTGTGTATGTGTGTGTGGCCTTCAGGCCTCTCCTAGCCTCCTCCTGTCCCGATGGGAGGGTTGCCTGTAGCGAGGTGAACCATCACTCTGAACCACCAACCCCCTCCCTTACTCTTGCAACTCTCCCAGGAGTGGACCGGCACCTCTCCGCTGGCCAGAGGGAAGACCAGCGCCTCTCATGGCTCTCCTTCTCTGTCTCCAATCAGCTTGCGCTACCATGGCCGTAGGGCTGCTGCAATGTGATAATCTCAGCCTTTTGCGTTATGCATTGCCCTAATGAATTCATCTTGTGACCACCTGGCACTCGCTGTTAGGAATTCAAGTGTTGTTTTTGCAGCAACGGCTGGGGCGAACGCTGTGAGGGACTGTTTTCTGACTGTCAGAGAGACCCTCTTCTCCTGCCTCCCCCCTTCTCATCTCTCCTCCTCCAACACCAGCAGAAAGTTTTAACCTCTTAGAAGACCTTGGCGTATCTGCTGTTGTGGTGGCAGGAGTGGGATTCTTCACCTCAGCAGGACCTGTGTGGGAAAAAGCCCTGCTTGGTATTTAAAAACGGAAGGGCTTTTAGCTGTAAGACAAATTGAAACGCAGGAGGCTAGAGAGGAATGTGGCTGTCAGAGTCAACAGCTGCTAGTTTTCTGCTATGAATAATCTCTGAGGTTGACCCATGTAGCTGAGGATTGTGTAACACACATTTCACAAAATTAAAGGTCAATGCAAACATATGGCAAAGCTTGTGCCCCATAACTTCTGACTTTCTTCAAAGCTGCTTTTGTGACCTCAATTAAATTATGGAAATAGAAACTTGAGGCAGACAGAATCACTGTTGTGTTTCAGTGTTGGATTTTATAATACAGGTTCAATCGAAATAATGAATTAATAGATGCATTTTTCATAAACCTTCCGCAAAAATGCGCTCCCTGATGCTAAAGAGCCCAAATTTGAATATGGTCTCACATGTACACTATGTAGTCACACTGAAATAGCTTGTGGCTCAAAACATTAGAATTTCATATTTTCTTCTTGGTTGCTTCTGTGTGCTTGGGAAAGCAAGAGAGAAACAAAGAGTGCATATAAGCAAGAGAGCAATGGAGTGTCCTTGGTATCACATGAAATCTGTAATTTACACTTTTGCATAATTGGACTTTGCCTTTGCTGCTTATTGATTGCATTTCCTTGTCCTCTCATTTTCTCCAAGTGACAGAACAGGGTCGGGAAATTTATTTGAATAACCCATTTGAGCAAAAATTGAATGTTTTCTGTGGCATTTCTTTAAGTTCTCAGATTATAAAGAGGGGCTACCAGGTGATGGTATAAGCTGTGCAGAATTAAGTATCTGTCAGTACTTTTCATTTCTCATGTAGATGCATATTTGAACCAGGCTAAAGCAGTAGTGGTCCTAACTGCTGAGGTCCTCTTCACTTTTTCAAACCCTCGAAAATATATTTTTCCACCAAATGAAAATAATCAAATGAAGGTTTGCTGTCTTTTTAATGCCTCATTATGTAGTACTGTAAATGGATGTGATAAATTGTGCTCTATACTGGGTGTGCTTGCCAGGAAAATCTGATAAGCGAAATATTTACCTCCAGAGTTCTGCCAATAAACCACCAATGATGGATGAGCACAAGACACAATGTAACATTTGCTTAATTTGCCAGACATTGCCATGTTGGGCTGTTTAAACACACAATGAAAATTCCATTTTGTCTAAACACCCCAACCTGATATTGAGACAAAACACGACATACCTACAATGGTTCAAAGTGCAAAAGGTTGTGCAATAAAGGCTCAAATATTACATACATAGCTTGAGTTTGGATTTTTATTGAACACTAAACTAATTCAGTCTACGCCCTATAACTTTCATATGTGTTCCTCCATGATGATATCCACATTTCACATCGTTATAACCTTTATTTGGTCAGAAACACATTTAAGAAAGAATTTCCACTTTAGGAGGGATTAGAAATGTTTTTTTCTGATTATGATAATGTGAGCAATGGGGATGGTATAAGGAACTAATCCATGGACCTTTGTAACAATCTTAACTCAATGTTTGCAACATTGTACATTTCTTCTGCATTTACAGCTGAGATTCTTTACTTTTCCTTCCATCCTTTCACCCTTAAAGGTTAAGGATAAATAGCATATGGAGAGGATAAGAACCCATGTCTAGAACTTTATGCAACAATTTCTATGGTTACACAGTTGCAAAACACTATACGGTTATGGTTTGCACATTTTTCTATTCATGCATTATCATACCATGTGAATGTTGCTGTATAGGAAAACATAATTGGGAGACCTTACCAATTTGTAATTAGATTGCAACACACGTTCTGTTTCGGGCAAGTGAAAGAATTGCATGTTCTCTGATGAGACTGAACTGATTACCACACAATTTTGAAATGGCATTTATTTTAAATCTATCTCTCAAATACTGTCTTCTTTTTGTTTTTCTTTTTTTCTAGTTGTGTTCTGTATTGTTAAAATATAACACGGTAATGTTCACTGCAACAAATACAATTGCTTTGTTGGTGAAAATATTTTAAAATCAGGCAGAAAAGAAAGTTGTAAAAGAAAAGATTTTAGAGAGAGTTGAGGTCCCTTGTTTTGTAGTCTCAGCACTAAGTCATCTAAGACTCATACAAGTATGATACATCTTAAGGCCAAAGTTCCAAGATGAAATATTAATCACAGAGAGGTAGCTTGCCAGGACGCTGTCACTCCTATCATCTACAGGACTTTGGTTTTGTTCACTGCGTAACTACAGGCAAGGCCCCATGGCTGAAACTGTAGCAGTTGCTGAGTGGGCAGCTGTCTTTGTGTCAAACCTCTCACTTGTTTTCCTGGACTAACTGTTTGTATTGCTCTGCCTCTGATCATGAGAGGTAACCTTAATCGTGGAGTGTAAAGGCAATCTTTGTGAGCTGTCATTAAAACAGCCCCCACAGGCATGGTAGTGCAGTGGTAATTTTGCACTCAGGGCTATTGAAGTCGCCATCTAAAGAATCATTCCTTTTTGTTCCCCCCCCCAACTAGCTGGGTTCAACTTTCTCCCATCTTAATCCTTGCAACAGTATTTGATTGAACATGAGAACACAATAACTAAACTTGAAAGGGGCCTCAGAATACATGCTGCTGTGGCTTTCCTTGGTACTTTCATCAGCCACTTTACAGGAAGATTTTGAAAAACTAAATTTGGTGTTTCCCTCAGTCTAAAAATGTACTGTTATTAGGTATTATCAAAATTAGAGAACAGCAAATTCCTTAATTTTGTTCTCTGTGTTTCCAGTGTTGTAACAGTGTTAACAAGTTATAACAATTTATATCTAAAGAATCAAAGATCTTCACTGTAACAATATTGAGCAGAAACACAATGTGATAATGAAACCAATATTACTTATTGGAGACTCAGACTTGTAAAATCCACATACTATAGATTTACAGTGCTTTGTGGGTAAATCATTCAATATTTAAGATATACACAAGACATGCAAGAAAATATGGAATTACTATTATTGAAAGATCTTTATTCGGTTGTTTTGTATTGGGGGGAAGGGGAATCACACATTTGACAGATTGTTTAGGTCATATGATCATTTCCTTTCATATGACTCATTGTTCTGTAAAATACACTCATGGTTGTCGGCTGGAAATGCAATTCATATGATTAAGTCCACATTACTTAGGATGGCTCAGTTATTTGCAGGATTTTCAATGAACATCTTTTAATATCTCAGTATAAGTAAATCTATTGTGCTGATTCTTTTTCTCCTGGTGAAATGGAGGAAAAAAGTATGGAAACACGAACCAAAGAGAATAAAAAAAGAATCCCGAATAGTAATTTATTTCACCTCCTCTGGCTTCAATAACAGCTGGAATTGTGTGCAGCATGAACTATACAAATGAAAAACCTCTAAAATATTCCTCATCAGTCAGGTTCTACCTTACTTTTATAGCGGTTAACAGATCAGTTTTGCAGGATAAAAATTTATCAGATTGAATCATTTTTTTGTTTATATTAATCTCTACCATAAATATGAAGTCATTGAGATCTGGGCTGTTTTATTATTATTATTATTATTATTATTATTATTATTATTATTATTATTATTATTATTATTATTATTATTATTATTATTGTTATTATTGTTATTATTATTATTATTATTATTATTATTATTATTATTATTATTATTATTATTATTATTATTATTATCATCATCAGTAGTAGTAGTACTATTTAGTTAGGAGTTTTCTTTGTTTTCTACTGTTTTTTTCACAGCAACATCTATAAAAACAGCAAATTATTGCAAATTTATCCAGATTTTCCTGCCTTTTTAGCTTGTAACCTCCTAGAAAATTGTGAATGCAATTTTAAAAAAAAAGACATTTGTTAAAGAAAACTTTTGAAATGTTTTATGTACCCTGGATTTAGCAAAAATGCTTGTAGCTATGTTGTTCGAATGACCATTACCAAGTAGCAATGCTAAAAATCTGAATTATTTACAGTGTATCATTCATAGGTAGTTAAGAGTCCCTATAAATACTCATTAATCTCACTCTTTCACAGATTTGTTCACTGATATTCATTGAAAATAAAAGAACATGATTGGATGCTAGCAAGCCCCACTGCTCTATCTTTATAGTCTGTATAGTCTTAAACCTGAAGTATAGAACTTTATAAATAAGCATTATTTCAAGGCCTATAAGTTGTCCAATGTCAAACAAGTTTTAAATTACATGTCTGTTATATTCCTGTGCTGGTGCAGCAGTGTTAAGCAATGACTGTAAGGTTAAAGAAAAGAGCAACCGTAGTAGAGATGATATTGAATTTTATGGTAAAAATGTGTAGGAAGAATTCAAACTGATACCAGTACTTCAGGTGAAAAGTGAAGTTTCCATCCAGAAGAAGGATTACAGACTTAAAACGCATGAAGACAAGAAACAAGAGCTCCACTTGACAAGTTTAATTTAGAGTCAGAACAAGATTTTTAAATCTAGTGGCAACTTGAGAGGATAAAAACAGCGCAATGGCAGACTTTAGCTCACACTGAGAACATCACAGACAGTAATATTTTTACAAAGGTGGAAGAGTTATAATGACATGAAAGCTGTATTTTTCGTTTAAAACTTTTGATTGTTAATTGTAATGTTAAAGATTATTTTTACTTCAAATTGAAATAGTTTAGTTAGTTCAGCTTGTGTTATGCTACAAAACAGAAAACTGATTTTTACTTAGTAATCTTTTTTTACAATTGAAATATTAGCTGCAGACTGAGAATCCCGTGATCATATGAACCCTGTGAGAAACAGAATAACCAACTGTTATCCAGAGGGTAAAAGGTTTAGCAAAAAGCAAAGTGTCACTCTGCTCGAGACTGAGGGCATGGTTGCTATCGGATGAATTGTGTTTGTATAAATACACCTTTTTCTGTTTATATGTGTGTGCTAATGTGACGAAAATGCACACTTCTTGATCTATTTTCTGTGTATGAGTGCATCTCTGAAAGGGCGAGAAGGTTTGTGTGTGTGTGTGTGTGTGTGTGTGTATGTTTGCGTAAAAGTGAGAGTAAGAGAGAGAGAGAGAGAGAGAGAGAGAGAGAGGCATGACCTACATTTGGCAAAAGCTCATCGTATGAGCATGAAACTGCCTAACATCACCCCAGAGCTCTTCAGCACAGAGCCACACGATTGGCTGCTTTCAGCTTCAGCCTGACAACAGCACTGGCATCACCCAGGGGGAGGGGGAGGGGAGAGAGGGTAAGCGAGAGAGAGGAGGACATGAGGAGGAGACACATACATTAAACCCAGAAAGAGAATAAATGTAAGTAGATGTTTAAATAAAAATAGATGGAGAATATAGAACAGAGAAAGATTTTATCAAAGGTGTCTGTATGTACTCTTGTAATACATTCAGGGGACAAAAATATGTAACATGGACACAACCATATTTCATCACAACCTGTCTGAGAACAAAAAGCTGTTTCTTACAAGCCACTGCACACTATGATTTAGATTTGATTCGGCCATGCATGTGTGACAGTCTTGGTGACGCTCTGACTTTGGAAATGTCTCAACAACCATCATATGGGCTACCATGAAATTTACTAACCTGCAAATCTGAGATAGTGAAAACTATTTACAACTACACGTATAATTAGTACCATGTGTACACATACATGTGCATAAATCTCCTCAAAACAACAGGTCAATAAAAATTAATTTTTTTCCATTTAGTCTGAATAAACATTTTGTAAATATACATAATGTGTGTATAACTTGTGTGTGTGAATATACTTTTGACCCAAATAACAAGATTTCTGAATGGGCTTTTCATTTGGAAAGTTCTTCCTGTGCCTCCATGGGTTTTTCTTTTGCTTCCTTCCATCATCTGAAAACATACATGTTAGGTTAATTGGTGTGTATAAACTGATCATAGGTGTGAGTGTGCAGTCATTTGTTTCATTTGTCTCTGAGTAGGAATGGTGGCCTATGCAGAATATGCTGCATCTCTCACCTCACCTCACATTTCAGATTTTGGGTTAAAGTTCAAGGCAAAGTCATCCTCTGCCAGTCCATAGTGTGATATTATACTCAAAGCTACACAAATGTGTAACATGCAACATGTTTTGGCATGCAATAACAATTTTATTTTTATGAGAAAACAGACTGGACAAAGTGAGCACAGAAAATGAATCAAAGCACAGTAAGTATAAATAAATCCCTTTGCTTACTGCATAGCTGCATTGTCTGTACTAATAGTTAATGGTCATAAGGCAATTAAGGAAGACCAACAAAGAAAACTTTAACAAAGTCCAAATATGGGGTAACACTATTGCTCCTTTTAGCAGGCAACACTGATACTGCAGTCACAGAGCCAAATCTAGGTATTTTTGAAAGGGAGTGTTGGCAAGGTGTGACATACCACACTAGACACTGATGCTGCTGAGTTACGGAACTACACGATCTGAAAGCAGAAATTAGGATGGCATTATGCTGGCTCCATTCGGTATGAATAAGTGAGGCAACATGAGGAGGGGTTCTTCAGAGCAGCATGAATTGAGCTCAATGAGAAAGGGGTTTTCCATTTGACTGAACAGGGCAGCATGTATACTATTCTTATAACAATTACAATATTAAATGGCTCAGACTGCCAGTAGAAGGTCAACATGGTGGAGCTTTGTTTGCCAGCTTTGTGATCTGCAATGCCACCTCCAACAAATTTTAGGTGTAATTACATGTTTAGGTGGGTTTTAACTTATGCCAGACATATGGTGGACATACTATGGTTATGGTTCAGGACAAGTTCTGAGTTGTGTGCCTCCCTGAAACAAAAAATAAAAGAAACGTTTTTGCATGTGTGTCTTCCTACGTGTATGTGTGGTGAATGTGTGTGTGTGTGTCAGCTTGAAAGTTGCCATACTCCAAATCCCCACATTATTGTGACAGCTCACGTGATCATAGACACTAAACTCAGCAGCCACATACACACGATTATATATGTGCACATACTTACACACCCTCTTTTTCTGGGTCCCACTAAGTCTGTCTTTCTTTTCTCTTTCCCTGAGATCCCCAGGCAGAAGGCATTATGGGAATCACTCTGGCACAGCTTTTGCTCTTCACAGCTTTAATCTTTAAGTTGTTTCCATAGAAACAACTATATTCACTCAGTTCTGGTGGATGGCTTCTAAAGCTAGAAAAGAATGTCCTTACCCAACATAAACCACCCCCTCTCTGAACAACAGAAGAATGTCTTAGTCACTGTAGACTCATTGATCCAGTGATTATATATAACAGAAACCAGTGTTGGTGATTGATGATGATGATGTATTTTATTCTGCTTTGAATGACATTGTGTTTTAGTGATAGTTATATTTTAAAGAATGCACCGACAATAATTTAGTGACAGATAGGTAACAGGTCCTCAGCATAGGAGGACTAGTGAGGACAAGGTGAATCTGCTGCCCAGCATGGGTCATTTTAGGTTAATAAAGTCATATTGGAGCCTTTTCATCCAGGTACAACATGTTGCAGTTTCCTGTTGACCAGAAGTCTTATTTCTCCACTATCCTCCCCCATCTATACATTCTTCTGTCTGTTTCTCTATTGGACTCAAAGATGTGAAATGTTTGCAAACAAACACACAAACTAAAAAAAAAAAAAATTAAAGTATAAGCTAAGTCATTAATATGTGTGGATGAATTAACAAATAAGATTAAAATATAAAACAATTACGAGTGTTTGCTTCAAATACACACCTATTCAAACATAGGAACACTTGTAATCACAGAATGACCAATGGTAGAAGTCTTCCGCAACACACACACTCAGCAGGAGATCACCCCCTCCCTGCATATGTGCTGGTTTCCATGGAGACACGCAGTTAAAAATAACATGGGCGATGGCTTGTCTTGTGCCATTCCACCAACATGGCTGAAGAATTCACACACACACACACACACACACACACAGAGTGGCAGAAACGTTGGCAGATGTATGTTTGACAAGCATACACACAGAGAACAATTAGAAACACACACACTGCTACAGTTGGTATTGGCATGATAACGTTTCTTCCCATCCTCTTGCTGCTGGTCTAAAAACAGATAATATCACTTTATATTTCTAAAAGGAAATCAAAACATGACACATGCTGTAACATAGAAAACTTATAGGAAGACTCCGTTATGTAAAACTGACCAAAACCCAAAAGATTGTGCATTTTTAGCCACATAGTTCATTTAATTGTAAATTTGGTGTGGCAAACTCTAACTCTTTTAGTCCAGAAAAAAATCTTCAAAACCTCTTAATTGACCTCCTTCTCTGTTTCATAAATGTTTTGTGTGTGTGATATTCAGAGTGGTGCCAGTGCTCAATGTTGTCACATACAGTACAAGACCAGAAGATGTACAATGTTGACAAAATGGTACTAATAAAAATCATCAAACTTAAGGACAGTCATAGAAGTCAGGTGACATAAAAAAGTTTTTAGAGACCCTAGAACTAGCGAGAGCCAAAGCATTTGTTTTCTATTTTGTAGCCACTGGAGTTATTATCTAGTAAAATCCACTCTAATTAACTTATGCAAACAGATGACTTTACAGCGCATCACTCACCAGGCATAACATTTAATCCAAATCCAAAGACCTCACATGACCGCTCTAAATACAGTATTACTGTGTGTGTGTGTCTGTGCACACAGTAAGAAATCAACGTACAGAAATGGTTCCAAAAAATGTACACATGCTTTTCCACTCCAGCTATACCACAGTAAAAGCACTGCACTGTAAAAACGGTTCCATTTTTGTAATTCTTTGTCCAAACCTTTAAAGAAAAATTCTGCACCACTAGTCACCAACATGCTTCCTACTTTGGCCGAAAATGATATCTTAAGTAAAATATTTCTCATCCCATCTGTCATCGGGTAAGCAGCGAGTGTCGCACATGTTGCAGTCTGTCAATTTAGAATAACCAACCAATCTAAGGCCCTGTTTACATGACACTGTTGTACCTTTGATCTACCTTTTGCAATTCCCCTTAGAACCTTACAAGATACACGTTGATATCTTTACTGTGCTGTACAAAAATGAAATCCTTATTTCTCTTTGTGCACAAGCCCATTTGTCAGCACGTTTCCAAAAAACTTATAAAGTGCTCAGATAAACAACAACATCCAAACACGTTTTCTTTTGTTTAAGCTGCTCTATTATCTCTCCATATTTCCTCCTGTGATTACAGCTTCTTTAGGAACAATGCTGCAATATTGATGAGGACAGGAGGAAATACAGAAGCCCCAAAAAGGTTGAGTGAGAAAAGGAAGTCCTGCAAAAACATGAGATGATAAAAGATTGATCACCTGCTGCCTGCTTTTCTTTGCTGTCCTCAGAAACAAATGCTTTTGGGTTTCACATTTAAGTGCAAAATATATAGGTCTCTGGTAAGTAGTTTTTCCAACATCAACTGAGAAAATGATGCTTTGTTAATAAAAATAATGCTCCACTTGTCACCATTAAGATGTGTACACAGTCTGCATCCCTTTAGTAAATGTTTCACTCTGAACTCTATAAAAGACATAGCAGCAATCGCAAATAAATCCACAAAGCTTTGTCTCTGAATCTGTGTAATGTTCATGCTGTGCCACCAAGGGGCAGTACAGTAGCCTTTTCAGTGGAGCATGTTAACAGAGTAAACAACAAGTACAGAGCTGGGAAATAATCCCTTGAACATTTAACCTGCTTTTGTGTCTGTGATATTTTTTCTGACTCGTCGGAGGTGTGGTGACGTGGAGGGTGCTATAAATAAGACTTTTGCCTTTACTGTCATACTCTGTCATTTACATTACTGACAGGGTCTACCAGCCTAATGACAATGTGCACTCAATCATACGCAAATGTTTTGGCATTCAGAAGTGCACTGGGAAGGAGAAAGGCTGAAATGATTTCTTCCTTTTTGTGAGACCATATATATATATATATATATATATATATATCCTTTAAGGCTACCTCTGGCGAGCACATGGATGGCTGTGTGACTCCCCAAAGAAATGCCATCCCCCACCATTACTGACCCACTGCCAAACCGGTCATGCTGGATGATGTTGCAGGCAGCAGAACGTTCTCCACGGCGTCTCC
>JBAMHW010000004.1:14470932-14487513 GCA_037177495.1 Rhadinocentrus ornatus
ATTATTATTATTATTATTATTATTATTATTATTGTCATTATTATAATTATTATTATTATTATTATTATTATTATTAACAACGTATAGTGGGATGGACAAGCTGCAAGTTGACTGGTTGGTAAAGGGATACAACATCACAGCGTCACTATATTCTGTTTTAACTTGAGTGATTGTATCACTGTCTGTATAACAGTAGGCAGCACCCAGTCAGCAAACAAGGTGGAGAAAACAAAGGTAAAGCCTTTACACCAAACTCTGATGGACTTGGGGCAATTATACATAATTGGATCTGACTAGTTCCCTTTGTTTCTTAGTTGAGGGTGACTTGGCTGGAAGTCAGAATCAGAGTGATGCCATTGCTCCTGGCATCTAGTGAACTTTCACTAAGCACTTTTCACTCGCATGGTTTCTTCTTAACCACCTCCTCAGACTCACTGTGACAAGTGGCTTAATGCCTCTAAGCTCACAGTTACAGCTGCATACCTTTGGAAATGGCAGGTTACCTTTAGGAATGTAAATTGTAGCAAATTTGAAAAGTACAAAAAACAGCAGTTTATATGTAAGTCTTACATTATGATTTAATAATATTTTGCTAATTATTGACCTTTAATTCTAACAAGAAGATATACCTATATATTTATAATAAAATATGGTCAATTATACAGTCTCTATTTTAGATAGTTTAGAATAATTATTGTATGGGATGAAAAATGATGAGTACCACTGTGCAGCTGATTTGCACTAATCTCAACTGCACAGATGACTTGTAGTAATCACCCTCTATGTTATGTGTTCTCATTTAGGGTCTTTCTCCTGCTCCTCATTGCTGCTGCACACTAATAAGCTTGTCCTGTAATTAAGTTAGCCGCCCTGTCGGCCCCAGCCAGGGGACCTAATTGGGACAGAGCCCTGGACAAAGTGAAAATTATTAACTTTTGTCAAGCTCCTGGTGCATTGTCTTATGAGGCAGCGCTGGTCAATTAGAAAGCGTGATACGATAAGGTCCAAGCAGCAGAAGAGAGCAGACTCAATTAGGACAGGGACTGGAAGGGTGAGCCCAGAGTCAGAGACGGAGGTTGAGAGAGATTTCATCCCTGAAGTGCAGATTAATGTGCTGCAGAAATGCACTGTTAGCCTTTTTAAATGTGTTCTGTAAGTTAAAGGGACATTGCCATCATACAAATCCACTAGGCATTTCTTATCTGAAAACATTTTTCTGTCTTCATGCCAAGCAAGATGTAATGGCTTTGATCAGCAATGTGCGTGTTTATACAAAGGAGCTGTCACTTAGACAGACTGTTCCCATGCGAGCAGTACTGCACAAGCCCCTGAAGCATGTATCAGTGGTGTGCATCTAACAAATTGTCTGAAAACATCTATGGTTATAATAGATAGGCATATGCCAAATTGGAAAACTCTGGATGTTTTCCCTTCCCTTGTTGTTGCCCCCTAATGAAAATGATTTGAAGAACAATTTCAAAGAAAGTATGTCAGTGAATTGGAGGCCAGATTTGCTGGAATACTCAGCTTCCTTTTCTTGATACACCATCATCATTAACAGTTTGTCTGTCATTAAGATTTATTACATAGTCACACAGCAGAAACTTGGAAAGCTTCAACTTAATCTGAGCATGCACTCAGTCTCTCCCCCAACCTCTCCACCCCACCCCCTTCGCCATGTGCTAATGATTTAGGCTATCTCAGGACTGACACAACACATGTAATTTAATTATCAGCTTTCCTTTGTGTCAATAGTGGCAGCAAAACACAACCGCTCAGCAGCAGCCAAGAGGCTAGGGCTGCAGATAGTTTTCTCTTGGGAGGAAGAACATACTTATCTTTGATTCAACATATTGTCCCTCTGTTTCCTCTCCTACCATTACCTGCCTCTCTTGCTGCTGTCCTTTGTTTAGATACTGATCTTCCCCTGCCCCAATTTTTTCTTGGAACGTGCTTCTATCTGTTGCTGCATGGTCACACTTCATAGTCATTTTGTACTGCTTTTAATCCTGTTGTGGGTGACTGAGACAAGGCATAGTTTAAAACATCTGGATTGAATTTTGACAAGAAAGTTGAACTCTTCCTTAAAATTATTTTCAAAACTGTGGTGAACTTTTCACTTATATCCTGCAACTTTGCTATTGTTATCTTGGTCTTTTGAAACCAGATGTCATTGTAACCACCAAGGATCTGACAGAGAAAATATTCACCTTCAAACGGACAGGAACAATTAACATTGTCACATCCTAAAGTACGTAGCTTTATTGTTTGCTTTGTATTGATGAAATGATTAACAAAATGTTCATCTGCACTAAATAAGGTAAGTTTAAGAGCATAAACTGATTAGGAAAATATCTTATTTTTGGATCAAGTGGGAAGGAGAGTTTTTCTCAGTTATCCACACAGGTGGGCCTGGGAAGATGCCCCCTGCTGGCAATTGTGTAGAATGCTAGTTTAATGCAATTCCTAATGCATTATGCACAGTTGAGTCATGCTGAGAATGAAGCTTAAGCTGGCAATGTAATTGGAACACTGGCCTTGTCCCAGTATACAAGCATGGAAAGAGAATCGACTGAATTCAATCTGCCATGGCAAAGCTGTCGACTTAGAATCATTCAACACATTTAGTTATGCCTACCCATTGAACAGGTAAGTACTCCACAAACATTATTGTTAAGTTACTGAAATGGTGATTCTTTTAGATAATGCTGCATTTGTAAAATCAAGATGAAGCATGTGCAGAGTGCCTGGGCTCATTTCAGTCTATTTGAGTTTCCATACAAAGGCATACAAAGGCAAGAATTTTTTGGTCCAGTTTTAGGAGCTTTGAGTTTGAATGATTTCAGCTAAACCAACATGTTTGCATGCACTTTAAATGTCCAGCTTTAGTCTGTGTAATGCAGTATTTTTTTCTGTTGTCATATAAATGTGGTTGCCCTTATTCCAACAGTGCATGAGTAAATTGCACAAAGATATATTTTTTAAATAGCTCAGATCTATAAATGGTAAATGGTCTGTATTTATATAGCGCTTTACTGTACCTGGAATGATACCCAAAGGGCTTTACATTATACATCACATGTCCGTTTTAGAACCTAAACTGTTCAATGTTTACATTGATGACATTGCTAAAACTCGCACTCTTTGCAGATAACACCAACATATTCTTTAGTAATAATAATTATAATGAACATGTAATCATAATAAACAAGGAATTAAACTGAAAAAGTAGATGGATAGTAATAAATTATCATGATATTAAGCACTTGAAAATGTACATGATGTACATTACCAGAACTAAAATCCCCAAAAGCCTCCTAATCATAAATATTGTGAAACTATCCTTTGATGTAAATGCACACCATACTTTATACTGCTCTTTGGTACTCACATACTTCATATATTGTGTTAAAGTGTGGGGAAATAGTTACCAATGTACAAATAAAACATGGACTGCTTGTTTCTGTATAATACAGAAGCGAGCAGTCCAGAACCCGCTCGTAATCTGTCTAAACTGGTAAAAATTTATGATCTTGTGAAGTATTATACATTATTAACTCTATTCAAAGCATTTAAAAATTTACTACACAATAAAATAGAAAATATTTCCACAATTCGAAAGAGTTCTGATAAATTTAGATGACATTGAGATTTCATATTACCTAAATTTCTAACTACTCTTAAGCGTTTTTGTGTGTCTGTATTTGAAATAAAATATTTGAACAGTCTGGATATCCAGTACAACCAATGCCCAAATACCTATAGATTTAATCTGCTAAATAAACAAAGAACACATTGGTCACAGTATAAGGATGGATATTATCATTTAATGAAAATAACAGCTGATTGTTAATTTTGCTTACATCACAGTGAACATAACTTGCTTTTTCACTTATTTTGGTAAATGTACATTATATGTTAATTTTCTTATATATGGTAAATATTGTTAATACTGTCAAATAAGTTATTGTAATATGGTGCAGGCCTTAAGCTATTAATGAGAAATGGGCTGGGATTAAATAAATTCTCTTCTTCCCTCTTTTTTTTTTAGCATTAAGGATTTGCATTTATTTTGTTGAGTGAAATTGGACTGTCCAATGCTGTTGTTCGTTGGTTATTTGAGTCACAAGTGCTCAAAATAAAAATGAATGAAAATGACTGAACATGAGATTCACAAGTTATCAAAAATAGGCACCAGAATTCACTTAAATAAATTGGTGTGAGATGGTGCAAAACATGACATAATTGCAAAGAAAAAGTTCAAACATCATAGCCGTATGTACAGGACAAAAGGAGCTGGTTTGTTTGACATTGAGTCAGCAACTCATTTAACATATTTAATATGATGCTTTTAAAAATATTTGTAAAAAAAATTATCAGAATCAGCTTACACATACTAGGAATTATTTTTTACATATTATTACAGTTTAATTTTATTTATGTTACTGTGTTGATTTTCAGCATAGCCCAGGAACTTAAGGTAATGTTGCTGACTTTTTCCAGCATCAAGAAGCTCATCAAATAGCCAGTACATGCTCACATAATGTGATACTGCATGCATCACACTGTAACATGAGGCAGCTGTCTCAATCTGTACTTTCCAAGTATCCCACTTGCTGACAATTCAATCTTGGGCTACATATGCGTGTAACCTAGTAAGCAGTCCCTCCTGCCACCATATTATTGTGTTCTCCTATCACAGTTCCTTCTTGTGGAAGTTTCAGCTCCTTTTCACACAGGTAATGCAGACAAATGGGGGTTTAATGTTATTCACAGTCCCATCCTACATTCCCTCGCTTTGTCATCAGTTTGCCTCTCCCTTAAATGCATTTCTCGACCTTAAGCAGCACTTTATTGTGGCGTGTTATTTTGTCGAATTGGATTAAATGGACAGTAACTCAGAATCCATTTGAACCTGATCCTTGCTCAGGCTTCCTCAGCCAACTCCATTAACTGTCATCCTTGTCCAGAAGGCCTCCAGTGCAATGGCCAAATGGGTAAGTTGATGCATCATCAATAACCATACAGAGGGAATTGCAAAGTCTTTAAAAAGTAAAACCTTATATTTTACGTCTTTCCACTGAGGCAGCAGATCAAATCAGCAACAGCACAGGCTCTGCTCTAATATGTTTAAACTCTGATGAGACGCAACTCTAGACTCCCCTGAATGGGACCTTGGCACTCTCATTCAGTGTCTTAGCAGAAAGTGGTCTCATCTATGAAGTTATGAGTGTAGACATAGACACTTGTGCTAGTTCACTCACATTAAAGTCACACACACACACACACACACACACACACACACACACACAAACACACATTGCAATAATGGAATACTTTTCAATTGAATGCTTCATCTTATTGAGCTTAAAAAGAGGAGAGGCAGACTTTGGTGAGCGCTTTTCTCTGGTCTTATCCCCCTGTTTTCTGTTGGGAATCTCGCATGATGCTGTAAAGTTAAAGGACACTATTGCCCTGAGCAGCCTCTCAGATTTATTGAAACTTCACGTCCTTTCCCAATAGCTCATTTGTCAGGAGACCTAATTTACACTGGCCCTTAAGACTAATTGCAAATTTGCGAAAAAATGCTGATGTCGTTAGAACTGAAGGCAGCTTTTTTACCCCTCCCTCTGTGTCCCTTGCCATGCATTCACTAATGCGTTTCATCTGTGGAGCACAAAATAGACACTGTCTTTTCTGTACATGTGTGTATTGGAGATAGAGTGAGTGCAAAGCTAGACAGAGGTGCTGAGTGTGTGTGTGTGTGTGAGAGAGAAAAATCGCTCCAAGATAAACCCCTAATGGGACTACTAACAAACAGGAAATCGTGACAAAAACACAAACAGTATTTACTGTTTAATTCAATTCTGGGAGACCAATGCCCTCTCATCCTCCCTATCAAGTTATCAAGGCCAGAGACAAAACCCAAGACACCAGGCCACATGGCACGGTCTATTCTTGGCAACTGGCAGACACCACATGACAATTAGCTGTACAATTATCCCAGCCACTGGGTAGCTTTATGTGCAGATGGTATTTGTTCCTAATGAGAGGATGGGTATATGGCACATAAGATACATATTTATTTTAAAAAGGAATCTGTTGTATTCTTACACACAATTTTAAAGAAAACATCTTTTTTTGAGCATGTTACATAAGCTAATCAACTCTGATGAGGAAGGACCAAATTTCATTTTGGGGAAACGTTTTAATCATAGAAAGCTTGATTCTTCAGGTTTCTGCAGAGTTTCTCAATAAATGCCTAATATTTCAGGCAGTTAAAGTTCTGGGAAAAAAGGAGCTCTGCAGTTAAAGACAGATCATGGTTTCACCCTGACCATTACATTACATTTCATTTTTATGTTTTCCAACAATAATGTTTATACCCTTAAGAGGGTGCGAAGTATTTTAGGCTAAATGGCAAAGGCATGGTGTGGTGTAGATTTAACTGTTGTGGCCAGATGTGAATGCACAGCATATGCTGGTTGATTTGAGGGATAATATGCAACCACATGGCTCAATCAGGAGATCTCCACCCTTCATCAAGGTTTTGACACATTCAGCATACTTTGTGGCTGTTTGCACATGCAAGTATTTAGAAACTGACAGATTCTTGTCATGGAGAAGGTGTTTCAGGAAATCTCCTCTGCATGTGTGCACACTTCTAAAAGTTAGCCTATGTAAAATTTTGATTTGTGGGTTTTCAGTCATTTTTTTCTTTCTGTCTTGTATTTACTTGTAACGCTTGCAAAGTCCTGAAAGACACGTTGCTTAAATACCACAAACTTATAAACATATATTGAATAGAAAGAAAAAAACTTCCCCTTTTCATTGTATGTTTTGATTAAGAAGTTTTGGCATAATTTGTCAGCAATACACAAGCATAGGGAGAAAAAAACAGTTTGGAGGGATTTTTAGGGGTTGAGCAATTATCTGATTATGAAAAACATTATATGTCAAAAAGAACAACAACATGTAATTGGCTTGGTGTGTTAGTGCTGCAGAAAGCCAGATGTAGAAATGTTTGCATGTCTGTCAAATGTAATGGCTAACAGCTTGACCACATAGTCCATAAGGCTTGCACCACAAAGCTCAAGCAGCTATAAAATCTAATGCTAGCATTTGTTAGTGTTACACTCTTCAATTTGATTGGTAAAATTCACACTGTAATGGGCTTATAAAGGATTTCTTGGGCCTAGAACAATGAGCTGGAGGGCTAGAGCCATGCCAGGTCATGGACACCCAGCGATTCACAACATCCCCCCCTTCTGGGCATGCTTAGTTTCCTCCATATCCACCAGTTACCCTCTGCAGCTCTATTTAAAAGCCAGTCGGGATGTTCCAAAGGTATTTAATAGCGGTGGTGGTGGAGGTGGGGGATGTTTCTGGACCTCCCACACTAAGGTTCAACCACAGAGCCATAGCTTTTCTGTTTTTCCCCACCCCATCACTGCCTCTCTTTCTTTCTCCACTACCATATGTGTAAGTGTAGAAAAAAGCTTTTTGACCAGAGGCACCTTTCTCTTACACCTTGCTTTGTGGTGAAGACAACACAGAGGGCTAGAGAGCCCACACATAGGGAACACATTTAACCAGGCAAAGGGCCAGTGGTTTGCATTCCCATGGACCAGCTAGGGGAAAGAACTGCAGAGCACATTTTACACGTAAATATTGGGAATTGGATGTGGCACGTTCCCTCCCTTTTTTTTTCTTTGTCCTCTTTTCTCCTCTCTGTTTCTCACGTGTCTCATCTCTTTCATTCAAATCTGTCTCCCATATTTTGGCCATATTGGCCACAGTGGCCAAGACAGGAGTAAAACCAAAGCAGAGAGGGGTTTTGGATTCATTTGATTTTGATTAGTGTTGCATCAGAAATGCAGACTTACATTTTATGCATTACATTAAGGACAGTGAGCTTTACCTCATGGCCAACAAATTTGTGGGCAAGAGGAGAGCATGTTTAAAGCTCCTTTCTGTTAAACCACCATATGTTCTGTGTGGATTTGTTTATGTATATTGTATGTAAATGTCCATCGAACTGACAGTTGTGACTTACGCCCTGTGGTCTTGTTGGATTTTGTGCATGTGAAAAAGCTTTGGTGCATCTCAGACCATGTTTAGTTACTCTTTGAGATGCTGTCTTTGAGTTTTTTGCATACAGTATTTTATGGACACTACTTGCTGCTCAATTAGAAATGTGAGCATTTGCAAAGCCATCTATCTTCATGGAGGTTGCCTTAATTTTCATGAATATCTTGCATGGGTGGCTATCTGTTGTTAGCATATTGCCATTATTGATGTTGGGTGCTTGCTGTAATGTGGTGTTTTTTTTTCTCTTGTACATATGTAAATGGCCACAATGCCTAGTAAAGTTAAACCTGAACTTCAGCAGCTCTCATATAATGCATGTGCATGTTTTTAATCACAGTTTAAGATAGTGTTTATGTGATCTCAGTCTCAGCGGGTGTTTCCTTCGCTTCCCCAGTGATGGCGATGGTGGCATTGGTGAGATTATAGAGTGGGTGTTTGCTCCCTTTAAACAGTCTCTCCACATGGCCTCTTGCCTCTTTTGTCTTTTTATAGCCTCCTTCTGGGAGACGTTGCACTCTCCCTGAATGTAACACAAGCCAAAACACCTCTCAGTTCCTTCGCCAGAGCCTGTTATCATGGGAATACTGCTATTTCTCCCCTACTTTTCTCCACACACCTTCTCTCATCTCTCACCCCCCCCCCCAAACCCGTCTCTTCTTCCAATCTTTCTCTCTTGGACACAGATTTTGTTTGTCGAGCACCAGGGTGATGTGTGAGTCATCGCGTTACACTTGAAACTCAAGCTTTACATTAAATTTCTGACAGGTTTGACCTCATGTGTTCCTAAATTATCAGTCACTTTTCAGTCGTAGTCATTTCATCTTGTTGGAAAGAATGGATTTTTAGTCTCTTAATGAAATCGTTAAGACAACTTGACTGATTTTCAAGAGGAAATGTAATTTTGCATCATCACATATGTCACTGCTTGAAAGACAACTTTTCTCCAAGTCACCATCACAGTGGATGTATCATGTTCACATTAATTTCAGAATTTCGGTTCATTTTAATTAACCTGCGAAGACAGATAATGTGAGACAATGTACAATATGTGGATTTATCTTTTTATTTGGTAAGACAAAGTATGTTTATGCAGATATTTATGAGCAAGGAGATTGCTTCTCTCTTTTATTATACACACAGAATCTGCAAATGCCTTCTGCTAAACCAGTGATCACTAACCCTGGTCCTCAAGACCCACTGTCCGGCAGGTATTAGATGATTCCCTGCTGCAACACATCTGATTGAATTAAATGGATCTTCAACATGCTCTGCACAAGTCTGCTAGTGACACGTTAATTTGAGTCAGTGTTGTTGCATGGAAACATCAAAAGTTTGCAGAACAGTGGGCCTTGAGAACCACAGTTGGGGATCCCTGAGCTAAACAACATGTGTGCCCTCCAAACAGCTTGTGATGTCTTGTCTTTAAAAAAAAAAAAAATCTGTTTTTTAGGGGGGGACAAGAAATGTTACTGGTTTTGTCGTCACCTGTGATTGTGGCAAAAATGGTCATTTACCTACTGCAGGCACACACTAGTGGTATGTTTGACATTCACCTGGCTACATTTCTTACGCTTAGGCCTGCCATAAGCAGAACACCGGCTCTGTTTGCTCTGTGGTTTGGTCAGTCATGGGATTCCGCAGACAGATGAGAAAGATTGAAATTAATTCACTTCCTTCAGAGCTGTAAACCGCACTTTTTTGGGCGTGGTTAAACCATTATTCAGCCTACTTGTGGCGTGAGGAAAGCTCAACTTTGGACAGAATCATGGTTGTTATCTGTTGTAGGTCAGTGAAGTGGAGCTGAAGAAATTACCATTTCAATTCTCAGATTTTTCCTTCAATGAACGAGTAAAAATGCTGGTTTTAAAAATGTGTTCTAATAACTGTTTCCATTTAAATAGGAGTGGTTTGTTTTTAAATTCCATTAGTGTGGTGTAGCACTTCCTTGCATCATTAAAACATGATCAGTATTCAGTATTGCAAAGTATAAATGTGTAATTAAAGGATCATAACAAGTAAAAACACTTCTATGGACTGTGGAAGTCCTCTATTCAAGTTATCCCCCTCCTCTTCTTTCTCACAAAAGCCTTGTTAGCCATATTTAGTTTTGATAACACATGAGTCTACAGTTTAGATAACTTATTACTACTTGCTGGCAGCTTTGCACATCCAGCCCATGCCTAACTGGCCTTCTTCCTGTCTCTGTCCCTCACCACACCCATCCTGCACCCCTGTGTGGCATCAGACATGCAGGCGAGCCACTGCACTGACGTGGTCATTTGTCTTCTGACTGCCATGGCATATGGAGAGGGCTGGCACTGCACAGATGTCCACTAAGTGCTGATGAAGGGAGTGAACAATGGATGGGCTGGGGCTGGGAGGATCTTTGCCGGTGCTGCTGGAGTCTGGTACTGCTCTGCCTTGCTGGTATTATTAACTTTACTGTACTGAGGAGGGAGGCAATCAGGCTTTCAGTATGTGTTTCCAGATATATTAGAGAGTCTGTGAGAGTATGTTTGCATTTGTTACCCTCTGCCTCTGTGTGTCGGTATACCTCTGTGTGTGTGTGCAGGCCAGTGAGTGCAGTGCAGTTGGGTGCTTTCTAGTGGAGCTTGAGTTTACTGAGGAAAAGAAGGCTGTGGATTAAACCTGTAGGTAGAACAGAGAGAGCCTGAAAAGAATAATTTGCAGCTTAAGGCCAATAGCTTCAAAGTCATGAATCCTCATGGGTGAGCCAGCCAAGCTCTGAACCTGTCAATGGTAACTTACTCTTCGGATGGTATGCCAAAGACTTCAATAATGACATCACCCAGGCATGGGGGTGGGGGGTGTAAGGAAAGAGAGAGCTGAGAGACCGGCCAGTTTTCAGGGGTGCGAGAGCGGCCTTTCGGAGCACTTTGAAGTCCCACTTGACGAGGGCTTGTCAGCTGCCTGATACTGGCCACGTTGTTCTCTTTGCCGATTGGGCGCAGAAGCCACCAGGGTGGCTTATCAGATTTATTGAAGCTTAGCGGTTGAGTGTGTATGTGTTATAAAGTGTGTCAATGTGTTTGTATGTGGAGGAGGAACCGGGTGAATAGGGAAGGGGTCATCCCTGTAACAATCCACTCGTCCCAGTTAATTTAGACAGCACCCTGGGGTCTGACAGTGAAGAGGCAAGCCTTTTCACCATCCCTCACAGGAGTCAGTCAGACTTGAGCCCAGCAAAGTACTTATGAAGCATCTTACCCACCATTTTTTTCCCTTTAATTATGCTGTTGTGTTCATAGTTGTGGGGTAAAATTACATTTGACAGCTCTGTATTTAACTCCCCATGTAAACCTACTGTATTTTATGACGTGGGCAACATGATCAAATTCTGCGCTGCTTAATACCACAGTCTCTCTGTATCCAATTGGTAAGTTTACCACTGACTAATAGGATGTGGATATGTTACCTTGAATCGCGGTGTTCTTGGAGACGAAAGTGCACACCACAATCTTGTCTCTGTCAGATTTCCCAAGCTAAGGTTTCAGACACACACTTCAAAGTCCCACTAATGAGTGGAAAAACATTTTGCCTGCACGACATTAAAGAGTCCCATTTTTGTGTGAGTATGCACACATGTATGTGTTGTTATATTTCACAAGCCTTGTCTTTCAAATGTTAGCAACTCATTTTCACCTCCAGCACAAACAAACAGAGAAGTATTACCCATTTCAGCTAGTATCAAAGGCAGCATTTGTTAACAATAAAATGCTGGTTTGAAAAAGCTCCAACACACATTTTTGTGCTCAAACACTGGCCAACATTTTTTATGCCACAGATATCAAAAAGGAGAGAAATGACTGGAAGAAAGGAGGCTATATATAATGAGTGGAAGAGAACAGCCTGACAAACTACACCTAACCAACTTCAGTTTTATTTAATTGCTCAGCTGCAAAAGCTTTGTTCTTGCTGCTGTCATCTTTGTAGTTATTTTTCCATTTTGATCTGTGCTGTACCGTTTCAAGAACTTGGCCTCCATTAAAAAGCATATCAAATTTGGGACCTGCTTCCAAGCCTCGGTAACAGATATGGAGAATCGATAAGAGCATTACAAGGCTGTGACAGAATGACCCCCACCCCTCCCCTCTCATGTCTAAAAGGGTGGCTCTGTGACAATGGGTCTCACTTACTCTCATGAGATCCTATCCAGGACAGATCACATTATCTGTCGGGTGGCTTAAGTGATCATTAACCCTATGGTGATACTGTGTGCAGAGCATGGTGACTGCCAACAACATTTGATTAAAACCTAAATGAATTCAGCCAGTGAGAGATGTGAACACAGTGGAGTGCTCTGTTTCTATTACAGCCTATTTTGACAGCAAATTTCTTGCCACATCAGTATCTGTTTCTCCACGGTCTTGGTCGCCTGAGCTCTATTTAGCTCCCTTAGAACCAGTACCACTTCCATTTAGGGGTAAAAACATTAAATTCTGCCTAGACTCATTCCCAGGTGGTGTTTGTGAGTGAGAGGAATGGTTCAGAGAGACATACAGAGAGACTGAAAGGATAAAAAATGAGCAGTGGGGTTTGTTCAGGTTCAAGATGCGTTGTGTCTGTTGGCAGCCTGTTGGGCCAACATTGTTTGACATTCTACCCCAAGTGTGTGTATGAGCCTTTGAGGGCTTTAGGGCGCGTTGTGACTCTGCTGCCAATAGGTTCCAGATGCCTCCGGTGTGGGAACCGGAGAGTAGAGTGAGAGCGAAGACAAGGAAGAAGCATAACCAAGTGTGACCCATTGCAATCTGGGATGTTCACCATGGATATTCAGACTGATATAAGTATACATTTGTGTGAAAGAAATAGGCAAATAGATCCCGGCTGACACTTGATAAACACAGGTAAACAGAAGTGTGGGCACACAAACAAAATTTACACTTTTTTTTTTTTTTTTTTTTTTGCTAAATGCTTACCACTCCGCTCATGCAAGTAGCCAATGCACATACCCTCTAACAAGGCACGTTCACGGTGTGAGTCGCACTGTTCAGCACATTTGCTGCTGGCATCACTGAGATCCAACATATGGCAGCACTCTGAGCCTTCAAGCTGAACAGAACTTGCCAGCTCCACAATGGCCTACTATAAGGGAAAATTGTCAGCAGGAACATTTGAGGTCTCAATCCACAACACTGATAAATGTCTGCATTTCTCTATGTAATTACCTTTCATCCGGTGTCCCTTTTCCAAGAAGCCAGGAAGAAAAGAACAGAGCCTAGAACGGCAACAAAGCTAATCTGTAACAAAAAAAGTAGAAATGGTTTGAAAGTTGGCTAAATGAGTACAGTTCTGTATTGCGTGATACAAAAAAAGTGAGAAGATGTGGTAAGCGGTGTACTTTAGTTCAGCCAATGTTTTTCATGTAGGAAGGGGCGTAATTTGCTATTGCGTTTTTTGCATTAGCAAAACATATGTACAGTTACTTTCAGCCGGAGTGTATTTCATGAATGTATGAACAAATCCAAGTATACTGAAAAGAAAGAGATTGTGATTCTTTTGGAAAGCCCAATCAGACATACCTTGAACCTCATTTCATTAAGCAGGTTTGAAGATTAAACCAGATTTAAAGAGCAAAATTTTCCTCTCTAGTGTGTTGCTTTACATCTTTTTCTAATAATGATTAACAACCATATCTAATAACAGCAATGTTGTACATGTGTGAGCCTTATTTGTAACAGATGTTGTTGTAGTTGGTTTTATTAAAAGAAGATAATCATCACCCATTTATTATAGAAGCAAATAGGAAAAATTATACTTTACCTTCTGAAATGTGCCATTTATTTGCCCTCTGATCTCACACATGATGAGGCAGTATGTCAAGACAAATTTTAGTGACTTTGAAAACAGGTTGCAAGGTTATTACAATAACAGCATATGCTATTTGAAGGCAATATCATCCAATTTAATGCTTTTAATAGCAGAAATATCTTCTACTGCTCTCACAGCTACTTTATTTTGTTGAAAATCCCTCTTTCTTCTATCCATCATCTGCAAAATAAACACATTGCTCGACTACCTGTGTGTGATTTAGAGGGTCAAGGACCCGTTAACCTGCTCCCATACGCCACCGGCACAGGCTTCAGATTCCCTGTCTCTCTATTTAGATTATTTCCACACAGGCAGGTGACTCTCCTGTGCCACTGATAAGAGCGCAGTAGGGTAGTGGCATGAGGGTCAAACCACAGGAGGAATAAAAACTCAGAAAAATACTGAAAAAAATATCTCTATCCCGTAGAAAAAAAGTACTTTTCCCCCAAACTTCTTCACCATGGCACAAGGCTATTACACTGATAGAAATTCCTTTCCTTCTTCACTATCCTGGCCCTGAGCACATGAGGGGCTAGAGTCTTAGCCACATCTCAAGCTAATTTACAAAGATCCCGAATTATTCTCTTATCTCGGGCTTTAAAGGTTGTAAGGTTGATTAAGAAGGTCCTGTCCTGTTTATCAGTTTGCGGCTGGGTGTGGAAAATAGCCTGTGATAAGTGCACAGACCATTAAACATTCTATTTCCCCTAATATTTGTCGGCAACCATCTGCTTAACTGATCTCCCTTCACTTTAATTAAAAGGGATTCCCGTCTTGTTGGGGTCATTATGTGCTGGCGGACGCCAGGAGAGGGGTTTGTGATGAGTTCAGCGTTCCCTCTGTCCCTGGGTTGCCAGAGGGCTTTTTCATCCTTCCTTCCACCTTCTTTGAGTTAACCCCTTCCTGTCCCTACTGCATTTCCAATTTTTATTTAGCAGGTGAAGCAAATTAAAGCAATAGTAATTCCTGAAATACTTAAAAAAGATGAGCATGGGCTGGTGCAAACTTTTGCCTTCACCAGGGAAATGTTTAGGTGTTCACACCATCTCTCTCAGCTGTGAGGCTGTAATGGTTTTATTTGCCCAACTCTAGTTGGATCGATGCAGCTGTTTACAGTTTCTCCCTTTCTCATCCTTATTGTCTTTTTTCTAATTTAGTGTTCCCAAACCATGGACAGGGGTCTGAGTCTGTCTGCTGTGCTTGCATCTTCGCCCTCCTCCCTACTCTCCATCACTGTCCATTGATGTTTTTCCCCTCTTTTTCTTTTCTCCTGATCCTCTCTCCTTCCTTGGTTGGTCTTGGAAAAAGAGCTGCATGCCTCCACACTTCTGGACAAGACTGATGGCTCGTCAATAGCATTAGCCAGCATTGCAGGCCTCACTGGTGTAGAACCAAATCAATAAGGCCCAGTAAAAAGTCTTAAACGTGTATGCAGTCCATTTCAGCCAATTCTCATGTAACCACAAATGAGTTTTTATAAGAATTCAGGAGTCGCCATCTAATTTGTTCCCTTCAATTCATTCTTTCCTCAGTAATTTACTAAATAATACTGGTCCTCCAGTCTCTTTTAGTATAATAATATATCACACTTTTTAAAACAGTGTAAAGAAATATCTGCTCATAAGATTGGATGTGGATATAATTTTTCAGTACTGCAATGTAAAATCTTTTCTGCTCATACCTCCGAAAGTCTGGTAAAATAAATTCTAATTATAGTGTGCACTTTCAATGAAAATTGATTTCTGTTTTAGGGCAGTGTAAAGTTGCTGTGTTGTTTGGGTTAATGTGTGCCTGTGCATAAGTCTAGTATTTGAAGATTAATTTGTGGGTCTATGAAAGGTGGATTTTGCCTGCCTTAACAATTTGTGAAGCTGTTCAAAGCAAATCTACAATTGTTGACCCCCCTCCACCACTCCTCAAGAAAAAGAAAGAAAGAAAAAAAAGGGGGGTGTTAGACCAGACTGTATTTTTCTTTTTATCTATACTGATATTCCCAGCTGTTGGATGTGGTGGCAGATAGATCCCTCTCACTTTTTTAAAACAGCAGAAAAAAAATCCAGATTCATTATCCGTATTAAAAGATTGAACAGTATTACATTGTTTACTATTATAATTAAAACATTAACTGAATCATTATTAGATATATAATTGGTTCAGTTCAGATTAATTTAAAGGTACAGTGTGTAGCTTTTTTTGGTGTATTTGTGAAATTAAATAGTTTTCGTAGCTTAGAATTAGATGCTTATGAATACATAGGTGGGGGCGCACCCATCTGGAGGCTGCCATGTTGCATCGCCATCTTTGATTACAGTAGTCGTAAGGGGACAAGCGTTTTTACCTGCGAGTCCCCGCTTTTCAGGGGGAGGAGGAGGGGGAGGGCGCAGGAGTGGTGTAAACAAGCCAACACGACCGTGGACGATTCAACTTGCCAGCTAACATTGAAATGGATGACCATCTATACTCTTTGCCCGCGAGACGGAGAAAAAATATAGCCAAGAAAAGAAAAAGAAATATGTGAATCAGTGGACTTTTTATAAGGTGGAGGCAGCTGATGAGGAGAGGGACTTTAAAGGTAATGCGAAGGTTGTAGCTTTCTGCTGGATAGGTGAGTTAATGCAATCTAACAGTGAAGTTTATTTTGCCGTTATGTTAGAAACA
>JBAMHW010000004.1:14488888-14532163 GCA_037177495.1 Rhadinocentrus ornatus
AGAAAGAAAGAAAGAAAGAAAGAAAGAAAGAAAGAAAGAAAGAAAGAAAGAAAGAAAGAAAGAAAGAAAGAAAGGTTCAAGACTAACAAAAGATTTCTGTACAAGGTAAAATTATGTCCAAGCAATGTTGTCATCCTGGGGTAAACATGGGTCTCTATGACAACCTCAACCTGTCTAATCTCATTATTCATACTTGATGACTTCTAGAGTGTTTGCGAACAAATATTGGGACGACATGTTATGTGTCCATTGTTTTTAGAAATGTAAAATGTAAAATGGCAACAGGTTACATTGTGCTTGCGTAGGTGATGGGCAACCATTCCTGATCATCCATTCCAGATCTGACACATCAAAGCTTGCCCTGGATGCATCTGGTTGTCTGTGTGCATTCTCCCACAGGAAAAATCTCTCCCTCTCAAAGGTCAGGGGAGGGCCAGTGTGTTTGTCAGGCCAATCAATGGCCTGCTGATCCTCAGTTCTGTAGCAAGGAGGTCAAACTAGTGGAGGACGATGGCCCCTGGTGGGAGATCATCGCTAAGAAAAGGCTTGTGTGTGAGTGTGTAAGATGGGTGGCTATCTGTTAGAATCTGAAAGTATATTTTACTACATACTCCCGCAAATAAACAGTATCCCACAAAGCGCTATGTTCGAAAGTGTGTCTGCGTTTAAGAAAGAAACAGACAATATATGTGTGTGTCTTGAAATTATTATCAATGTTGGGATCACTAAGCTGGTGTGTGACAAATGGAATAGGCGTTACTCGTTCATTGGGAGGCAAAAGGTGTTATGTTTCTAGAGCAAACATAGCAATCCTACTGGACCTCAAATTAGGTTGTAATATGACCCCCAGTCACAGAAAATTATGACAGCAGAGCAACTAATTTACTCCTTTTGTCCAGTGTTGTCATCACTCTGTCTTCAGTTTCATGTCTTTGTTTTGTTATTAATTTATTTAATCCTTGACTGGAGTTCATATTCATTTAATTTACACGTGCAGTTATGTCAAACTAAATTTATAACTTGATTCGGCCATTTATTTTGACCCTGTATACATACACAGAGGAGGGAATCGATTTATTGATCAAAGTATGTTCAGTTCTTCTGCAAATTGGATATAATTCAATGTTGTGGGATGTCCTCTTACAGCTTATTAGTGTTGGGCTCTTTCCAGTTGACCTCTGTCACAGATGAAAACAATTGGTACCATGCCAAGTGGTGAATAGGACGGCATTCAAACCTCTGTACATACGTACAGTCGCTTTGGATAAAAGCGTCTGCCAAATGACTTTAGAATAGAATATAATAGAATGTAGCTATAATAACATTCAATAAGCTAATTATTTAACAATATCATCTACAACAAACAGATGTTAAAACTAAGTATCTGTTTGGACACGTCTGTTTTAAGTGGAACAGTGGGCACATTGCTGTAGAAAATGTGCAAATATTTCACAGTGAGAAGAAGAACTAAGAGTCCCTAACGTGTTGACTATTTACACACAAACATTTAAGTCTTGAAAATTACTCTGGTGCAAATTTTACTTATAATTTTCCCAAAATATGTGGTTTAGGCAGATGACGCACTAGGACTTTACACCCGAGGAGCCATTGTGCTAGGCCCCCTTAAATAGACGAGAAAATCACAGCAAGCTGTGAATATAAGCATTAGCATGCTCTATCCAAATTTGACTGTTTAAGTTTGATTTACATGTATTTTAGAATAAAAAATGCAATATTTTTCCTATTTCATGTTGCTGATTTTGATATTCTTCTAGGTTTTATGTCAACCACACAGAATTAATCACTAGGACACAGAAAATATTTCAAAGATGGATATAAAGCCTTTTGATATTATACCTGCTGGGTTTTAACTTGAGTTCAACAAATAATCAGACAAAAGTGCTTTAAGTCTTTTATTTCTCTCTTCAGTGACCAATTTACTAATCTGCTAACCACAGCATCACCGTCTCCTCATGCTAGAACATCTTTTAATAACTCTATTAATCTAATCGCCCACTAATTGGTCAAGATAGCCTTTTCCCTAATGATTTTTATCATATTGAAATTAAAGAGCCCAGGAAAACCTGCTGATATCACAATATTTTGTTAAAATGACTTGATTGACACATTTTTTTCTGGGCTGTTATTGTTACAGCTAGCTTGAACCAGAGTATTTACAAATCAAGTTTCTTGAACTTGAAAATGCAATAAAAATAAAATGCAATGACAAAATGCCAGTGACTGATAAATCTTTAATATAAAAATTGTACAAGAATTCTGATACAAATTACAAGAGGTATTTGGACAAAATATGAATAAAATTCCATTTACATCCCAAAACCCTTATGCATTTTATGCAAAAACCATAGACAGTTATAATACAGAAACAAATAAAAGAAAGGCTAAAAAGAAAGAAAAAAAAGAGAGTCTTTTAAAAAGGATAATGTTTTTTCCTTCTGTCTGCAAATGGGGAATACCTCTTTAGGTAACATACAGTATCAATGAGGCTTCCAAATCACTATTTTGACAACAAAGTGATGCAAGCTCCTTTGCTCTTTTTTGTTCTTTGCAGTGCGACTATATAGCCATGCAACGCTGTCGAGTGCCGGTGCTGTAACACAGGCTTATTAAGACACAGACATAAATGCATCAGATACTCAAAAATACAAGTGAAAATAAATTTCTAAATTCACCAGCTCTCCAAGCTATTAATACTTTAAGACTGCAAAATATATTTGAAAATACAATGGAAAACATTTAAATGAATTGACATTTTTTTTTTTTTTTTTTTTTTTTGGATTATTGACATTTCACAGGTTCCAGTTCAAATTATTGAAGGCATTTTCTTTAGAACACAAGTCATGAGACTGAAGCATCTATACAAACCCACGTGTATTTTTCTTCTATGTGCATATTTCTGATTCCACCAAATGTTTTCACCTCACTTTTTTCCAAAAGCTACATTAACTGGACAGTTTGCATGCAGTGTCGCCTCTCATCTTTTCCTACAGTTACTGTACTCACGATTAACAGGTCAGGCATTTCGTTCATTTTCCATCCCTTTCTCCCTCGGTGTGCTGTGCAGAACTGTAGAATAATTGATGCCTGACAATGCTCTAATCAAATATTTAAAGTTCACTCCAGTGGTTTGGGCCAATAATGCACTCTAAGCGAAGGATTTCTGTTGTCCAAAAGCACGGTCACTAGGAAACCAAATGTACCTTGACCCATGCACTCAGAGAATGAAGAAATACAATGATAGGAAAGGATGCCTTTTTAAAAGAGGGAAGAAATCAGTGGTCCTTTCTCAGAGGAGAGCTGAGTGTGTGTCAGAGAAATGTCTGGGGTGGCTTGATCGCTCTCCAACAGGCAATTAAAAAAAACAAAAAAAACAAACAAAACAAAAAACAAAAAAAACAAACAATGATTCCTGGGGAGTCCTGCTCCTTTGCTGCTTTCTTGCTTCCTTCTCAACCAGTATTCATTCCCCTGTTTTACCCCCAAGCATTAACAGGCAACAGTGCTGCAACCAGACAAAACAGAGCACAATCTTTCTTAACCTTTACATTTTTACTATTCTGTCTCTCAGATGTCTCCATATCTAGTGACCGTTGTTTGCATGTTTCTTTTTAGCTAGGTTTCTGGCCTTTTTCAGCTTACCGCTCTGCTGGCATGACCTGCATCATTTAGGAATTAATGGGAACTCCAAAGCGGTAGTAGAAGGAGTGTTTTTCTAGTGAACCTCTTCGGTGACATTCAGTTTTCTGCCCAGAACATGAGAACATGTGATATGTCATGCTCTGTAGCTGCTATGTGAAAAACGTAGAGGGATGAACATGATATGAGAAATGTGTGAGAAAAATGAAAACTGTTAATGAGGTGATTGGCCAGACCATAAATACATTAAGATATAGAGTTAAAATTGCTCTGTGAGCCTCCTAACCTTAAATTTGCGTGCCTCTAATGATTAAATAGTTTTAGTTTGGAATATTTGGTATAAGTGTTTAAGTGTAAGAGTTTTAGGGTTCCTGACTCAATTCTAGCGTGCATCGTTCATTATTACCAAATGCTAGTCTGTAGTGGCTGCTGCTGTAATGTTCACAATAAAAACGAAAGCTTAATTTCCTGTGGTAAGAAGATTTGTCTTTGCTCCTGTGTACTACATGACTAGAGGTTAACAAGTCATCTCTGGCTTGTCATCCCTCTGAGTGTGTGTCACTCTCCTCTGTGTTTGTATGCTTGTGTGTTAGAGAGACTAGAGTCAGCAGGGTTTCTGGAGTAGCACTTTTTTATATTTCTGCTAGAGTGAAGGCCGGAGGGACTGAATGAGTGAATGAGGCAGCAAGCGCCTCAGTGAAACCTACTCCTGGGATGAGGCAGGGGTTCCTGTACTCATATTTTTGCTTCACTTGGGATAAACATGCAATTACCCATCCCTTTTACCTACGCCATGGCCGTCCAGTGAACTTAAGCATACACTATTAGTGTGTGTCCCTGTAGGATCTGCACTGTGGCGTGTGGAGGTGGTAAGTGAGTGGCGGGTTGAAGAAATGGGTTAGGCGGTTGTTAAATTACTGTGCTCTGACAGACAAAGAAAAAAAAAATTGAACAAGAGAAAGGAACTGAATTGAATTACCACCAACCCTGAAGAAGAATAAGCACACATAAAAAATGAAGAGATGAATTGAATTCAACTTAATTGACTGAGTCAAATTAAATTGTTCAGAGCACATACTCTCTTTCCTTCTTTTTCTCCTTCTGTCAGTGTCACAGTCTTGTCAGCAACCTTGATGTCTGGCAGTGTAACGAAGTGACAAGTGAGTTATTAGACAGAAGAAGCTGGAATGGTGGGACGCCTCCAGGTAACAGAGAAGCAGCACATTTTTAATGATCGTTGCTGTCATCCTTTCCTCCCTAGTCAGCCTTCCACCTCCGCAACCTTTCCATCAGCCTCAGCTCTCTGTTTCGCCTTCTTTATCTCTAAAAGAGGACTAGAAACTGCATGTGTCATATAGGTGGAGCCTTAAAAAAAGACATGAAATATTTCAACAGAATAGGTCATGTCTACACAGCAAAATGGCTAACGTGTAAAATA
This sequence comes from Rhadinocentrus ornatus, assembly GCA_037177495.1. Classification (NCBI taxonomy): domain Eukaryota; kingdom Metazoa; phylum Chordata; class Actinopteri; order Atheriniformes; family Melanotaeniidae; genus Rhadinocentrus; species Rhadinocentrus ornatus. Next base: position 14,493,984 of record JBAMHW010000004.1, read on the forward strand.
AGTGTAACTCAACACTGTTATGGATGTAAGGTGTTGTGAATATTGTACAGCACACCACATAACACTGCATATTTTTCCACTGTGTGTAGCACCAGTCAAGTAAGAAGATCTCCTTGTATAGTAACACATGGCAATGCTAATACATCAATAAACAAGTCAAACTGATGAAATTGTCCATTTTTGTTTGTCTTTTTTTTTTTTACAAAAAAAAAAAAAAAAAAATTTTACTGGGCAAAAACATCTTCATGAGGATATATCACCCACTAATAAATACCCCTTTCCCTTGGCTACTCTTTTTTTCAATTATTGGAAATATTTGTACCGTAAGACTCGTAGAAATCTCTGCAACCAACAAAAGAAAAATGACTAAATCTTTTACAGAGTATGTCCTAAGGTGATGCTCAACAACGGAAACGTAAAGCAAAATATCACAGCAAAAATTGTAAGACTCAAGTGCATTGTATTGTTCAAATGGGGGCATGATTTAAGCACAATGTTACACTAAAGAGCTTTTTTTTAAGAAAACATATTTTGGTCACAGTTTAAGGACTAGTTTCAATGTTTTTCCTCTATTCTCTACTTTTGAAATCTATCAGACAATTGTTCCTTATTAAGATGCCTTCTTTGAGAACAAACAGTATTTCTTGCATTGATAACTTTGTTTGACAGACTAATTGCATGCTGTTGACAGATTAACTCACTAAATGTGGTCAGTAATTATGGTGATCATGACAAACATACACCAATTACCTCTTAAGCAAATAGAGTAAGAGATACCAACTCCTCCTATCAATTTCCTAGTGTTTGTGAAACAGCAGCTCATATTTAGTCAGACTTGGACCTGTTCTAAGGCAAAGTATTTTGGAGCCAATTTTTAATAGACTTTAAAGCAATAAGCCAAGGTTAAAGGTTTTGTTCAGAGGCAAGAAGCTATCTGTTGAGTTTGAAACTGAGCGTGTGCAAAAAGAAACTGGCACAAGTACAGTATGTTGAAAGTACTGTCACTTCCCCTATGGCACAGTAGCCATCAATGACCCCAAACAACACCTAGATTCACCATTGCAAAAATCCTCATTATAATAATATTACACATCCCCTTGTATAGATGCAAAGTGCAAAAACTGAATTGGTATACATAACAGACAAAAAAAGTAAAAATCAATAGAAATACAGATAATGATATCAGTGTAGAAGCCTAAAAAAAGCATGCTGGCAACTTCTGAATATCTAACAAGCAGTTAAAACAAGTCACCTTTTTTTTCTTTTTCCTGGTTTAAATCTTGTCTTTGAAGCTAACATAAATGTGTCGAGCTATTAAGATGCTACCTCTTTCTTGCCTATAGCTGGAAGTACTGTACTGGACTGTAACATAAAACCATAAAGAGAGAAAAAAAAGAAGCAAACAACCATCAACACAACTCTTACACCAAAAGCCTCTTGGGACATTATTTACAAATGGAGCTGTCATGCTTTTGTTAGGGGATCATTTAAAAGCTATCATTACACAAATACAACAAGAAGATTTTCTCTTTTTTTAATACTATTATTTCTGCAGGCAAAGTCACAAATAAGGTTGAATGGATTCTTTGGAGATGGTCAAAAACACAAACTGGGGAGAAGATAGAAAAAAGAAAAGATGGAGGAGCTTATGAAAAATAGCCTGGGGCTTTGTTAAAAAGTAAACTCAATGCCTATGAGCATCATCCTGTGTCTTCCTCCAAAGTCAATTATTTTTATAGATGGAGATATAAGTGTCTTACAATGACTTGTAAAGGACAGGCAGGAAGCATACAGGCATTTAGCTTGTATTTGATGGTCTTGGACTAGGGTTAAAAGCTAATTTCAGGAGAAATAAGGATGAGGAATGAAGAGAGGAGCAGGCAGACTGACAGGAGGGCGAGTAGCGAGTCATTCTTTAGTCTATTATTGTAGAGAAGGGCATGTTTTTATGGAGGTTGGGGTTTTGAGAGTGTCTGTTACGGCTGCGGACAGAACTGAATACCATATTGCAGCCGGAGATTTTGCACTTGTGCATCTCACGCAAGTGCACTGTCTTGTAGTGCACACGCAGGGTCCCTTTGTTGCTGTACATTTTGTGGCAGATGTTACAGAGGATCCCACTACTGCTGCCATTACTGCCCCCTGTGGATGAAAGGAAGAATGGCGAGAAGGAAGAGTCCAACCCCTCACCTGGCCTTTCTTTTAGTTCTCCAGTATCATCTCGATGTCCCCCTTCCACCCGCCCCTCGGCACGCTGGGAGAAGTCATCTCCCTCACTGATGCCTTCCTCCTCATCCTCTTCTCCCTCCTCTTCCAAGTCATCCAATAGAATGCCTTCATCGCTGCCCTCTTCTGATTCATGTGAGGAGTGGACACTGCTGCTGGATTGAACACTGGATGTGGTGCTCAGATCCAACACCATATAGTCATCTGGCTGGCCCCGGAGCAGGCCACTGAAGTGGTGGTTTTTAAGGTCTTGATTGAGAGGATGATGAAAATATTCATTGCTCATGGGGGAGTGGACATTGTGGTTCAGACCAGGGAGCCCAAAGCTGGCACCTCCGATGCCCATCCTGGCCATAGGGTCCAAGCCCATGTGATACCCAGCATAGATCTTGGCCAGTAACTCAGCTCGCAGGTCCTTGGGCAGTGGCGTGAGTTGGGGGTCCAGGACAATATCGTCCAGCTCTTTGGTCAGCAGTTTGCGGTGCAGGTTGATGTTGGAGCTGTGCCTAATGTGAAAAGATAATCACAATTTTAAATCAGAATGATACCAGTGCATTTAAAATTAAGATTTGCTCCGAGATTCAAAACAACCATGTTAAAATAAAACAATTAATTTTTAATATTTTCAACTAGTCATACTTCTGTCAGATGGTTTCAGAATAACTTTATGTGTAGTTATCATTAAATCAGTCCAGGCACAAAAACACTCACACAGAGAGAAATCCACCCTACAGTTCTGTTAGGGGAAAGTGCACAAGCATAGCAATGAGGCAGAGCATCCTGCAAGTGTTTACCACTGTCAGCATGTCTGCACTGCACAGCCCTCAAATCCAATAGACTCTGACTCAATTAAATACTCCACATATTGAATGGGAGTTTATCAATTGATTTGAGCTGTGGTAATGTGATAATCGAGAGGAACTGGATAGCATATTAGCACAAGGCCCTGACAGCATTATCGCATTCGTTCCATATTGGAGGTGGCTTAATCGAGCACCTCAATGAACATGTCTTTATGTAGCCCTGGATTTAATTAAGATGGGCATTTTTCCCAAACACGAGGCAAACTGTATCACACAAAGTGCTATAGCTGATGAAAGAAACCCAGTAACAGATGCCATGCTTATGCCAGGTCACAATTAGTTAGCAAACAAAGCCATGCTACAAGGTGCAAGGTGAAATGGGCTTGGAAATGGAATTCAGTACCTTTTTACTCCAATTTCACAGTTGTCAAGTAAAAGAAAAATAAAGAGGGGGTGGGGATGGGTCACGGTTTACACAAATCACAATAAAACTGCTTAACGCTGAAAAAAAACTAAATCAACCAATGACCAGTGTCAAATATGACATCCACAAGGCCCACTCGTCTCATATCAGCTCAACACTTAGATTAAATAGGAAAAAAATGCAAACACTCAGTGCCTGTAATGTGAAGGGTTTCCATGCAGGGAGGTCACATGTGCGTGAAACTAAACAAAATAAAAAAAAAAAAAAAAAGAATAAGGTCATCCTTAGCAGGATGGGTAAAAATGGAGTCACAATGGATAACAGAGCTTACCAGCAGTGGCAGGGTTGATGCAGTCAAAAAGGGTCCCTTTCCTTTAATTATTTACTTCCCTATCCGACATTGTCCTGCAAGAGGTAAAAATACATTCAATTGAGGGACCCTTTTCTGTGAACCAAGTAACCAGGAGCCCGTCCACTCGAGCATCGTCAGCATTGTGTAGAGGAAGCGTTGCAAATCGATTGGCTGTGGCTTTTACAGCATGTGTGTGTTTGCATGTGCTTGTGTATGTTTGTTTGTTTGTGTGAAAACCAGAACATATACTTCTTTCGTGTAGTGAGACTTTGTTCATAGACTGTATAAATCCTTTCTTCTTCTTTATCCTCTGATAGTGGAGTCACAACCACATGGCTTTAACTTGTGGATATAATATGGGGTTCACTCATTGCCGGCATGTCAAATGAATGTGTGTAGCCGTAACAGACAAGTGTTTTTAAATCATACTGTAATTATCTATGTGATTAGGCAAATGGGAACAGTTTCTGCAGAAACATAACATGCTTGATATGAGAAGAGGGGCAGCAGATTTTCTTTGTAAAGCCTGAAATTCAGGATGCTGTTGATGATGCTCAGGTAGGCAGGTCCTTTGCAACACTTCTCCATCTAAAACACCTTCTCACTGCTAATAAGCTCTAAATTAACCATTGCTATCTAGTAAAATCAAACATGTTAAATATCATGCAGTAAGTAGTCTGCAGAATAGTAACGATAGCCATTTTAGGCAGTCAAAATGCACACCACATTTCTACACAGTTACTGCATTGAAATGAAAAATACTTACAAATATTACTACAACTTGTTTATGTATTTTACAGAAATATACAATCAAGATGGCCTTAAGAAAAGGTGACTTTACAGATATAAAAAAGTTATTTGAATACAAGAATGAAATAGGAAAAAAAGAGATCTGTTTACGGTCATTATGATAAGCAATGTTATTTAACCTCTGTGTTGGCGGTGCCTCCTCGCCTTAAACAATCAAAATAAGTCAACTAAATCCACACACTGAGGATGCTCTCATCCCTTCATTTATCAGGTTTAGACTTTCTGCCCCATTTCTCACTCCCTTCCATTTCTCCATCACTCCTTTTCAGCATGCTCTATCCTCCATCCCTACAGCTACAGTACCTCCCTGCTGGCCAGTAATGTGGCTGGCAAACCAATTTGACAGTCTCATCTTCGTCCAAAAGATGGGGGAGGCCTCCGGAGAGCCCTTTTTGACTGTGCAGAGGAGGCAGAGTGAGATTGTGCCTATCCCAATTGACGTTAATTATCTTTAGGTTCATCTGATGGTCCTTGCCCTTGCTTTTGTGTCGAAGGGAATATTTATGTACAGGTACATGCATGTGTATATGTCGTCTAAAATTACTTCAATGAGATGAAGGGCTGAGTGGTATCAAATTGACACCAGTGGTTCTTTGTCTTTTCTATCATCTGGAGTGTGCTATGAGGTTTTCTGTGTAAAGGAGAGGTCAAGAATTCTAATCAAATTTATCGCTGTTACTGTTTTATCTCTTTTGTGTTGTTTCAACTCCTTGAACAGCGTAGGCTACAAATGGTTTGAGGATCATCAAAGAAGCAAAAGAACAGAAATTAAATATGTCTTTAAAAATGTATAAAAACAAGTTATAATTTAAAATTACTTACAGTTTCATAACTACATTTCTGTTGATGATAGTGTGCTTACATGGGTATTTATATGTTTTACGTCAACAAATAGAAATACTTTTTTATTCTCCTTAAAATGAATCACAATTAAGCCGACAGTGATAATACAGAAGGGATATGATATTTCAAGTTTTTGTCTTTTCAGCAGTTACTTAAAACTGGACTTGAGTGGCTTTTACTAACATATTCTCTGTATGAGCAGCATGCCCTTTGTTTATAAGACACAAACACAGAACTGATTGTGTAGCAGAGGAGCCGGGCCCACATGCTGTAAGGGGACCAAGGGAAAAGAAGGAAGACGGAAAGAGGGAGAAAAGAAGAGGAAAGAGACTCCAACATAATTAACCTTCACTCTCTCCATTTGCAGTGGCTCATGCAGGGACCATGGGCAGCACACGGCTGTACCATGGGAACATGCAAAAGAGAGGACACCTGCTTACTGCAGCGACATGGAGAACACAGGTCAAACTGTTGGGGTGAAAGTTAAAAAGAAATGCAAGGCGGGGCTGCTAAAAATAAGATATGTATGACTTAAGTCTTGTCACCAGTTTAAAAATCATGATAAACAAAGCTAATAATAGTGATGACTACTGATGTGTGCCTCTCCAGCAGTAGCTTCTTTATCACGTGTGCCGACACTCCTCAATCCTCAAAATAAATATGCAATCATTTACTGCCGTGTAGCAGGCACCTGGGAGGCTGAGGAAAAACACCCCACTGTACAGCAAAAAGCACACACACACACACACACACACTTAAATTGCTCTGTGTTTTACACTCAAAATCACTTACTTTACATGCTTGCTCCAGGGCACGGGAAATTATCCTTTTCCAAATGAGTGAGTGAGTATTGTATCAATGTGCACAGATGTTTTTACATGCATGTGCTTGAAATCTGCTGTTTCCTCAACAGTGCTAAGATTTAAATTGAGCATTGGAGATGTTCCTGGATTTTACATTGTATTTACAGTCCAGCTCTGAAAGTCATCAGTTCCAATATGTTTTTCCACAGTAGATTAACTGACCCCGCGTTTGTTTTCTTCTTTACTTTGATACACCAGCTTTGGATGCTGTCTGGTGGTGTGCTACGGCTTTTGGGTATTTCTTAGTCAGTGGACAGATATGCTGAAGACTCTCCTGGAGCAGCCAGGTAGAGATGCATTTATAATGTTGCTTTATTTTATGTTAATTAATAGTGAAACAATAATAAACAAAACTCTGATTTACTTTGTTCTTTAAAAATCTTTAAAGATTATTACTTTAAATGAAATATTTTTGTCTTACATTAATTACTGGAAAAAAAACAGCTGAAAAGACTACTTATTAATTGTTACTGCTAATATAGTGTACACAAATAAATGGAATAAAATAATTTGTATAAGAAATATAGTTTAACTTATCAAATTTAATATCAATAAGTATAAGAAAAAAAAAGAGGGGGTGGGTCACGGTTTGCACAAATCACAATAAAACTGCATAACGCTGAAAGGAAACAAAATCAACCAATGACCAGTGTCATATATGACCATCAAGCATTATCTTGTGCCTGTAAATTTGGCCATGCAGTTTCTTAATCTTATCAGAGCAAACGCTGTGATGAAAACAACTGAATTATATTCCTATTTTATTGCTTTCATTACACTCAAATACACGTTATGTCATTAGAGGATTATCCTGGGAGAGATTTGATGAGATCGCAGCTTGTGTATTGACTCGTCTCAAAGCCACAGGATTTCTTTAGCTCTGCAGTACTCCACTTTCTGTTGTTTTGTTCTCTGCTTAAACATATAGCAGAGTAATATGTCCCATATCCTACCATGAAATGTATGGAAACAACAGTGTATGTTAGCCTCACCCATCCAAAGCTATACTGTAAGAGCTCAAAGATGCATTATTGTTGTAGCATTTTTTTTCTTCTTTCTTTATCAATGTTGTAAAATTGTCATGAACATCCAAACTGACTTGGTGTTAATTTTTTCTCTGCACAATGTGATCTTTTCCCTTTCTCTCTCTCTTTGCAGCAGCTCTGTTACTCCTGGCCCTCATATTTCTGAAAACTCCCAATGTCTGCACTGAATTTTCTCCCTATTTTATTATGATAATTTTTTACTTGTCACCATTGTCACCTAATTTAGTTTTTGTTATGAGCCACTTATAGCAGGTTCCAGCATAAAAAGACTGAATGGAACAAATAAAAGAATTAAAGTAGGAATTTCAATTTCTGATTGAAGGAATCAATTTTAACACCCAGAAAAAGGAGGGGGAAAAATCAGAACAATATCTTAATATATTGTAAAGATATATTTTGATTGTTATTAAAATCACTTTTCAAATTGTTGTAAAAATGTATGGTCAATTTTATTTTAACTAATTTGAAGTTAAAATAAAAACAGAATAACAATGTGTGTCCAGAAAAATATACTTTGCATGTATGTTTTTTTCACATGCACATATTGCACAGCAGACTGGCTTTGCCTTGGGATTTTTCTTTTATAAAGCTTTCGGGAGAGCTATCACACACTCATTGGTGGCATTGCACCACTGTGAGGCAGTGCATGCTGCAATGACACTTCTGTTACTGTGCTACAGCTGTGTTAGATGAGCAACAGGCTTTCACCTTTGTGGACAGGAATATGTCTTCTGTTCGGTTTCGATTTTCCTGTCTCACAACCACTATAATAAAGTTTGAGATTCACCAGCTCTATTTACATAATGCTAATGAATAAGCAGGGCAGGGAACAGCTATGCAAAAATGACTAATGTAATAAAAGGCTTGAGGTACATGAAGAGGAGTAAGTTTGGGTGGAAGGAGGTATGCAAGTGAGACAAAAGATTTAAAAAATATAAAAAACCCATCTTGTAAGAATTTGTTTCCCTGTTACATTCAGTGTTACAAGAAAAAAAATCTTAAGTCATCTATGCAGTATAAAACCATACAGATATTTTGCACACAATTACTCTTTTAACCCTTTGGAGAGCCCTTGTAAACCTTGGGCACTCTTAGCTTTCTGCATCTCCAACATGAATTGAGGCATCAACCATCTGTCAGTGCTGCTCCAGCATATATATTCTGCAGATTGAGTGTGTAGGACTGATATGTGCTAACAAGCCCAGGTGAGTGTGGTTAGCCTCACCTCTTAATGCGCTAATAAATGCAGCGGTTTGACAAAATGCTGTTGATGTTAATGAATGCATCTTCATCTCCCTGTCACAAGGTGAGGTGGTGAGGGCAGGTAAACAACACACTGCACCTGCAGGTTTGCGTTCAGCTAATGCAGTTTTTAGTGTGTATGTGTTTCTTCTCATGGCACTCTGCTTTTCTGAACTTTGACTTAACACAGTGCAGATGTCACTGAATGCCTTTTTTAGTTTGCTATAAGCAAACAGATGTTAAGTGATACCCTATCCAGAAAAAAGCACTGTAGTTAAATCTCATATCACTAACACGACATAAAACTCACATAAGCAAAAGTTTGTTTTAGAATAGCTTTTAGAAAAAGCACTTGCTCCTTTAAACTTTTATGTCTAATGGCATTGTGATTGAAAACAGAATCAAACCTACCTGTATATGTCACCCATACAGTAAAATGAAACTGTTACATTATGAATTTGTCGCACTAACCTGTCTCGGCTTCGCCGGGAGGGGAAGGCAGCGTTGCAGCCAGCCACAGTGCACACATGCATCTCTTTGAGGTGCACATTCTTGTAGTGCAGTTTCATGCTATAGGAGCTCTTGAAGCTCTTCTTACACACATAGCAAATCTTGGGGTCAGGACTTGAACATGAATCTCCTTCTGGTGATTGAGAAGAAGGGAACTTGGGTGGACTGGCACCATATCCCATCGAAGAGATGAAGCTCTCATGCAGAGCAGCCATGCTAGCAGCGGCTGCTGCCATGCCTCCATTATAGAGGCCGTACTGACTCATGCAGAACATGTCATAAGTTGGATCATTGAGTTCTTCCTTAATTTTGATGGAGGGTTGATTGGGGGAGGAATGACCTTTTCTTTCCATTTCTTTTCTTAAATGAGCTTCGTCACTACCATTATTGTCTTGCTCCTTGTCCAGACCTCTGCTGTGCCTTTGCTGTTCCTCCACATCCATCAGCTCATCTCGGTAGAACATCTTAGAGTCTGAGGTTTCAGACTCATTTTCAAAGTCTCTCTCATGGTCTTGATCCTCAGATGTAAAGCTGTCCATACAACGTAGTTCAGAAGCTGCCCCTCTGCTGTCACTGCCAGTGCCTTCCCTGCATTCATCTTCACTTTGTCTCATCATTCCTCTTAAAGCTAAGCCAGGACTCATCTCATCCTGGGAGGGGGACTGCTGCCCACTACCACCACTTTGGTGTCCAGTGCCACTTCCACTGTTGTTGTTGCTATTACAATTTCCATTCATTTTGACATTGTTGTGAAGAATACTTGACTGATGATGGTGGTGATTATGGTGGATGTTATCATCATCATCCTCGTCTTTGTCCTCATATTCATCTGCCACATCAATCACTTCCTTCTCAATCTTAACTGGCATACTAGATTTACGGGGTTTCTTCTTGGGTGTAGGGTCACTGATGCCAGAGGTGAGATCCTGATTGGCACTAGTAGTTGATAGGCGATGGGAAATGGAGCCTGCCTCTGACATGTGAACATTATTGTGTGAAACAACCAGGATCTGCTGTTGTTGATCCATCAGCGTAGTGCTGTTAGTAGTAGTGGGCATGATGGGGCTGGTTGGCAGTGACACTGGAGGACTGACAAGATCTGCTGGGGACAGTAGTGTTCGGTAGAATGGGGGCACTGGCTGGACAGGCTGTACTGACTTCAGCGAGGGGAACACTAGTGAACTTTGCAGGGGGGACTGAAGCATGGGATCTACCGGTGGAGTAGTAAAGCCCAGTGGCGGCCTTCCAGGGCTGGTAAGTGTGAAGCCACCACTCTTGCTGTTTGAGATGACTGGTGTACCAGTGGTAGAATTGGCACGGATGAGGTCCTTATCACGGTTATTTCGCAGCATTGGCATGTGCAACCGTGGATTAGGATTGGCACTATGGCGGTTACGGCTGCGCAGTGAGCTGAAGACCATATTGCATCCTTCAATGGTGCAACGATGTTTAATCTTCAAGTGTACGGCATTGTAATGTATCTTTAGTGTGCCTTTATCATAAAATGTTTTCCCACAAGAGTTGCAGCACACCCTTCCCTTACGTGAGGTGGTGCCCATGCGGCGCATACGATGCATCTTAGAGGAGAAGGAAGGATGGGTAATGGTTTTAGAAGGTTCATCCTTAACAAAGTGGTGGTGGACCTGGTGATCACTTAAGTTGTTGGATTGCTGAGGTTGATTTTGGGACTGCTGTTGGCCCTGCTGCTGTTGCTGCTGAAGCTGTGTATGCGGTTGCTGCTGTTGAGCCTGCTGGGTGGAAGGGGTAGGTGAGATGGGTGATGCACGGTTGTTGGGTTCTGTCTTGGGTTCATTGTTGTTGTTGATTGCACCCAGTATACCGCGACTAGGGCTCTGACCTGTGCGGAAGGGAGAAAGTGACACTTCTGATTCACTGGTCTCCACTTGTTCCCCTTGGTTTGGCAAGCTGGGTTCCCGAAGCCGCAGGGCAGTCTGCTCCATTGGGAGGCCATTGGGGGGCAAGCCAAGCATGGGGGCAGAGACTGGGTTAATATACTGGAACGGCAGGAGAAAGGCTAAGCTGTTAGGGATATTTTCAAAATGGTGAATGCTGGATGGGCTACTGTTTTCCAGATGTGTCAAGAGCCCTGGACTGCGGGTCCTGTTATTACTTTCAATGAATGTCCTAATCCCAGAGTCTGTCTTGGATGAGGGAACTGTTACTGCCTGACCTTCCTTCTCCTGAATGGCCATCAGCTCTACAATGGACTTGGTTTCACCAAAGCGCAGGAACTGCTGCAGGGTGATGATCTCCTCTTCACGGGACATGATGGTCCAGCGGTCTAGCACTTTGCCTGCAGCATCCTAAATGCCCCAGAAGAGAAAAGAGAAAGATACAATTCTTTATTGATTTTGAATAATCAGTGTGGTCAAAGGAGAAGATGGAGCAGGGGTTAGGCGAGTTTTTCTGCTCATGAAATTCAGAGGTCCCTGGAGCGACACATAACAAACTGAGCTATGCTGAAAATCTACCCCTCCACTGTCCCTCTTTTCCAAACATTATTCATCCTTTTTTTCCACAGACCAAACATGCAGATGTATATGTTATTCAGATAATGATAAAAGTGGGGAAAGGCTTTACTGAGTCTCAAGCAAACCTATCTGAAGCACCAAAGTAAGGCGATTAGCAGGTCTCAGTGACTTCAATCGTTTTGAAGTTGTAAATCTTGGAGACAGAATAAAAGAGCTTTATAAATAAAATGTTCACTCTTGCAAAGACTCCCTCAGTGCACCATCTGTAACTTCTCATAAATGTGTGAGCCAGAGGAAAAAAATAATGCAAACATATATAATAGAATTATTAATACATGCCAATAATCAGACCTTGGTTAGCTGGCATGTGTTTGTTCTTTTTCTCTAAAGCAGCTTGAGGGAGCCCTTAGCATATAGGGAAAGGCTGACTTTAGAAGTAAGTATTTTATGTTTATGGTTGTATTTGAGGATGCCTCAGCAGTAGTTTTGAAGTGCTGTGCCTTTCATTAGGCAGCTTAGATTTCCATCATGATTTATATTAGTGATATGTAAATGATGGATAAAAATCACATTAAATTTAAAGGACGCTGTTTGTCATCTGATGCTTCATTTGAAGTTGTCAATAGGTACCTTTGGCAAAAGGTAAAATAGATTTTAGCAACAGATCATTTATTGTAAACCTCTATATTTCTTATTCTTGTGTTTTTTGAAGGCTGGAAATGATGAGAAACATGTTTCCATTCTAACATATCTGAAGTCCTCTGCTAGGACTTGGGCATTATTCCAAATAGAGCACTTGGCTAGCATCATTTGGGCTATGAACAGCAGAAAACTAAGAAACTCAGGCTCCGTGCATATTTGCACATTGTCAAACATCAAGAGATGGCAAGGGATTCTGGGAAAAGAATTTTGGCAACTGCTCAAAACTGACTTTGTGGTATAGCTACTAAGGTTGAGGCTATGAAAGTATTTTTGTCTTCTTATGTGGACCTATGTCTCTTCCTGCTGGTGAGAACTAAAGACAGAGGACTTTGCAAAGTGATTATTATACATTCACTGTTAATACCATTATATGAGACAGCGTATTTGTGTAAACAAAATGGAAATTTACAAGAGAAGCAGGAAGAAGTAGTGTAAATACTCCAGCTCACACACAGGCTCCTGAGAGACCGGGATCAAGTGACATCAAGGGAGTAACACAAGCTATGACAATTAGTTATACTGAAATGGTAACATTTCTTATGTGCTCCTAGCTGCTGGCATCTATAAAAGATAAATGGCAACTCTGGTGAGTAGAAAGCTGTAAAAACCAACATCACAAAGCACAAAGGGCCTGTAAGGAGAAAACAGAAGATAAATGTTTAAAGAGAGACAGCAAAAAAGAGTACGGGAGAGACACAGAGGAAGAAACACAGAGAAAATAAAAGTATGAGTGGTTTCATATCATGCCCTCAGATATACTGGAGAAACAGATTCTTCTGAGACGAAACATCAATAGTCACTGGGGTATTTGTTGTTAAATATACATTAAAAAACATTTTACACTTTCATTCTGTGAGCGCTCTGGAGTTTAGCCTGGAGGTATGACTTTAAATTCTAGCCTGGACACTATTATTTTATACTGCATGGCCATCTGGGCATTAGAACTTCCATTTGGTTTAATTGAAACAAAAAAATATGAAAGCAAATTAGAAAGTGAATCTTTAAATAGTTCCACCAGCAGAAAAAATCTTAAGAAATTGTGGTTCTTTTCAAATTTTCTAGAGACAAAAAAGGGACTAATTTGTGTTACACACTTAAATGCACTAAGGTAGCCAGTAACAGCTCAGACTCAACACGGCACAAAAATCTGAATGCAGTTTTAAGTGTTTTATTCTTAAGAATGGTGGATTGCAAGAGTATTTGCATTTTAAGAATAACTACTAAGACATGTTTAATTCAAGACTTAATATCAGTATCCTATTCGTCCGTCTTTGAATCAAGATTAAATTAGCTTCATAACTGCTCGTAAAATAGAGTCCATTTTAGTTGAAATCCCATTAATAAATCTTAAAGAATAATTTCAAACTATCAGGCATGTCATTAGCAAACCTACAAAGGTTTTGCAAATTAATGGAGATAAATAAGATGCCTTTAACATGCAATTTTCCAACTCTACCTTCATCACTGAGTGAGTAAAACAGGGATTATTTTTATTTCACCTTCTGCCAGTCCTTTAAATTCTTTACTCATAGTCGGTCAAACATTACACAATGACACAGGCCAAACTGCAACCAATTAGTGTGAGAAAGGCCCAGCTAGATATCAGAACAGGTCAGCAGTTCTTCTAAGCAGTAGATCCTGTCTGAAAGGAGGCTGGTGAAGCACTACTCTTCAGCGGTCAGATGTGCTTTAGGTGGAAGCTAAAAAGTGTTTGAACTGAGATCATGGTTAAGGCATTGACTCAAGACAAGCTAAAAAAAATTGTGCCAGTCTTTCTAACAAAGACAATACAAAGGGACAAAAGAGATTATAATTTTATAAAATAAAATTTTGTGAAAATGATTATTTAGTTAACAAGCTTTTCAACTAAAGGCAACTGCAGCTCCTAATTTAGCAAACTTCACCTACAACATCAAAGATAAGACGATCAAAGATAAGAGAAAACAATGCACGTTATATTAAATTGAGCATCTAAAGTGTTGTTGACACACATTTTTAGACTAACACATGCCCTTATAATCTTTACTACCGTAAGTCTTACAACTCCACTCCCCTGCATTAGCCTTGCAATGCTGTGAGAGAAACAAATATGCCATTAGAAGCACTTTTACAAGTAGGCACTCATCTTCCAATTAGCTTAATGTGGCCCTCTTCCCCTAATATTTTCCAGGCGTGCCCCACCTCTTCTTGTACACTCCCTCCAGTAAAATCTCATTAATCCACCCCTCCCCCATCTCCCCTAGCGCTATGACATATTAGTCTGTCATTATGCATCCCAGAGTCCTTTAAACAATGCAGCTAAACCTCTGTTTGCCAGGTTAATGACTATTAGCCAATAATTACAGCAGAGAGATGATAGGGTTCCCCACTTTATCTGCTCGACAGCTTCTGCTGTTAGTTTATTTTATCTGCCTGCTTCCATGTCTCCCAGTATTAATCTTGAGACCACTGTATTTATTCATCTTTTTGCTGCTGTAATTATTCTGAATTCATGGCTGTCTCTAATACTGTGGGGCAGTGATATTGTGCAGTGGGTGTGTAGTGGGGTTTCCATCTCATAGATAGTTAACTACGTGGGTGAGCAAATGATGGCCTTGTCATGAGCCAAGTTACCACTGTCATTTGAAGCCAATTTGGCAACTAGCAGGTTATGCACTTGGCTCTATCAAGAAGTGAGACGTAGCCTTGCTTGAATGGTGGATAAGGCATTAGAGATTAGCATTTTAAGATATACGTGACTAATTTTGATCCATCATACATAGTAAGTCTTTTTGATAAGCAATAATAAGAGATACAAGGGCACACAACAAAAATAATGTATTACAAAATACACAGTATTGATCTGTACTTGTACACACCAACTTAAATGGGAGATATCTGTCCCTCACAGAGATGACTTATTTACAATCTATGCTGGACGATGGCTACACTGGTTCACTTGCAATGGGAAGGATCAGTTCTCACAATGGCAAAGCGAACCATGGGAACCACATTGATTCACCAATCAAATTGCAGTGAATGTGATCTCCACTAAGCCTCAAGGGAATCCCC
This sequence comes from Rhadinocentrus ornatus, assembly GCA_037177495.1. Classification (NCBI taxonomy): domain Eukaryota; kingdom Metazoa; phylum Chordata; class Actinopteri; order Atheriniformes; family Melanotaeniidae; genus Rhadinocentrus; species Rhadinocentrus ornatus. Next base: position 14,509,348 of record JBAMHW010000004.1, read on the forward strand.
ATTGATCTCAAGTCCTGCTCTCAGATCCAGTTCCTTAAAAAAAGGAAGAAAAAACAACATGCTCTATTCCTGCGTTTGCCACTTCAAGAGAGGTTAAGCAGAAGTTCCTTGTGATCTGAGAAGGTCTTGAACCTTGACGCTTCCTTTTCCATATTCTGCCTTGCTTCCCATTCCATACTGGGCTGTATGAATAATGCAAAGAATCTAGTGGCGAGGGGGCACCATGGGGGATGGGTTCATGCAAAGCCCACTGCCTGGAGCCATCACATCAGAGGGCAAGAGCTCCCAAGAAACAGGCCGCTCCCCCATAGGCTCCCCAGTGGCAGGTCAGAGGTCATGTGTGAACAGCGAACTCCACTTCTTCCCCTGTGATGGACCACAGGAAAATCAGTAGCTACATCAGGACGTGGGTGGAGGACATTTGTAAGAAACATAAAGGTTGAAATTTGCACTCTCTGATCTCAGTAAGCCTTGCCTTTGCGATCTGCTTATGAGTAACATATTTTTAAAGTGACCCTCATATGTTTTATGTGGAAAAATCTAGAAACAAAATGCATTATCTTACATCTAATTTAACAATAATTTGTATATTTATTTGTAACTAACAAAAAAAATAATAGATTAGTCCTATTATTGCAGACCACCAGAGCGCCATGCCCATTGGTACATTTTCATATATTTACAGGGGAAAAAGGTAAAATCAGTTTATTTACTGCTTTCTTTAAATACATCTAGCTAAAGGTTACAACTTGTAAAAATAACTATTTTTATTGATATTTTTCCCACTGCTTTGTTGCGCATTGTGTGAAAAGGGTCTCATATTGATGACATTTCACATGTAAGTAAAAAGCCTTAATTCCTCCCTGAAAATAATCAAGTAACAAACTGCTGGGATGTGAAATAATGTAGAAATATCTTGTACCTTTGTATAACTTTAGTTATTTTAGAAAAAAAAAGTATACAAGTTTTAAAATCGTGTATCCTCCAATTTTATAACACTCTCTTCTATGTTTGAAAATTTTCATTTCTAAATATTTCAATAAGTGCCCGATGAATGATTAATTTATACAAATATTTATACTGACACAGATATAAGGCATGCCAAATTATACTTTTATATAACATTATCACTTTAAAAAGGTAAAAGATGTGGAATTAGAGGTGAATTAATAAGGTCCAAGTAGGACTCCCCTCACTAACTCATTCTTGATTATAACTTGGAATAGATCAATTCAGGTTTTGATTCCTGCTTTATCATTTAATTAACTACCATGCAAAGAGCATTGCCTCAGTCAATATTATGTTCACCACTGCCAAAGAAGACTGTGTCCCGGGTTCCAATATAAGTAAATGTGAAGAGGCCACAGGGCTTATTCTGCTGTACCAGACACACTGATCAGCTCACAGGCCACAAGATACCCTGACTTCACCTTTCAACCAGATTTAACTTGTGGCTTTGGTTAAAAATTCATGACTGTGTGTTAGTTGTTGCTAAGGGCACACTAATCGACTGGAGTGAGATTTATAGTGCAGTTGTAGACTGTAAGGATGGAAAGAGTTGGGGGCTGGGGGGCTGGACAGAGGGTTGTTATAGAAGACTTTAGCACAGACGGGTGAGTCACAACCTGGCACGCACCAGGTTCCAGGTGGCCTTTTGTAAACAGTTTCCATTTCTGTCTCCATCAACTTGTCTTTTTTCATTATCTGTTTCTGAAAGCATATCCATCATTTTAGGTCTCCTGACTTCTGATTCATCTGACTCTTCTGACTTCCACCATCACCACCGTTTATGTTCAAAAGCTGTCCCTCGGCATCTTTAAAGAGTGGACAGGACAATCCTTTGGCCACAGCCCAGCAGAGGTGCAGATGGACCAGCACATGGAAGCCATTTCAGGCCCCAGTGCACAGCAGAGCAAAGTCTGCCGCTCTTTGAGTTCAGAACCTTTTAAGAACTGCCTTGCAGCACTAACATGTGAGCAGCATTTGGGTCTGGGCTGATGTATTGATTCCCTGTCTCTCAGCACAAAGCGCACAATAACACTGTAACGTTGGCTTGCCTCATCCAACTGTGCTAAGGAACCGTAACCATGGTCAATGTGTAAAACTCAGCAGACCCAGCACTAACCTAGAGGGGATGCCTCCAACAAGAGAGGTGGGGTGATAGAAGCAGATAGGGAATGTCTGATGTTTCACATTAATTGAGGATGATTCGTGTGATCTCCTGGGTTGGGATACAGCAGTCAGGTCTGTCGTGGGCCTGGGAGACAGATGTGGGGGCCTCTGCACTCCCTCCAGGGCCTGTGGGGAGCACTGAGGCGGCTGAGAAATGGTTTGTCGGTCCAGTGTGTGTATGTGTGTGTGTGTGTGTGTGTGTGTGTGTGTGTGTGTGTGTGTGTGTGTGTGTGTGTGTGTGTGTGTGTGTGTGTGTGCATATGTCTGTGTGGTGGTAGAAATGCCTTTCTCTCCCACTTATATCACATCTCCTTTGTCTTAATAACAATTTTGGCAGGAATCCGTAACAGAGAAGGTGCATTAACATATGCTCACAATTTGCTCTTTGGCTACATTATTGTATGTTGCACTGTGTCTTGATGTATCAGTAATTTCTGTCTTTTTTTTATGTGATACACATTATGTATTTTGGCTAGAAGTGAGAACAAAACACAATCTTTGATGAGCAACGTAGAACAAATGATGTAGGATACAGGGTTCTAGAACATAAAATCAGTATGTGATAACTTGTTTCTGATTATATCACAAATGTTAAAAAGTTACACCTGTCCAATCAAAAATGTGTTACATTTTTACTAAAATTACCTCTATACTATCTTGGGAAACAGATCTCCACTGTCAAAACACAATAATAGTAACACACAATAATTTCACATCACAATGTAAAAGGAAATAATGTGAATGGATAATGGATTACAGAGTAGGTAAACCTCCTAAGTCATTTTGTTTTGGTCTAGCAGGGAACAGATTGAGGTGTCTGTAACATGCAGACACACTGCATTAGAAGAGCTTTTCAGCTTTCTCCTGTGCTTTTGCTGTGCAGCATGCCGGAGGAAAGAGAATAAGCTAATGGACTCTTTATTTAATGTGATCAGAGCCATTATTGACATGCTGCCAGGAAGATGCAAGACCATTAACTCGAGTCTCTCTCTTTCTCTCTCTCTCTTCTACCTTCCCTCCAGCCCACTCCTTCTCCAACAATATTTCACTGTCTGACTGAATCACACACATAGGATGGGCCAATAGAGGGTCCCGACACCCAAAAGGAATCTGTGCCTCTCATGCTAACTACAGGTCCAGTTAGGAGTTGACAAAAATAATGTTTATAATGTATAGTTGCCTAATCTGATTTGAAATTCTATATTAAATATCACAGACATAAAAAAATACAAGGATCACCAGTACATTTTGTGCAATGTTTTGTTTTGTGTGTGTGTTTAGTTTTGTTTTGTTTTTTGCTGTATGTCCTGATCAATTAAATGGTTCTGCTTTGTCATGCAAACTCAACATTTTGCAACCTTTTTTTTTCTCTGACCTACTGTCTATCTCATTCGTTTCTGCTTATTGATAGTTGGAATTGACCAATAAGAGAAGGGCCTCCAATTCAACAGGCGATTATAATGTATTTTGCACACTGTCACATTTCACTAAAAGATAAAATATAAAACCAATGAAGACATTTTCAAAACAACTATGACAATTTCTCCTTTTTATACACTAATTCAATATCAGAAACATCTAGTGTCGAAACTTGTTTCTGACTCGGCAAAAACAGGAATTAAAAATAGGTGGTGTCAAACTAGGTGTTATTATTATATTATATTATTATAATGTTATCATATTATAATCAGTAAGAATTAAGCATTTAGATTTGAAATATATACATTTTTATCCCAACATTAATATTAAAATGAAATATTATATTTTCTCTGCACACATTAAATTTAAAAAGTAAAGAAAACATAAATGTGCAACACTTTGCATTACACTTAGCATTGCCAGAACCTATACATAATGCTGGGCTAATTGATGTGTTAAGAGTATTGCCCTTTCAAAGCCTGAAATAGTGCACTGATTTGGCAAAACAGTCCCATTTTGCCAGCAACACGGTCAACGGGTTTTCCCTCTGGTACTATAGCCTGACATGTAAGTTGGCTGGTTCATCTTGGATGTGAATGGTGCCAGCGTGGCTGCAGTGCAATTGATACTTTGCGCCAGTACACATCTATCCTTGTGGCCCAGGGAATCGCTACAGCAAAGGCCCAAAAGGAGGTTCTTTTGCATGCATGTGTATGCGTAGAAGTTGTGCCCAGGTCTCTTGGGGCATGGTTCCAGGTTCCTGGGTCTGTCTACTGTCATAAGTTCCAGAGTGGTGATTACTTACTGAAGAAATGAACACCATTACCATCTGGTGCTGACTCTTTTTATGCAGTAACTTATACATCAAGCGAAGCTTTAGACCATTAAAGTACAAAGTAAACAGCAGTAAACAGATGTAAAATTTCAATGTACTTTTTTGAATCCCTACACGTTTGTGAATATATCCAATATAACTCCTCAAATGACAACTTTTCAGTTGGATGATAAAAAGCAAAGAAGAAAAGGATAGAAAGAATAAAACTTTGAGGGGGGGAGAGTAAAGACTGAAAGGTTTGCCAGGATGCATGGTGAGAAAGGTAGTATGATGGGGGTCATTCAAGACTATGAAAGTCTTGCAGAGCCAGCAGATGTTTGACTCATCCAAGACACATCTGGTCTTTAACACACTCAATCCATTTCACTCTACTTCTCTTTTTTAGATTTTCATTGTTCCTCACGGTCCACTAAACTCTGCATTTTCTCTTGCAGACCACAAAAATTCATCCATCATTTTTGATGATGGCCACTTTTTGTGATTTCATTTTGTTTGTGATTTGTATTGTTCAGATTTTGCCCCTAAAACCCTATCAGTGAAAGGAGGAGTTTTGTTTTTTTTTTTTCAGTTGTGATACAAGTTGTAAATCCCATCAAGAAACTTCAAACCCAGTGGCACAAGTCAGGGAAGTGTGAGCTGTCATTGTTATTGTAGTGGACCCTGGGGGGTTATACAGTGCTTAACAGCTTCATTGTTTCTTTTATTGTTGGAAACAGAGATGGGTGTGTACTGCACGGGTGCCTGAATTCTTGACTGCAACGTGACAAGAGGACTGTCAACTCCCTCTGACGCTCCACGCAACTTCCTTTAATAAATGTCAACTCTGACCCAGCAGCAAATCGCTGGCAGGCAGGGTGGCCATGTCAGCAGGCCAGCAAGCCACACAATGTCTGGGTTTGGCCCCGGTGACATGGGGGAAGTGAAGCAAATCACTGCTCTGTTTGTTCAGAGAGTGGATGCAAGGCCACCTGGAGACTCAGGTCCAGAATCAAAAGACAAAAAAAAACATGTGTGTGGGTCTATCAGATGTTGGGACAGGTGGCAAGTTTGTGTTTGCACAAATAAACAATATAGAAAAGGGGCATGATAATGCACCAAAATATTAAATACTTATCGTAACTTGAGTGCAAATTGAATGTGTTTGTGCTGCAGGCTTCTTCTGATTTAAATCTATGTGTAATGCAATCTTTCTGTGTTTGGGTCTGCCCTGGTCTGGTAGAGCAATGCAGTGCAATGCTATTGATCCCTTTAGCCTTGCGGTCTGCAGGGTTCCTGTCAGTAAACGCAATGAGCTGGAGCACCTTCCATTCCCCCCTTCTGCCCTGTGTAGCACTACAAGCTAAACAGCCATCAGTGTGCTTGTATTGAGTTTCAATACAAGCACACTGGGCCCTGGTTGTCAGCTAGCCTCAGTGCCTTACAACATCCCATGAGGCTCCAGCTAAGTTGATTTAGTGTCAGTGTAGCATCTCACCTTGTAGACCTGTGCCAGCCTAATATGTCGCGCTAATATGTCTCTCTATAAGAATTACAAGGCTGTAAGAGGAACCTGGATGCAATAAGTATGGATTAGCTAATGTCCAGGTTCTGTCTGCATCTTGTTGGAATGGAAGTGAGAGCAAACAATTGTAATAGCCTCTAACTGGGTGTCTGGCTGTGGCTTGGAGGTGAGATAGGGGCATCCAGGCTTGTGGGATTTCTAAAGGAGCTCTGGGAAATAAACTTTCCACTCCACCACAGAAGAAAGGGAGAAAAGGTGATAGAAGTAACATTGAGAAAATGATTACTGTAGAATGAGAGAGATGGCAAGAGTGCGATTGGATGTTAATGCTTTTCTTCTCACTATTGATCAACCTGGAGGGCTAGAGGTGTTTAGGTTAGAGGTCTTGAAGTTTGTACCTTGTCTGCTGTGTGTTTCTTCGTATACCCATTGATTTGTGTTACACTTGTATAGTTGCACTGTGTGTAAGCCAAAATACCTTACAGGGAAAGAGTGGGATGGGAGCAGAGCTTGCAAAGAGGAGAAAACAAAAAGGTGGGAGAAGAGGTGAGCATCTGGTCAAATGGGGGCGTAATTAGGAACCATGTTACAGCTAAACTCTATAGATTGATCAGGGATAATTCATGGATGTTATATCTTCCCTGCAGCCAAAGTACCTATGTGCTTTAATAGTGTTCCATATATCTCTTAGAGACTGCTACTGTATAGCCATTTATATCTGTTTGGTTGATCCACATTTCATTTTGTAATTTCTGCTCAGTTGTGACATGCTGTAGGATTAATATCTAGATTGTGCCTAGAATTTTTGTAATTTACTTTTTTTATAATTAATTATAAGTAATTTATTTCACAAAATGTTTTTTTTTTCTTTGCAGTTATTAAACACTTTTTTCCCATTGACGTGAACTAAGCAAAAGTACTTCTTTCCCTATAAACAGTCACTTATTCACACATGCACTCACAGAGACTATACTTGTCACTGGCAAATCCTTCAGGCATATGTGGAGTGTGTGCCAGGGGCCTGCTGAGTGAGTAGGCAAGTTTACCCCCAACTCAGTGCTGGCCACTACGCTAAGCTGCTTTGATGTGTGTTTGGGGAGGTCAGTGGAACAGCAGAGGGACTGTGTAATCCTTTGACATGCCTATGGAAAAATACAAGGATTCCTCTGACAGTGCGTGAACCAAAGGCTCAGCGCAGCAGCTAGACTGCAGGACTCACTGCAGACTGTGTTGGGAAACAAATACATGAGCACACATGTAGTGCAATGGCACACATCTACACACAATTAAGTTGCATTAGTGTTCAAAGTTAGTCTCCCTGGTGAGGTTCCTGGCTTGATGGCACTAATTCTTAAAAAGCAACGTCACCGGCAGTGCTGTCGTCTGGCCATGTAAGGTGCTGACCTCGACTAAAATGGCAAGCTACATTGCTTGAGGCGCCCCTCTTAGAGAAACACAGCACACACACACAAACACACACATAGAGGGCAGTACATTAATACAAACTGTATGGTTTTGCCATTTGAATGCAGGAGAACAGACAAAGAATTTTGGCTCTGTCCTTTCTATACTTTGTATAATTGTGTCTTACATTTCCTAAACAGTGATGGGAAGCAGGTCTGTTGATCATTAAGTTTTGGCAGAGCAACCCACTGCCAGATGTATGAGAGATGTGTGTGTATGTACATATGTGTAAGGTAAATAAAACATCAGATTTAAGAATTAACCTCAGATCTAATATGAGATCTGCAAAACAATAAGCAGCAAGACAATAGTAGACATTTCATCTTTTTATTGTCTAATCGCCCATCTGACTGCTTGTGCATTTCCCCTCTTAACCCTTCAGATGGACGCTAATGGCCCTCACAATGGAATTATTTACTACCCATGGCAGAGGGGCACATGGGTCAAATTGTGTGTGTGTGTGTGTGTGTGTGTGTGTGTGTGTGTGTGTGTGTGTGTGTGTGTGTGTGTGTGTGTGTGTGTGTGTGCATGCAAGCATGCATGCGCACTTGTGCCCCTTGTAGTCAGGAATGAATGATGGAGTCATTGAAGCACACAGTGACTGAGAGAAGAAAAAGATGAGGGGGACTGAAGGATGAGTGCTGAGTGCTGCTTGCTAAAGTGAAAAATCATGCCATGGTGCCGAGGGGCCCAGTTTTGTCCACTGGGAGAGGTGACTACATTTATGCTCTTACTCAAGTGCTCTTAAATAATCCTCCTTTCTGCTTCCTTCTCTCTATAACCCGCTTCCCCAGTTGTCCCAAGGTCCTGTCCAGGTACAAATGGCTATTTGCTGTACAACTCCCACAACATGTTTGTGTCAACTTGCACTTGTCCCTAACAACATGTAAAACAAAAGATGAAAATGTGTCCCTTCCGTGTTCACAAATTGCTCCCTAAAACACAAATGATGTGAAAAAGATATCAAAGTGCTATTAGTAATGTTTGTGTTGAAAGAAGCCACATTCGCTGTCAGTATGCTTTAATTCACTTAAGAGCTGAGAAAAGTCATTGTATGTGCCTTTGTATGTATGTATGTAAGTGCATTTTACTTGTTTGTTTAAATTCATAGATCTTATTTGAATTCATCATAAAAAACATGATTTAATTTAATAATTGTTATTATAGCAATAAGTCACTGACAAGGGGAAAATTATCAGTTCACAGTTTCATATCCTGCTCATTCCTAATTGTGTCATGCTGAGACAAAATGCTCACTTCTTGATTTAGCATGGTTAAATCAAAAAGTGAGCACAATGGAGATGAAAGCTGTCTTTGTAAAAGGAATCAACAGTGCTGCTAGCCGTCAACTGCTGGGGTTAACCTTGCAGTTGCCAACACGTTCAGATGGCAGATGAAACACAATAGCAGACAAGCCTTTCATTCTCACACCTACAGTTACAGGAGCGCTTCTGTCAGCTGCGCAAAATTGTGTGTAAGTGAGTCTGTGCAGGAGTGCATGCATCGTAGACATATTTCCCCCTCTAATTAGCACAAGAGAGTCCTGGGGGCAATCAGACTTGAGGTTAATGAGAGGGGGAGAGAGCGGAAGAGATGAGGTAGGGGTGGCAAGTAACATGTAGCACGCCGCACCAGTGCTACAGCCTAATTCTCCCTTCTTATCACGCTGTCACCCTGAAGGGGCATCATACTCATGGCACCTACATTGATGTTTGGGCCTGTGACATGTGTATGTGCACGCAAAGGCCTGTGAAAGCATTCATGTCTCTGCAACCTGGTGAACCTTCTACCCATTTTTGTCTCGCATTATCTCTTCCCTCACGTCTCTTTCTCTCTGAAAGGCCCAGATGTGACAGCATGTTTCCCATTGCAAAACAGAGCTGCCACAGCGGTCTTGGCATCTGTCTGATCTCAATTGGTGTGCGGCGGTGCTGATGGGAGAAAACACAGTCTACCAGATGTCATTGCTGAGCAGGGCCCAGGCAGACTGAGCGCTGCTATTGTGGTATTGCCAGCACAATTTATCATCTCAGAGGGACTCACTTAACTGGGTAATTATTTTGATCTTCATTGAACAACTAAGTTGACTTTCAGGTATTAAAAAAAATCCATTGATGTATGATTTCTATATCCAATTGTGGCATAGTTGTGGTCATCAAATTCCTGCAACACATGCTCTCCCATAGGGACTGGGCCAAGACACATGATGGTTTAATTACATGTATATCCTTTTTTATTTACTGCTTTGTCTTCGTGTACTAAATTTTTAAATATATCATCCAGCCTAGATCTACCAGCCTACGAAAACTTTCGTCGGGGCGTGGTCTCGAGGGGGGGCTATTAACGCCTCGTCGTCTGTCTATTCTTATGTAAAGTTACTGACATGAAGAATATACACAAATTGCATTTGGCTTACTGAGCCACCCAGAAGAACCTCCCCACCCCCAGTTAGAAAGTTTATAACTTTTAGATCAGTTTGTTAATCCACCAAGTGCACTGAAGGAATTATATGTGTAATAAAATATAATGTTGAACATCTGCGCCGTCACATCGCTAGCCCTGCATATGACGTCACCGCCAGCAATCAGCTGATAGACGGGAGTGAAGAATGCCGTCTGATTTTACTGATCTTTAAAATAAAAAAATAAAAAAATGGGGGGAAGTAAAAGCTCCATTTAGCTCCATATTGCGTGACTGCCAACTCTCACGCATTGGCCGTGAGACTCACGCATTTGAGTGGCTTCTCACGCTAAACCTCCGATTTCTCACGTTGAAATACACATCAAGAGCAATGCCGGCTAATCGAGAGGTTCAGGACGATTACCCGTGGGCCGCTTTACTTTTGGGCCGGTGTCCCGGCATATGCGAAAAAGAACTGCGGTCAAGCCAGCCGTCACTGTATTTCAAATGCGCATTTACTCTAAACTTTGTGGTAAAAGCGACGGCCACCAGTGGTTACTCCCGGATTTCAAAATAAAGCATTTCTCTTTTTCTCTGTCTTGTCTTGCAGTCCCTTTCAGATAGCAATAACACTTTTGTCTGACATTAAAATAAATAAATAAATGCACAAAGTCAAAGTGCCACATAGAATCATTAAGAAGCATCACCGTCTAACTTTGAGATAAAATAAAATCACTTTCTTCAATAAGTAGTTCACAAAACCTGTACTGTTACACTAAGTACTTCCTATACTACTCATACAAATAATATGAAACACTTTTACTGTGTACTTTTCCAATAATTCAATGTCAAAGTGCCTATACATAGCAAAAAGAAGCATTATCTTCTAACTTTGAATTTGAATAAAATAACTTTTATCCATAAGTAGTCCACAAAACCTGTACTTTTATTGTGTACTTTTTCAATAATTCCTTGTAATTTTAGGATTGTGAGGATGCTCCTGACATTGTGTTATCTGATAAACTGAATGCACCTGACCCAGAAGTCTGTAATATTGATAACACATGATCACCGTAATTCTTTAAATTAACTAAATAAAACAGGAAATTTTTCCAACTTTAAGCCACAGTGACTGATCAATAAGTTACAGTCTGATTATTATATCTCTCACTGTTGATGCTTTTAATCAGACTTAATACCTTATAAAATATCTAACCTGGAAAATGGGGGAAAGGGCTGGTTTATAATTTTTATTGAATTAATTAATTTAGTGTATTAAAAATAAGGGGGTGACATGAATCAGAAAGTGGAACTGTGATGGACTGGTGACATGTCCAGGTTTTACCTGCCTCTCACCTGCTAGTTGCTGGGACAGGCTCCAGCTTCCCCTCAACCCTAAATTGGACTAAGCGGTATAGAAAATGGATGGATGGATGAATCAGAAAGCTGGCCAGCCTGCATCTTATAAGATACAGAGTATCTTAGGTTTAATAGAAGATGGCTAAACATGACTCGCGTCTGTTGGTGTATTCTAGCAACTTGCTTATTAATTAACAATCACATATACTGAACCTTTCAGCACCATTTTAACATGGTAACATCAGTATTGGCAAAACATCATGAACCACATGGTCCTCAGTTTCAGACCCAGCAGCAGCAGCAGGTCCATCATCACGTCCAGATGAGGCTGAAGTTCTTCAGTTTACAATCAATCATCTGCAGCTGGTTCAAACAGAATGATCTCAGTAACACTGACATTAACCTTTATTCTATTGTATGTTCTGCTATAAGCAGGTTCAGATAATCTTGTCATCTTATTTTCCACATTTTTGTACTTTCTCACCATGTCGATGAGCTAATAATTAAGGCCTCAAAAAGGCCAAAAGCCAGTCCAACAAGGCACACAGATCTAGGTAAATAATTTTTGTGAAATTCCCTGTCTTGTCTCAGTGTCACTTCCTTTGTGTCATTACATTTCAGTGTACACAAATGATTACATGCTAAATTCCCCAGTTTGTATGTTTCACTTCTTCCTGGTTTGTATGTATCATCTCTGAACTGAAGGGAAAGTTAGATACCAATAGAATTTTTCTCTCAAATTCTTGTCTTAGCTTACGTGACAGTATAAAGTAATTTTTTGTTAAAAACAGAAAAGAAATTCAAGTCATTTCCTCTAATTCTTGAATCATGATTCCATTACTGACCTTTATCTCCAGTCTTCACAATCCAAATGTGCTTTCAGCTGATAAATAACAGCAAATAGCCACTTTCTTGTTCTTTGTATGAATCTTTTTAAGCATCATATTTTCATATCTTGGTCTTGACACATGCTTGATCTCCTCCGTGTGTTTAGTTAAACAGCTGTAGTCAGTGGTAGAGCAATGGTGGATAAAGATGTCACTCGAAACGTGATATAACGTAGCAGGGGGGCAGATAAAAGAAGATCCTTTATTATCAAAGAGAAGTGCTACCATAAAGAAAAAGCATTTATGCAAATGAATAACTCAATCAGACCATGGCACAAATACACACAAACATAATGGATTGCACACACATTCTCAACAGTGTGTCATGTGACTGATGATGCTTTTTTCCCTTCTAAAAAGCAGTTTTCAGTGACTTCCAGGTTTCTCTGGTGACATTGATGTTGTTAGAAGACTATTACAATCCACCTTCATGTCATACTCTCTCCACTCCCCGAAGACTCAAGGGTAAATTTCATCTAAGCAAAACATGGCTTTTACTCAGAGACTAAAGAGCCTGGCTTCAGATGTATATTTCACTTTTTCTTTTCTTTTCTGCCACTGCTGCTTGTCACAAGGGGGAATGCAAGTCATCTTCTCTCTTGTCTGTGCAAAAAGCGATCCATTTCCCCTCAAGCTTTCTGGCTTGTTTTTGTATCTCTCACCCGTTAACAATAATGCTTGGGGCGTGCACAGATGTAAAAAGTAACAGCTAAAAGAAGAAAAGATGAGTGGAAAAAAGACAGAGGATGAGAGAAAGGGAAACAGACGGATAATGCTCCTCACAAGCATCACTTGTCAATTTACAGCCGTTGCTCCCTGAACCGCACCATATAAATTTCTAGTGTGACATCCGTTTCTAGTGCTTCCAAGCCGATTCAGGCTCCGTCCCACCAGATCCTCTCCCCCGACACATACTTGGAAACCTTAAGTACAGACATTGTGCCAGATGTAGTCTGCCTTTACATTTTTTCATTTATTCTTTTTTTTTTTTTCCAGGTTTTTAAATGTTGTCTCAGGAAGGGGGGATGAGAATGGATGAGCTACTGTCTCAGAGGAGTGCTTCTTTAGTGTATTTGATGAGCCTGCTGCCTTACATACAGGTCACATGCTGCATGTCTGTACACATTTGTGTTTTGTGAGTGGATTGTGAGTATAAAGGAGCAAAAGAGTACCAGGAGATGTTGTGTATCCAACTGATTGAGAGACAGAGAGTAGGACACAGTGCAGAGCTTGGCATTGCTCGTCTTTGAGTGATGGCAGTTCTTTAGGGTTGAGACAAGGCCTTCCTTTAATCTCTCTATACTCAGACATGAAAATGGAAAAAAAGTCAGAGAGGAGGGTGGCTGAGGATACCAAGGCAGAAACCTTTCTTGGTTCATGTGCCAGATTGATTTTTTTTTACTTTGTATTTCTTTCAAGGTAGACAATAATAATACTTAATACCTGCTAACATGCCCACAGCAAATAAAAAAAAGAAGAAAACAGAAATTATGAATTGACTCAGACAAAACATGACTTTGATTTTTTTAGTCTGGTTTTGTGAGAGCACTTGAATTTTCCACAGCTTTCTGGAATTTGCAAGCTTGTAACATGAGCATCTAACCTCTTTACAAGATTTTTTTTTAAATGTCACACAAGTAAAAATAGCTTTAATGTTTCCTTTCTTTAAGTCTCTGCCTCAGATGAACAAGGTGTAGGCCCCGTGGCCGAGAAAGGCATCTGTAAAGAAAACATTGCCTTGAAGGAATATGAGCTGAGGTACTTGCTCTAATACAAGACTGTGTTCTACGTGCAACACCTGTTTTGACTTAAGACGTACAGGCCAGTAGCAAGATTAGCAAAACATGCCCATAAAGGGAGAAGGTGACTAAGCTGACGCTCTGATAACAAGGTAAAAAAATGGCCACATTTATTTCAAAGAGCTAAAACAACTGATGTAGTCATAATGCTGTGGAATTCATTCCACTGCTGCACAGAGGAGAAAAGCCAGAAAAATGTGCCTGTAACTGTCTATTTTTAGCATGTAAATCATACTCTGATGGAAAAAAAAATTTGTAAAAAAGTTTTTGAGTACAAAGCTTCTAAGACACTCTAAATACAGGTTTTAATAAAAAGAAAGTTAAGAGATAGATGTCACTGCTGGCAAACATGTACAGTCAAATAAATAAGTAAGTGAAATAAAGGCAAAGACATACATTTTCTCCATTTCTAGCACTCTCCTGATAAAACTATGGGAATTTCAGTAACATGTTCAGTCTCCAAGCCTGGGAATCTGGGAAATTGGTGGAATCTGGAGACACTTTTCCTGAGGGATACTGGGTGTACAGCTCACAGCACTAAGGAGACTTGATCTAGGACTGATCCCTGGAATTTTACCACTGTAATTAGGTTTGTCAGCTTGGCAAAGTAAGAAAACGCTTTGTACTGTGTCACCTCAATAGGCTGGATTTTTGTCAGGAATCAAGGAGCAGTCAGCACACCCCATACTCAAGTAGGCCTTGCTGCTTGACAAAGGTGTGATTGAATGCTTAACGTGAGGCAATGGCTCTGACAAAGTCTTTGTCAAATTGTCAGAGCCCTTTGGCACAGTGTTCAGAGACTTGCTGGGGTTTTATTCACAGGGCCGCATGTTGTGATGACTGGTGGCAAAGATCTTGACAGGAAGTCAGGAGGAGGTTAACACCTTACACCAGCATTGTCTCCCAACACCAGCCTTAACACTGGCAAACAGAAGTTGTACAGAAAACTCCAAGCTGTTATTAGCGGAGCTTTGCAGTGCAACTGGCACGACATAAACGCAATCAAACACACATACACATGGTCATGCAACTGTGGTCTCTTAGTAATAGCTTTGTACCTCTTGGGGCCTTGTGCTGAGCGTTCCTACTCTTATCTTTGTTTATGTAGAGGGCAGATCATCATGAACAACTGTGTGTATGTGAGTGCCTGTGTGCAAACTTTTGCAACAAGGTTGTTTAAAGTGCACATGTACGTAAGAATGTAAGTTATGTGTGTGTGTGTGTACCAGGGAAATGATAAGGCACTGCCCGGCACCAAAGCAACAGCTGGCACTGAGCCTTAGATCCTAAAGATGAGAGAGAGTAATACTTGGTTCTTTGTGAGTGTTTTTGCATGCACACACACACACACAGACACTGGAGACAGTACAGAGGAGAATACATTACAAATGCTTACAGATGCATATGCATACACTTAAATTGTGTGCGTTTTGTAAGCAAGCATGTGTTTGTGCTTATTGAGGTCAGTCACCTGTAGCAGACTATTGATCCTCCCGCCTTTAGAAGACCCCTGTGCTGTCTTTGTTGATTATAGCCTTTACTTTCCAATACAAACGCATTCAAGATAAAGATGTGGGAGGCTATAACTTAGACCTACCTCTTCTAAAACAAAATTCATGGCTAGAAAAAGTAAAAAAAATGCCATTGGCAGGCTGAGCAGTAAGTGCTGGGAACTGACGCATCATCGAGTATTAAACCATCATTTCTGGTGACCCTGTATCATATCCTGTCTACGCCTGCAGCACACAACCCGCAGAGAGCAATGCGCCAGTGACAGCACAGCTTACTTGGTGGTCCCAGCACTCAGCCACTTACCCATTTAATAAGACAGCCTTTAAAAGCATGGAGCCAAGTATATGCATGATGTTGGTAGAGATGTGTATTTTTTTCCTCACTTTTACAAGAGGCGTTTTGTAGGTAGCCCAGGGGCTGGCATTCACCAAGGCTGCCTGTGTGTGTCTCTCTCCCTGTTAGGTATCCATTTATTATCCATTTATTTCTACTATTAGTCCTCTTCATTCCCTTTCCCACTCTCTCTCTCACTCTCACTCCCATTCACTTTAGTGAAATTCAAATAAACAATCAGGATAGCACCATGCTGAGGAGCTTTGTAATGGGCTCCTAATTAGCCACTCCAAACACAGAGAGCGGCTGCTTCACGCCTCGTTTTCTGCACTCATCTGAGTAAAACTGGAGACATTGATTCTTTTTGCTTGCTGCTTGATGCACTGATTGTGTATCGGCATGGAAAAGAATAAAAACAAATAAACAAAAAATAAATGTATTTAAGCCTACTTTGCAAGCTAATACAAAATCACTATTTAAAACAGGCTGATCTATGTTGGAATTTCACTTTGAACTTTCTTGGGTCTTTCACAGGGAAGTGCACAGCTTTGCTTTTGCACTGAAGCCTCACACTTCTCCTCCTACTTGGCTCCTCAACCCCTCTGCCCACTTTGCTTCTCCTGTCTCAGGTGAAGTGAAGCCAAACCAATTGGTAGGGGAGAGGCAGTGTCTTTCTTTAGACCAGAATGAGGGTCTGTGGAGGACGGGGATAGTCATCACCTTTTCCTCACACCTCTATGACAGGTCATCCTGCTTAATAAAGGCACTCAAGCACAACACGTCAGACAGAGAAAGAGCATAACGAAAGAGGATAGTAAGAAAAACAGGAGGGGCATAAGGCATGAAGCTTTACAACAAGCTAGTGAGCTGGTAAGGTGCTGACCTATCTAAAAATTGGCAAAAAATCTCCAGTTTGAAAAAAGTAGTTGAAACTTAGAGGGCTCCATTATATTTCAGCAACCATCCCACATTATTTTGTATGTTGTGGTGCACCTCCACTGGTGTCTCAGCATTGTTGTTAATTCATGATGGGGTCAGTTTACCTTTAAACCACTACTACTACACAACGTGGAGGTACAGCACAGTACAGGCTGTGTGTCCTTTTTGCCAGTGATACAGTGGCATCACTTAGAAACTCAGCTGGAGGATCGTCTATGATAAATGACACAGTGATAGACGTGGTGCACAGCCATAGTCGTCATCAACATAAGTGTGTGTGTGAGGTCCTTCAGTGTGTGTCACACTCTTCTCCCTTCACCAGTCTGCCTTGCTCATTTCCTCCACAAGCTGCCTTCCCGCTACTTTATGAGTGAGACTTTCTACAGCTCTTACCTCAGGACACATATCAGTGTCTAAATGTTTCCATTTGTGAGGGGAAGTGACACACATCTACTCACACCACAGGGCACCAAACCATAACTAACCATGTTGCATATGTGCATCTGTGAAATTAAAATAATTATATCATTACTGTGTGTATAGATTTGCGTTTCAACTACTAAATGATATATTTGTGATAATTCATGTAATAACATTTTGAGACACCTTTTGTACTATGATGTTTTGCAATGTGAAGTGTCTACATGTGTGCTGAATGTGAAACGTGACAAATTTTTCTGTCTACTAGGACTGACCCTAGAGCATGCCAACAGTCCCAAAACACTACACTAGTCATTTCCACAGCACTCTTAAACAGTTCACTGTGACAATCAATGCAGGACTAGAATCTCTCATGCGGATCAATACAGTGCCATGCTCCTGGAAAAACCAGTGCTACACAAGATCAACACCTTCCCACACTGTCATTAGTGTTGCTGACCTTGAAGTAAAATTCAATTTCCCTCTGCAACAACAACCCAACCTCGGCCCCTGAAAAGATACTTCAGAATTCAGAAGCCATTTCCTCCACCTAGAACAAGCAAGACAGGATATTATAACTTATGAAAAGGATATGTGGAGCAAGGGATGCTGACAGAAAAAGAGGGATTCTGCTTGAGGAGGTAATTATAACACGGGCCTCTCTAAAAAGTAAAGAGGATAGAGCCTGGTTGTGGTAAATAGAAATTCCTGATAACACAGTGGCAGATCCCCTGTTTCAATTAGAACGTGGGGATGACTATGGGAATTTTTCTTGGGGGCTGTAGCTGCACCAGGGAAGGACCACCATAATTATGACATGCCAGTGGAGCTTAGAGGTACAAGAAAAAAAAATAGGTGGCCCTAATTCTTTATTTAGAAGCATTGTTAAGTAGACAGCAGTAGTTACTTTTCTCAGATAGAGACTAAAAAGAGGTTGTGTGTATTTTGGGGTGTGGAGGGGCCATGGGAAGAGTGCTGCCAGGGAATCAAACCAGCATCTCAGATAAAGCTGCTGGATTGGCCAGCAGGCTTTGAAGTCAGCCGTTTCATGGGGCTTTGTGAGGGAAATGGGTAAGAAGGTGGCGCTCATATACTCTGTGTGTGTAGCTTAGTTGAAATAACCCCTACTGGGATTCCATGGGAGCTCCCAGACCTGACCATGTATGTTAAGCATATCATTTTCACTTTTACTGTTTACACTGCACAGCATGTGAACTCACCAATCAGATTTTACAAGATAACCCTGAAACACGCATGAGTTCAAACAAATCTGGCACTCCCAAATGTTTTTGCATTGAATGTGATTTTCATATTTGACCATATAACAAATTGCCTTTGTTGAGGTGAAACACAGCTTTAACATTTACATGTAGCCAGTTAGACAAATGGATGTATAACAAGGATTTTAATATGCTTCTGGAGAAGTACTAAAATAAAAAATCCGTAATACTAGGCCACACTATAGGACTGCTCGGCATGAAATACTATTCAAATAAAGATTGTTTCCAGCATACCCATCATTTCAAGAAAAAGAATTGTATCTGTGATTTTATTGTGTGCCTTAAGACTGCATGCATGTGTCTGCACTTCTGTGCATATGCATGTCAATTTTTGCCAGAGCTGGAAAGAATTGACAAGTTGAGCCTTTTTTTGTAGCAAGATGGAATTCAACATATGTGGACTGATAGAGAACACACATAAGGGGGCAAGATCGGCAAGTAGTTCTAACACGCAACTGGCGCTAATGTTAGAACCTCTATATTGCAGAATAGATAGAAATTTTAGACTAAATATATGTATCTGAAAGGGGACACTCAGTAAATCTTAAAAAGTGTTTTCAACATAAACTAATGGAAAAAGCAGTGCTAATAGATGCAAAGCCTCTGAAAGCTATTTTATGGTCATTCTTCACATGATCACAAGCAAATGTCCTCAAACTACCTAAAACCAAACTGAAAAACTTGTTTCAGATAATTATTTCATCGTTTATATTTTTCCTCTTAGTTTTAAACTTGTGCAGCAGCTTGTGAGGCCTTGTTGAAACTATGGTAAAATTCAGTCTACCTTCCAAATCCAATATAAGGGGAATTATTTTCCAAATTCCTGCATACAATGTAACCTGCTCATAACCTTGCTTCTCCAGCTTGAATTGATTTGAGGCTTGGGTTGAGGATTCAGGAGCGAGGGTCTGAGGATTTGGCATGGGCAGGACTTGTGTAAGCTAGACTCTCAGCAAGTTGTGAGACAAGCGACAGTAAAGGAGGTTACAATTTCTGAAAATGTGATCTTTAGTTTGTTTATTTTGATGCACTGGAGGTTGGTTTCAACAGTGCTATGACAAAAGTTTTTAATATAAAATTGTTTATGTCATCAAATGGTGGGGTTTACTGTCTTACTGATAAAGCTGTTCTACCTTTCTCTGACTGATCGCCTTATCTCAAATCACATCCTTTTATCTCTAGCTTACTAAGAGGTGAGCAGTAGAGAATAAGGAGGGAGACACTTTTAAAAGCACTGGGGAGGACATCTGTGCATGTGTGTGCATGGGTGTGTACATGTGTGTGTGTGTGCGTGTGAATGCAGAAGGGTTGAGATTCACCTTGATTCAGTACACCGGCTGTCTTTGAAGTGTTTGGAGCCCAGCACAGCCAGCACAGAGCCAACCGTAAGCCTTCCAGCTAAAATCGAGCCTGACCTCCCCACCAAATCATAACCATATGAACATAAGAATTTTCACCTTAGGAGAATGCTCTCTCCCCCGTCCATCTCCCAGGGTGAGGCATTAAGTAGTGATAACAGAAAACAGGTTCTGAGACAGAAGAGGTGATGGAGAGTGGGGGGGAGGATGGGAGGACAGGAGAAGAAAGGGGGTTACAAGTGTGGCCTATGGAGGAGATTGGAGAGGGGGATTGTGTCCAAAAATGTTGTTGCACAGAGTCAGACTACCTAAAATGGAAGTTTCTCAGGCGAGGATCAAGAGATATTGTGACCTTCAGAGTTGACAGAGTCAGAGACAGAAACAGAGAGGGGGAGTGCAGCAAAGGAAGAAGAAGAGAAAAAGGATGACACAGATTTTTAAATGCGACTCTGGTTAAAAAAATACTTTTCTAACCGCTGTGAAACACCGAGCGGTACCTTGACTTGAGACCCACCTGCAACTGGAAATGGTTTTCTGTCTTACACAAACCCTGTTGCACCCTAATCCATGTAATTGCATCCTATGTTCCACATGTGTAAGTACACATGTACAACATTATAGTTACAATTAAAAAAAGAAAAAGAATAGAAAAAGAGGACAGCCCCCTGCTGCTCTCCAATAAAAAAAAAATCGTCTCTTTCACGCTCACATTCACTGGACAGGCAATATACTTACAGAGGAAATAAATTAGAAAAAAGTAAATGTTTTACTCTAATATCAATTTAAAACATAACCCCATGAACAGCCTTCTGCCACTGAAACAAAGCCCCACATCTAAATGCTGTTGGGGTAGACGAAAGTGATTTTGTGGCTGTGTGTGTGCCTGATAGTTTGAATAAGCATTCCTGTGACTGTGTGTGCAATTAGGGCTAAAGGCTGTTTGTCTGCATACAGTTTGTGCGTGTGTGGTTGCATGGCAATGGTGGGGGTTGTTAGCAGTCCCATCTGGGCCTCCTGGAAGCTGCATGGAGTCAGAAAAACCACATCTCATAAAAGCGCAGGCAGTCCAATGTTCTACAAGGACAGAACATTACTGAGAATGTCGCTCAGGAAAACCCTGGGCTTTGGCCCACATGTTGGCTTTCCACTCATGCTCTTTCTACTTTTTTCTCTGGGAGGGATAAGCAAGAGGAAGACAAAATAGACAGTATGGGGTGAGGAGACAGAAAAGTCCGTACTGATAGCAATTCCATCTGTCGGTATTGAGCAGAGGAGGGAGCAGTGACAAGATATGGGATCGGGCAGCGTAAGGGGGGCATCTGGTCCACATTGGCCGTGGGTCTGTCTGAAAATAACCATGGCAGAGGAGCAAGGGAGGGAGAAAATGATGAAGGGCTTAAGAGTGGAGAAGGTAAAAGCTCTAACAGAGAGAAGAGCAAGGAATTCTGGCAATGAGTAAATGTGTCTGTGCTGTTCACATGCAGTATTATCTTGAGCTTGAAGTCTGGGGGATATGAGAGAAATAAGGCAGTGTAAAAGCTGAAAACAAAAAAGAAACTATATGCAGACATAACCTTCTGTCATCACTGTTGGTGGAAAACTCTTAGCTCAATTTTTTTATGATTCCAGAGATATTTTAAAGTTAAAATTACAAGCTGTCAACAGAAAATTACTACTTCCTGCTACTCAGTTTATAGTTTTATCTGTTTGTGTGCAGTGTTAATGGGATTGTTATGTATCCTTCTTGACCTGTTTCGGAATCCCATCCTCTTTTTATCATTTGAAGATTTAAATTAAAAAGCCATATCATAAAGTCCATGATTTTGTTCTTTAGTCTGATCTAACCTTGGTTTGTTTTTAACAACACATTGCTGCTGTAGTAATGACAACAGGAGTGTAAGCAGAATGGTGCTGAGATAGCATGGATGCTTCTGATATGAATGAGCAACACATGGCTATTCTTACACATCAGTGTATGCTGGATGTAAGGTATGTAGGTGTTTGGCTAACTCACTGTGCGTACTGATCAGTCCAGATGAGTGTCGGTGAAGCTGTGTAATCCTGACCTGCACAGTGCAGGTTTCTCCACCTGAGAGGATGTAACTCATCATCCATAGAGAAAAGCACAGGGTCACACCTCCTCACAGGTTCGTAAAACCAATTTGCTTTGTGCTTAAGCATGTGAGCAGCGTGATTTAAACCTGATGGAGGTAGGTGATTATATTGAGTCTTACGGGTGAAGTCTGACTCCACTGGCCTGTAAGTAAGGTTAAACTGGCCCATTCAAACTAGTGCCTTAACAACAGCAAATATGTGTCAATAAGACAAACTACATACAGAAGTATGCATGTGCATATTGTAGTGGCCTTTTATTTCTCTGTTTAATGGATACCAAGCAAACACGAAACACCTAAAAATTCCCTCTGTACAATCTTTTTCATCTTTTTGGGACACAGTGTCACATATTACTGTGAAAATAAAAAACTAATAGAGAGAAAAAAGAGGATAGTATACATATCTTGTTATAGAAATTAGCATCTTCACTTCTGTGGCCTTAACACTTTTGTTCAAATTCTAAGTCAGCATCCACACGAGTATGAAAGCCCAGCTACTAGGATTACGGTAATTTATCATCAAATAATGTCCCTTGACATCTGTATTAAAAAGACAACTTATTATCTATCATATGCAATGCTGTTCCCCTCATTTTATCTCTCATTTAGAGCAGCGTAGTGGTGAGGAACACACTCCTAACATAAAGCGCTGCCCAGAGGCTTCGGAAAGATGATTGAATTTCATAGCTACTTACAGGCTAATAGGGCCGTACAACGAGTGCTTACTGTCCTTAAGTGACTGGCTGCCTCTCTGTGGCCGCGGCCCCTTTGAAGCCCTTTTGAGGAGATCTAGAGGATTTAGGCAGTAGCGTGACATGAGGCTGAGCAGTTGAGCAATGGTGCTTCCACCAGCTGACTATTAGAACCAGCTGATAAAAACACAGGGGCTACAACTATGGGAACCAGAGTTGTTTAAAGGTTGCTCAATACAATACTTTCTCACACTGCAGATTTGAAGCATTCAGTTAGGTTTCTCAGGGACAATAAAAGACTTTTTAAGTTAAAACAGCTGGTAATTGATAGA
>JBAMHW010000004.1:14532482-14549131 GCA_037177495.1 Rhadinocentrus ornatus
TTTAATTTAAGGTTAAGCTGCATCTTCAAATAGAATATATTTACTTTCAAACTCACATTTACTGTTTAAACTAGCCTCTACTCTTCATGCTGTTCCACTTACACTCCTGGAAAACTAAATCATATATGTCTACAGATAAGCACATGTACTCACTCACACATACACACACACACACACAAAGGGCTAACCACATGCACATGTTCACTCACTGTTAACTAATTCATTCAGAAAAACTTTGGTTTGGGTTTCAACACCAAAACCTCGGTACCTTTGATTGAGAAATGTGTCTGACTGCAATTATATGGGAGGGACTTGCAGAGGGAGGGAAGGATGGATAGGGAGAGGAAATGCACTACAGTGGTTTTATAGTTTGCTGGCATGACATTTTTTTCGTCATTCGCTTTTTTTTTTCCTTTTTTTTTCTTTCCATTTTCCAGCAGGGGGGCACATCGTAGTGTTGACAGAGCAGGAAAAGGGGGGCAAAGTAAAGTAAGAGTAACATTGGGAAAAATCTGAGGAAAATGGATGAGCAATGGGACTGAAGTGGCCTAGATTATCACTGCTTTTCTTTTGATTGATACCTGTGAAAACAGCTGCAATGTAAAAGAAATCTGTAGATACTCTTTGTGAAAAAAGAGATGGTAGTGATCTCAAGTACTGACAAAATCCCAGCTTTCAAAAATGAAATTGTTGGCAAATTTAAAAGCATTTGCTGGGATGGATTTTTGTGGGGGTAGGAAAAAGTTTTCAGCACTTATATTTAGTCTAAGCATTTATTTTAAACCCAAAAGATACTTCACATGCATTTAATGCCATCACATACCTGCAGTATGTAGCCCCTAACATAGTCTCGGAGGGTCCAGCCGAGGCCATGGAGAATGTGCAGCACTTCTTCCTGCTTGAGCACAGAGAACAGCCGGTCGAGAAGGATCTTGAGCCTGACAGGAACAGCCTGGGTGCCATACAACATCAGGCTGCTGATGTCAAACACCACATTGGACTGAACGATCTCCACCTGGGTTGGGTGGTAGAGGTGCTGGGTGCTGAGTTTGTCCAGAGCTGCACGAATGACCATGTAGTGAAAGAAAAGACAGTGAACACAGAAACACACAAAGAGGCAAAGTAAGTGACTATCAAGTTTCTCTCACATTTCAAATCTTCTCCTGTAGGCTCCTGCAGAGTCAGCACTGACTGGCAATAACACATCTATCGGACAAAGGCAATGGCATTTATGCTATTATCTCCCATTCTTTCCATTTAATCTAATCACTTCCTCTTTTACCTTTATACTTCCCTTGCATCTTGGGTTTTATTTGCCTCTTCTGTTTCCATCTTTACACTGATTATCTTGTGACTGAACACAATCTACTCTGGATTTTAATTTCCTGTGCACACATTCTCTAATCGCTTAAGAAAGGCTTATGTAGTCAGGGCTATGGGTCATCAAAATTGAAGGGACAGCGACAAGGCCAAATGGATACATATCATAGTACCTTTATAAACAATATACTGTAATATTTACTTGATGATCATACTCATATAACAAGGTGTTTTTAGCACCAGCATTAGACAAGAAACATTAAATATGTTTTAATCAAGTGGACGGAAGAACCCATTGCTAGAGCCTCTAGCAGTTGTATAAGGGTCCTTATATATGCTGGCCTAAAGGCAAAAAACAGAACATAAAGCTTATTTGTGACCTAAGTCAACTCTCTTCTCTCTAGCTGTCTGGGCGACACCTGTTTGACTCTTCTTCTCTATCTCAGTCCCTCTTTATTCCCTTACCTCATACATCTCTCCCTCCCTCTCCCTCCCTGTCTGGGTGACACCTGGTTGGGTCTCTCTCTGATCCTGGGACGGCTTTCTCCTGCTGACGAGGTCTGTGCCTGACAATGCAGTGAGGCCAGACACGAACATAATAAAATATGAAGAACTACTTGTCAGAGTCCCTGCCAATGCCGACATAAAATGAAAAGTGGGGGAGAGGAGAGATGTGTGGCTGACAGTTCAGAGGGAGAGATTAAAAAATAGTCAATGGGGTCCTCTGCGATCCGCTGAAGGGCCCATAGCCTGCTCTTGTGCGGACGCAAGCCAAACAGGTGTTTTCTTTTATCTTTCCCCCCTCTTCTTTCTCTTTGTACTTTCTTGCCTCCTCTCTCTTTTTCTGTATGCCTGCGTGAAGACTCATAAGGTGTGGTCTCTCGCTCTCCTATCTCGCCTGTTGTCTTATTTTTCCGTTCTTTTTAAAGATGCAAAAACAAGACTTTGAAAGCAACAGAAAAATATAGAGGCAAACAAGAGCTGCAAAGTTGCCTCCAAGGTGGAAAACTTAATGACATTTACAACATGAGATTGTGTTTTCTGCATAATATAAAAAATATAGAATTTTTATGGTTTGCAAGAATTGAGAACTGACTTTATGCTTCTGGCCTTTATGAAAACATGTATGAATATATAGGTAAGGACATTCATTTAATTCACACCAACAACAGACAATTTCACATAACATGCAGCTTCTAGATCCATTAGTTTCCTTACCATGAGCTACCCAGCCATGTTTGCACTGGTCACATGTCCGTAGGTGAATCTTCCCAGGCTGGAAACACTCACACGTGCAGTTTACCAATGTGCAGCGAATGGCCTGTAAAAGTGGGAGAAAGCTACATCAATTACAGCTGCAGTGCAAATGAGGGAAGATAAACCAGGATTGACAATGAGCAGCTTTTTGTGAATGGTAACAAATGCAAATATAACGCACAAGGACAGCACACAAACAATTGCAGAACAGCAAATCCTCAAAGCTCTTATAACTACAAAATATGACAAAAAATTACCCATTTTTCTTTGACTGCCAGGTTAAACAATGTGAACTCCTCCAATTATTGTAACTTTGCTGACTTCATGTGAACTAACACTTGACTTCCCTTCGTGAACACACAAGTGTAACTTGTTTTGACTGAAGCTCCATTACTTAACACTGGCGCTGTACTTTGTCTGACCCGGAAAGCTTTTAGTAGTGAGAGGTTAAGTGTCCAGACATGACGAGGGCAACTCAGTGCAGCACAATGCATTGCCTATCGACGCTTACTCCCTTATTAACAAATCTTTAGATATATTTTAGAGAGTTTACATGATTGTGTGAAATGTTACTCATTGTTAAACTATTAAAAAAAAGGATGTATAGTACAGAGAAAGCATGTGGTTATACACAAAAATCTGCACAAATTAATACAGCTTCATCCAAACATGTTCAGCAGCTGCAAGCTATAAATTTTACACTGATATGGAGAAACAAGAAGATGGGGTAAAACGAGAGGAAAGAGGAGTGAAAGACAAAAAGAAATGAGAAATATTAATCTTAATAAGTGCTGGTGGTGCTTGTTTTATCATATTGTTTTATACTAGATAAATTGATGAATAAAGAAACACTTTATTCATCCAGCCTTTTCCTGCATAAAGCTGAGCTGCAGCAGTTGTAGAAGTTGTGTGTGTTTTCCAAACATTTCCTTTTTATAAAAAATGTATTTTCTTATCATTAATAAGAATGTTGGCTGTTTTGCGTAAAGAAATAAATAGCATGTTGTTTTTACAATTGGAAACCTTTATATGTGTACTCCTTCAGGGAATTTATTTATTTATTTTTTTTTCATTTGTGTTGTCGTCTTTAGGATGTATAGGAAAAAAAGTCTGTAGAGCATGAAAATCCTTTTTAGGATTTTTTCAGGAACCTGTGCAGCAGGCAAAACGGTCACTGTAAGCTGCTGCAAGTTCATTTTAACAGGAAAAACAAAATCACTAGTTTTGAGAAAACCTGTCAAATGATCAAATGTCAAGGCACTTTCTGTAGCTGGATTCAAGCTGGAGTTTATGCGAGATAAGACAAGGAAGACGATGACAAAGTGACTGTGTACTTTTACACCAAAGCCTTATTTATCAGCTCATAAAACTTTATGAATTTATAGTCTGTACTGAATTTACTATCTCATCTTGTCTTACTGTTTTTCTTACAAGGTAATAGTGTGACAATTATGTGACACAGACACAGGGTCGTAGGTTGGAGTCCATGTCCGCATCAACAACCTGTATTTCACAATGTCACACACAATCAGCACTTCTACAGAGATCGGCAGGATAGATCGGCCTTTTCATCACACAACTGAAGTCAGTGAAGAGCAGTGTGAGTTCTGTTATTTGCTGTGTGCACAAACTCAAGTGCACAGTCTGTTGTTTAACAGGATAAAATTTTCTTAGTCTGTGGACTAGATTAATATTCTGCAATTCAACTTCTAAAACATATAATCTACTATTGGACCATAAAATCAGAATTCCCCCTCCGTGCTCACCCCATGGTTTTGTAAACCAGATTAGTTACTAGAGGTGTCAAAACGAACATGGGCTTATCCAAGATTAAACACAAAATTACACCACTTCTAACAGTGTCACCTCACAGTTTGACACCTTATGAGACAGGAGACAGAGATTATTTGACTTTACACCATTTTTAAGCTTCTCCAGGTGCGGGCACGGCAATCCTCACAGTGTGTGAGGATTACATGGCATGTGTCAGCTGAAGCATACGCATGGAGCGTTATGCACTAAGCTGAAGCACTAATCCAGAGCAAGACGCTATAAATGAGTTCGCTGTTCCTTCAAGGACACAGACTAAGAAGGTATGGTAGTTTCAGAATGTTCATAGGTGATAGTTGGGTTGAAATTTGTGAATCTTCAGATAGAAGCACGACTGAGAGTCTGCTGTCCTGCAGCAAATTCAGCAGAAACTACCCAGAATTCTTCATTTATCTTTTTTTTTAAACCTCCAATTATATGCAGCTTTAGCTAAAATATATCTTAGCCTTAATCAGATGCCTTTGCAACAACAATTTAGTTTGAAAAAACAATCTTATGAAAATGTTCTGTTGTATTTTTGTTTTTAATTGACAAAAAAATTTATAGCACATTCTTCTATCACTGAGGTCATTGTTTTGTTATTTTATTTTTCTTATTTTTCAATTTAAATGAAAAACAATTAACTCAGATACCATAAAGATCATGTTTGGTTGCTTTTGTAAAATGAAACATCTTTATCATGTTCAGAGTCAAAATAATGTGACTGAGATTATGATACGTAACAAGTAAAAAATATCTGAATTTTACTTGACCAAACTTTATGAAATTATGCTCATAACATATCAATAGACCAAAAGCAGATGTTTTAACAATTAAAAACAATTTAGTTCTTGCCCTTATCATGTTCCACACCATCTTTTCTCACATCCTATTTTTTATCTGTCAGCCAACTTGAATTCTTTTCCGCTGTGTTTGAGTTCATTTAAACAACGTCACACACAGGTCTTTTCTAATTGCCTCTCTGAAAATGGAAACAAATAAATGGAAATATCAAATGCACCTCTACTGTTTACGAGCAGAGGCCTGACAGCTGACAAGATAGTTAAGGGGCGTCTAATACGGCAATTAGAGCGTGCCACTGTCTGCAGGGCTGCTGCTGTGACAAGACACCCTCTAATCACTTATTACAGTGGCTAGCAGAACCTCTCATATCAGGCCCATTAAGCAGACAACAGCATTAAGAAGTTTTAAAGGAGCAACAACCCCCCACACCCCTCACAAAAAAAAGAAAAAAAAGAAGAAGAGGTGTTGACGGGTGAAAAGGGGAAGGGCTGGTAGAGCTTGTTAGTTCTTGGTATTAATTTGTGCATTGTTCCACATTCATTCCGGCACATGTGTAGCAACAAAAATGTTTGTGATATGACAGCATCAAACTGTGAGATAAAAGATAACAGACTGAGGGCATGCAGGTGATGAATGTGCTAAAGATGTCTGTCGGAGACATCTTTGTTTTCTGTTTGTGTGGTTTGTCAGAAGAAACCAGATAGACAAAATCTTTAAGACTTGTCTTGATTCTTACATACTCAAAAAGTATGGATTTGGGTTGGCCCTGATTTAACCTATGTCTTGCCTGGGCTGGGTCAGGGACAAACTTGGGCCCAGATCCCAACTCTACACTCATACATATTTGTCACAGCAGGCTGGGGGAGGAGGTTGTGTTATCTGAGGCCTAGCCAGATACTGAACATTAGTCACTGTGCTAACGTCTCGCCAGGGTTTCCTCTTTGTGTGTGTATGTCTGTGACTTTGTAAATCACTAGAAAACTGAAAGGCCTCATGAAGAGCTGAAGTGAAGAAAATCCCACAATACTGTAGCAATAAGACCTAGACAAAAGTCAACACTCTCACACAGCTGCTGTGTTAACACATTGGTCAACAACCTAACCAAGCTGCACTCAGAAAGCATCATTTTCAGCCCTTATCTGGCTCAAGTGTGTGTGTCTCACTGCTGGGTTTTGTTTAGCTGGAGGCTTGATGTTTCATGGATGTTTTGCTTGGCTCAGAGTCCCTGTCCCAGCCCAATTGTATAAACACTGACAGTCAGCAATGGCCAGCATTGGACTGGGGAGGACTCTCAATTAAAAGACTGTTAGTGGGACAGATGGACTGAAAAACTGCAGGATAGAGGAAAAAGCAGAAAAGATAATGTCTTGAGTGGACTTTTGTTGTTAAGTCCAAGATCATTTTAAAAAGGCACAGAGAGGGAAAAACAGGCTGCATATCTCAAGATCAATGCACATTCACAAAAGTCCATCCAATCCTAAAGCAAACAGAACTGTAGAGGTCAACACATATACTACTTAGACCTGTACAAATCCTGTGAAGCAGTCCAGGTTGTCCTAAACTAATATCCTGTACAACAATATTACTGCCCTGTCATTTTCAAGGTTGACATTGTAACTATATGCCACCAAAAACACTACTGAAATTCTGGCTGCCCTGTCTCCATCCTCTCTGGACGGTGCACAATAAAGCCAACCCAGGCAGCTGCTGGATGCTGTGTGGGTATTGTTCCCCCTACTTTAATTGAAACCTTTACCATGTTCAACACACAGCCACAGACCACATTTCTTGTTTGGTGAGTTAAGCAAAGCCTAGATTTAAATGAAAACCCTGTGTGTGCATGTGCATCTGTGTGTATGTGTGCGAGCTTTTTCAGCATCAGCTTCGGATTTAAATTTGTCTCTGCTTAGGGTCACTGTAAAACACTGGAAGCATCTTGTCCTCTCTTCCACCCACAAGATATTATCTCATCCATGAGTTAGCTGCTGAAATGTTGTCAATTTCCTGCCAGAAATGTGCAGCCAATGTGTGGAAGAAAAAGAGGCACAGCAGCTTTGCGTGTCATAAAATGGGCCCTGACTCCATCAGATAGACCAGGGCTTCACAATGTCCATATTGGAAACAGGTGACAAATAAAACATGCCAAATGAAAAATAAAAGTCTTTGTAGTCCGACACAGCATGGCACAAAATACAGGAGAATAAATACCTCATGCCTAGGCTAATCTTTGCTTGTTGGATTTCATTTTTGGGATTTGACTTGAAACAAAGCTTTCTTGCCATACAAAGTGGCTGTTGTTTACAAACTAAACAATGATTCATTTCTTTTGCAATGGCTTTAGTTGTGAACATTATTATATAATACATGGGGAAATTGTAGTAGAACGAACAGACACTAATTTTTGCACTGAAATCCCACAGGGTAACACCTATCCTCCTTGTCAGTTCTTGTTTTGAGCCCAGAGGCTGACAGTCACAGAGCCAGAGGTCCCTGTCCTTTGTGCAGCTGTGCGTCTGGGCTTTGACACTGGGCAGAGCAACCAGAGCTATGCTAATGGGAACCAAATGGGGCGTGAGCCCCTGGTGGATTACAGAAGGAGAAGAGAAGCATGTGTTTTCATGTGTTCATGTGTAGACCTGGGACACCAGTCTTTTTTTCTTTTTTTTTCAGTCAAACAAATGGGAGCGGCAACATCTGCTGTCTGCATGAATTCTTAATTGTCTTTGTGACTTGACAGATTTGTAAAGTTATTGTCAATAAGTAGATGCATCACAATATATACTGTATATATGAAAAAAGAAAATAAAAAAATCCCAAGCATGTTTGGAATAAAATTAGTAAATTTTAAAGCTGTTGTTTGAGATACTGGAAACTATTTAGCATGAAGCTAATTTGAATTTATGAAATTTGAAGATGAAGTGAGTAGCGTAGATAAACATTTAACAAAAACTAGTGAACAGTGAAGTGCATTTAAACTTCATTGTTCTGTGAGCATATTGTGTCTGAAAATCTGAAACAAGTTTCAGATGTTTGGCAGTGTTTTTCAGTCTAGCTGCACTTTGCTTTCACCTGCTTTCACTAAAAAAATGTCCAGCTGTTGCAGCAACAGAGAAAAAATCTGATTTGGTGAAGCTTTCAAACACATAGTCAGGCAAAGTTTTACCATGTTCTGAAATATAGTGACTAACTGATGTGCCTGATTGCTTTTACAGTTTTCAGCTGCTTGCTAAGCCATCTGTCCTATCAAATCCTTTCCTAAACCTCTTGCGAATACATTTGCAAAATGCCTAACAGAAATGAATTTACAACACATTTGTCATTAATGAAAGTCATTATTCTGGACTTTAAATGTTTATAACTGGCTAGTCTAGACAACTGAAATGTGAATGACGACATCTGCCATCTCCTGTCACCCTATCTAAGGTCCACTTTAACTTTGACCAAACCTCTGGATTCTTTCATGTGCACAGACTCAACACCCATGTGGGATTACTTCAGAATCAAGCACAGGGGTGTATAACTTGTACTTCCAACAGTCCTACTTTGTTGACTGACACAGTCACAGAAAGTAAATCTCTGCGTGCTGAGCACCACCCCAACATTTTTAAACCAGATCAATGCTGAAACTGCGTCTGGCTGACTCGCATGATAAATGGCTCTGCATGCACTTCTGGACAGTCATGCTTGTTTATGAAGTGGACGGATAAAGGACCCAGCTGGCTTTGATATTGTGAAACAGGGAGGGAGAGCACAATATAACAACACTGGAGCAGAAACACCACCCTGTGATCATGCTATCACATGGCACGCTCTCAGACAGTGCTACCAATACAGGTGGAGAGATGTACCCATTGCTAACACTGTTCAACTCTGTGAGTTCAAATAGCTATGTATCAAGGGAGCAGCAGTTTCTCCCATCTTTTAGGTAGACAGCAGCTGCATACAGAGCCCCCGCCCCACCTCCCCAGTCCAAGCCCCTGGCCCCTCTCAGCTCTCCTCAAAGCATTTCCCCAGCTAGAGATCAAACCATCTGCCAGTGACAGACCTCTGGGTCCACAGACACAAGGGTAGGTTCAAAGATGGATGCAAGGGGAGGCAGGGGTGGATGGAGGGAGAACCGGTGGTAGGTTTTGGTGGGAAGACAGGGTTGTGGGATAACAGCGGTGCAGAGGGAGGAAAGGGAGAGGTTGGAGCAAGCTGGTGTATCAGAAAGGTGGGGAAGAGTTATTGCAGAAAACCAGGGGAAGGCAGAGGACAGCTAAGGAGTAGAGGAAGTAAGGTTGACAAAATGCAATGCAAAAGACGCTAAAACCTCTAAATTATTCAGAAAAAACAGCATTATGATGCCAGGTTCCTATACAAAGCTTATGTGATAAACTAAATGACTATATTGTGATTCAGTGAGAAGCTGATAAAGCTGGAAATGTTATTTTTTCTATTGGAGCCAGTATGGGCATTATTATCAACACATTAATTCTTATACAGGAAATATCTCAATAAATGTATAGCAGATTCAACTGCAAATGCCAAATTTATAGGATAAAGCCTTTTAAAATTATTACTTTTATTTAATAACCACATCTGATAAATTCTTCTTTTATCAAAAACGGATTTTTAAAAAATATCTTAAATAAAATTTTTGTAAATTATATATAGTTAATTGTGCCTTTAAGCTGAATGAAATGATCAAGTGATTAATCAGTCATCCAAAATGCCTTCTGAATGTTATTCCAGCAATAAAAAGAAAAGAAAAAGAAAAAGTTTCTTAGAATTTTTTTGAATGGTTTCTTCTTTTTCAGACACACACCTCCTTATCAGAGGCCATTGTGTGGGGAGGAAGATGGAAGGCAAATAAAAAGGCCATTGTTGTCAGTATTTACTAGATCTACTCTGACCTTCAGCCTGTTCAGGGAGTGACCAGCTGCAGATAAGGACAGCACCGTGTCAGACTTGACACCTGCAATTCCTGCCCCACTTTTTTTGCCCTCCCAGAATGCAAATATCCCAGTGACGGACCACAACACAATGCTCAGACTCCATCTGAAGACTTACTGGAAGGACACAACCACACAGTGTGACCAGACACATGTTCGGCTGAGGAAGAAAAATAAAGGACAGAGAATAAAGCAAGAGAATGCATGGAGGGGAGAAAAAAAATTCAGGTGTAGAGTTTGGTTGGTAAAAACAAAAACATCAAGAAAGGATGACCATCATCATCTGCTTTCCCTCCCCATCAACATACCAACAAACAGAAGGTATTAGTCAGAGCCCAGACATATTGCTGCAAAGGAACATCTCCATGGCGATCATTGGTCAATGTGGCTGACAGGATGCACACACAAGCATCACACAGCCTTAACAACACTGTGACAACAAAGACTCCCCATAATTGACATTTAGTCATCACGCTAGTCTACAGGGTGGACTCCACTACTACCTCTTGAACTATAGGCACCCACACACTCTCCCGCATATGCTCTCATGCAAAGTTTTGTACACAAACACACACATGCATCCATGCAGTGAATTCCCAAAATCAAGCTAACTTCCAGCCAGAGAAATCTTGGAAGAGCTACTAGAGGAAATCTTGCCAAAAGCTCTTTATTTTCTTTGACCATTTTTAATATAAAAAAGCATGCACTAATTGTGTAAGCAATCTCCAAATTAAGTATATGTTTTTTCAACTAAACTGAACACCACTGCAGACAGATTGGCTGGTTTTCAAGACACACGACTAGGCAATAATATTTGTTTCTTTCCTCAGAGTTTTGCTCAAACAGTATGTCAGCAGTGGTAGTTTACTTGTAAACACCTGGGCTTGCACAGCCAGCAGCTGTGGATAACAAAACTTTGTGCTGGACTAGAGATAATTACTATTCTGGTTATCTGAAACCACATAAAATATCATTAACACACCAGAGCAAATAACAAAAAAGGCATATTAATTGTAGTTTTTACATTTTCTTTAGTTTGTTTTTTGTTTTTTTTTACCTCAGCCAGCATAGTGATAAGAATGTTCCCGATTCAGTTCTGTAGATTCCGCATTAAATGCAAAACTCAACAAAAAAGCTGAAACTTCCATTAGCATTTGCAGTCTTGAATGACAGAGACAAATGGGACATGAGACAGAGCTACAGACAGAGAGGGGAGGGAGCTATGTTCCTGCAATGACAACTGTGTCACTCCCAAAGCCACACAGTAAGAGAGGGAAGTGAGGATATTCTATGAGAAACTGAATGTGTTTATGCAAACACATCTGTGTGCACAAGTGTGTGTGTCTGTGCGTGTGTGTGCATTTGGTGTGGAGAGAGAGACGGCGGGACCAAAAGAGAGTCCATCAGGGTGCTTTAATCTTTATCAGTCTTACAAAGTTCACAGATAGTGGGGTTGTAGTGGAGACTAGATGTCATATCAGAGTCATATGTCATGAAGAAGACACAGAGAAGCTCAAAAAGGTGAAAAGAAACAAAAAGAAAGAGAGAAAGAAAGTAAAACAAAGAAACTCATAATTGCATAAAGGAGAGCAGTGCC
Organism: Rhadinocentrus ornatus; assembly: GCA_037177495.1. Taxonomy (NCBI): domain Eukaryota; kingdom Metazoa; phylum Chordata; class Actinopteri; order Atheriniformes; family Melanotaeniidae; genus Rhadinocentrus; species Rhadinocentrus ornatus. Next base: position 14,544,204 of record JBAMHW010000004.1, read on the forward strand.
AAGTATCCATGATTGCCATTCTACAATCGACCTGGCCTAATTGCAAATTCCCTCCCTGGACCCTTTTAAGTCCGCTTCATTTGGCTAAAGCCAGATTCCTTATTTCTGCAATTATAAAGCTATTGACTAATTCAGCATATGCTAGCTAGCGTGTCTTCCAGCCCTTGAGTGCTGGTGTGCCATTGAGTCATTAACTTTGACAAATTGTGACAGACTTTTTTATTGCCACCCAATCATGAGAAACAAGTTTGCGACTGAGAAGTTAATGAGTGGCATGTTTCTCCTCTTCCTTCTTCGCTCCCTCTTCCTCTCACTCTCACTCCTCTCCAACCCTTCCACTTAGATTCCTGCACCCACCTCACAACCCTCCTCATCCCTCCATATTTATAATTTTACCACATCCTAACAATAACACGGCCGGTACTCAGCACAAAACACGCAGCCTAATGAATCTCATGCTTTTACCGCGGTGAAATGGCCAGTAAGTATTACCAGCTGCGACACTCTCCTTCACTCTCCCCTTTTGGCAGTGGCATTGAGCTTGGGAGTGCAGGGGTGATTGTGGGGAGGTTGAAGAGGGGCGGAGGGAGGCCATGCAGACACATCTGAGTGCAGCTGGACCGGGGAGCGAGGGGGGTGAGGAAGAGGAGGAGGAGAAAGACCACAAGTCTCCGTGTTTCCAGCTGCCTTTCTCAGGGGCTCAGTTTTCTCTCCCTCCTCTTGGTTTTTTCGCAAGGCCTTTCTGGTCCCAGCTTACTTGAAAAATCACAAACACACATAGACACACACACACGTATGCACACACGCCCACCCTGATCCACCTCCCCTCCATCCCTCACATTCGGCCATCTTTGTTTGGACAGGGCTCAGGAGTTCCAGAAAAGCTCTCTCAGATGTGCTGAAGTAAGGGAAAAACAAAACAAACTGGGCCTCACACACATTCGCTCAAAATTTATGTGAAAGCACAAACACCAACAAGTACTTTACGCTCGCACATAATACGGGGAAATTGGAGAAGTTCTTGCACACTCCCAGACTCACATACATGAACAATTTCACATGTGAGAAGAGCCAAAATACCAGCTTCAACAAGAGAACTAATTTGCACAGAGATGAAAAAACGGGGTTACATTTTTCTTCATGTTGGTAGGTAGTGTACCATGGAAGCATTTATTCTTTTACATGGTGTGTGTTCTGATTGTGTGTGTGTGTGTGTGTGTGTGTGTGTGTGTGTGCGTGTGTGTGTGTGCGTGCGTGCGCCAATCCAGGATCACAGCACCAGGGCAGGGCTAAAGCATACCGCGACATGTGTTACCTCTTTGTAATATTGACTTTGTTATAGCAATACGAGTGGGAGAGTGGAGCCAAGAGCCCAGGCCATGCAATAGTGGGGCCCTCTGAGTTGGCTACAAAACAAACAGCTGAATGAGCGTGAAAACAGAAATCACAGCACCCACAAAAGCAATCTATAAAAACAGACTTAAATAAACTAAAATGTCACTTGCGCCTACTCTTGACCTTTGCACCTTTACTCTCTAATTTAAGAAAATTTTTTATCCGATTCTGAGAATCCAGGATGCCGCTATTAAAGCTGTTTTTTGCATGGCTTCCTGTTTTGAGAATGTATCCTGCAAAAGCCACCCTGCATTTGTATTCCCTTAACTTATTGTAGTTAATATTGTTCAAATAACAAGTGCTTCTAGGCTCATGCAAACACAAAAAAAATCTTTTTTTTTAAAATTAAATAATTAACAATTATCAGTGCAACATGGTTCTCAGTTAAAATACTATAAAATACATAAAAGATCAGCTTTTTAGTAGAAAACAATCGCTAGAAACTGTCCAGTTTTAGATGACACAAACAAGAAAACCCAGAGAAAAGCACATATGATTTTAATTTGATTGCTTTGCAGAACTGAGAAATTGATTATCATTTTCATGTTCCTACAAGTGTGAATCCCATCTTGTCTCTTTCCCTAGTGATGACTTTGCTTAGACATTTGAATAATGAAAGCGAGTCATTTGAATATTCCCTCTGTATTAAAAAAAAAAAAGATGTTTTTACACGATGCAGCAATATTAGCCATGTTAATTGGGCTCTTTGGACTTTCCTAATAGAAAGGCTAAATTAATTACTTATGTCGACAAAATGTCAGACATGCCGATCTAATAACTACAACTGTTTGCAGCAGTGTTGTTTTCAGTGTGTGCATTTTTGCCTTTGTATCCGTGTGATTGTGGAGGAGCTGTGAGCATCCGGTAGCCCGCGTTAGGGCTAATGAACGAGATGGGAACAAAATGCTTTGACATCCTCTCCATGTTTCATCTGAGGCTCTTGAGAGCCCTTCTCCAATATTCATCCCCTCTTCTCATACTAATCAGCCACAACAGTGCTAACTGTTGTGCTTGCAAAGTGACTCGTCTATTGTGTATTTGTGCTGTAGAAATGCACCCGTGCACATCTTTTTTATTCTTAAACATGCCAATCTACAGTCCACTCTGTAACCAAACTTATGTCTGTGTTTGTGTATGAAATGTGTGATGTATTCATTAGTGTGTACCCGCCACCACTCAGAGCTTTGAAGTTAAACTTCTTTTTTTTTTTTTTTAGCTTTTGGCTGTTTTTCAGTCTTGAAGGAAAATGGCATCAGCGCATTTTCCTCAAGTACGAATAAACATTAGACTTTGGGAAAGAAGGCGATGGGGAGACGTTAAGAGTATTAGGGAATGTGAGATGATCCAATGATGTGTATGTGCATGTGTTTGTGTAAGTGTCCCGTGTACATGTATTAGTGCAGACACGAGCAAGTGAAAGAGAGGCCTGCTGATGCCACGCTTCAGACGACCCCTTGAAGTGGAAATGAGCTTCCTCGGTCTTATAACTAGTCCGTTCTCACAAAGTCAGCAAACCCTTGCACCCCTCTGAAGAACTGCAGACATCCCCCACCCAGCCATGTGGTCAGCATGCGGGATGAATTCACTGTCAGTGCTCAGAAACAGTTCCAGCTTACTGCACCTGCTTTTGTTTTTAATGCACAGAGGACAGCAGGATGAAAGCGGTACAGCTTCCTCAGGTGGCTTTTGTCCCAGCTCATGCAGCCTACAAAGCCAAACAGTCCACTGTGTCTATTGCTCAAGTGTGTTCATAAATTCAGAATTATTTGCACAATATGCTCATGCTCCATTTTTAACCCCATAAAATACTTCAACTTTTGCCTAAAACAGTGTTTATGGATAAAAGACATGTTGCAGACCAACTATTTTGATGGACTACTTTTACTGGACCCTTGCTGATGTAACAGGACCATTTTTGTTGCAGTATCATCTTATCCTAGAGTACAGTATGGCTTCAAAGATAAATTGCAATGGTGAAATAATGTTTACTGAATCTACAGTTATGATTGTAACCTGGAATGATATACATCATTCAAATCTAAAGAATAATTTCTTAAACAGAACAGTCCCAAGGACACAAGTCCAGCAATTGTCTTAAGTGTGGATGATATCTAATGGCAGCTAAAATGCCACAATATGAATAAATCAGCAACCCCGGATGGTGTGCACCCATGCACTCTGAAAGTTTGTGCCAATTAGTTGTCAGCTATTCTGCACTTTATCTTTTCTGTGTACATGTCTACATCTAAAATCCCAGCAGCGTGGAAAACATAATGTGTATAATCCCTAGTCCTAAAAGAATCAATTTGAGAAGCTCTCTATCTAACCTTAGACACATAGCTCTGACCGCATACATTACGATATGCTTAGAAAGACTTGTTCTGGGTCATCTGAGTAGTCAGGTAAACTACTTGGCGTTGCCTCTGGGCTCTGGGCCCTAACTTTGGCCGCCCTGGATGGCCGGTGTCTAGCGGGATCTGCAGCTGCCAATCTTGGCCCGCCGGGACCTTTACCCCATGACCGCGGGGGGCTCTGGTTGGGGCTCTCCTCTGCCACCCTCTGGGTGGTACCAGGGTCGTCTTCTGTGTAGGGTGGCTTGGGTTTGCGCTCCTGATGACCCGGGTTTCTGGGCTTCCCTAGTCTGCCTCTAGCCTTTGGAGTGTTCGCATTTGCACGATCACACTCATCACTCCTCATCACTCCTCATCACTGATCACTCCTCTTTCCTCATACTTTGCATGCTGACACAGTCACTAAGTTGTCCGGTGGGTCTATACATATATACAAGAGATGTTGTGTTTTCTCTGTGAGTAAGTATGTGGTACTTCGATTGCTGTTGTGATGTGTTTGTGGTATGTTTTTTTTTTATTATTATTATTTAGGGAACTCTTGATCACTGGCAGCTCTGTTTTTCTGTAAAAGCTGTAGAAAATTTTCTAGTATGTTTCTGTGTAGCAGTCTGTGTCTGGTGATGGTTTGGATTGAAGAGTCGTTGCCTTCTATCTGTTGTGTTTTTGCTTCCTCTTTCTTCTTTCTGTTTTCCCTTTTGCTTCTTTTTGCCGTCTCCCTTCTTTTTCTGTCCAGCAAGATTACATAGATTACATAATTCAAAGAAAATAAATAACAGTAAATAAATAAATTAGATTATCAAGAGAAGCCTTATTTCCATAAACCTCCTCTTGGCAAAGCAAATTGGTTCGGCACAACAGAGCAACCAGACTATCATTCGGCCTGCTATGATGCTGGACAGAACAATGCTATTCCTTGGAAACCATCCCATACACAATATTTTTAATAGACTTAAAAGCTCTTTTAGTGAACGTCTTGTAATGCCTCAGTGTTCTACTGACCGTTTCAGAAGGTCTTTTGTTCCTACAGTTGTCAGGTTTTTTAATGACCAATTGTAGTTTTTGTGCTGAATCATGATTTTTTGTAAATTTATTTTTGTAAGGTTTTTATCATGATACACTATCTATCTATCTATCTATCTATCTATCTATCTATCTATCTATCTATCTATCGATCTATCTATC
>JBAMHW010000004.1:14549148-14561922 GCA_037177495.1 Rhadinocentrus ornatus
CCATCCATCCATCCATCCATCCATCCATCCATCCATCCATCCATCCATCCATCCATCCATCCATCCATCCATCCAATGACCCATGTCCCACAAACAGGGACATCTGGTACGATGGGTTAAAATGTAAAAAAAAAAAGATCATCATATTGAAACGAAGTAAAACTGCACTTGTTGTTTTTAATGATAATTGATGATAATGATAACATCTTCACAATTGTGTCTTGAGTGTACCTGTGTGTGCACATTTCTCTGTCCTTTTTGTGTTTCTACCATCTCTATTATGCTGCTTGCATCTTGTGTGCTATGCATGCATGCTGCTGTTTGAACCTGTGAGCACCTGAGGGTCTTTCCCCAGCCGTCCTCGCAGGGAGCGACAGCTGTGCGGTGATGCCGTAGCGATAGGCATCATCGGCTTGCTAGAGACTAATTGGTCCACAGTGTTCCTCTGAGTGGCCTCGCTAATTAATTAGAAAGGCAGTGGAGCTGAAATTTTTAATCAGGACACCAGGTTTTGCAGCAAGTGGGGGAAAAAAAAGACACATCACCTCATCATTCCTTGTAATCCACCTGACAGTGATCTCCCAAGCTGACATATGAAGTGTGTTGTGTGTTAAGGTATTTATATGATCTGATCAGGGAATTCAAAATGCATTTATTACAGGGGTTCTTCATTCTAATTTGGTGAACTTCAGGAATTATGTTTGCCCTAATAAAGACTGCATGAATGGACTCTTGTGACAAAGAATGCTACATATGCTGATCACATCTAAAAAATAATAATAATAAAAAATAAAGGAAGAAAGTAAGTTTTAAGTGCATTAACAAATGTAACATAACCTGTAGTTTCCACACACCCAGAGAGTAAAGTAAAATTATATTTTCTTCAACCTTCTATACTGAACTAAAAATTGGTATTCAAACCAACACTTTAAATTGTTACTGAATTAGCTCATGGTTTTGTATTTCTTCCCAAAAATGGGAACTGATTAATCCAAGGAAAATATATTCTACACTATGTTGACGGCACATTTGTGTCCTAAATCTGCACATTAATTTGCAAAGTGGATGCAGAGTCTGGTAGGAATAAACTAAAAGATGAATGGTGAAAAAAAGAAAATAATGCTGATCAGCCGCACAGACGAGATCATGTTTAAAAACATGTTTGTTAACAAAATACTGGAGATGACAATCGTGAGCCATTAACTAAAGTTAAGGAAGAGGAAATTTAGTGTGTGGATGCTGAACAGGAAATGGTTTTGTGTTTAGTTCATGGATAACAAGCCAACTGTTGCAAAATTAATACACTTTAAAATTAAAAGGATCTGAATGCACAAACTTGTACCTTCACCTCTTGTGGTGACATTAGCTTTGTGTGTCTCTTAATCATTGTGACCATCTTTTAGCTTTGCTCTGCACTAATCAACTAGCCAGTGCTATCAGCCTATTGCTCGGGCCAAAATAAACATGCACCGCCTTTTTATTGCTTTGTTTTCACAGGTCATTAGGGGAAGGAGAGAAGACGCATTGATTAGTTTTCCAGACCACTGGATTATTGTTGTGTTATGACTATCATCATTATGTTTCATTAAGCCTGTGGTTGTTCTTCTTTCCAGAAAATGAAGACATTGCAAGAAAGGCGAGTTGGTAAGAAAACAGATTGCACGCCATACTAATCTTGAACGTAAGGCAAGTTATGAAACAAAATAACTTTAATTATAGATGCGAACTTTATGTACTGATGTGTTTGTTTAAAGCTCAGATTTATAAACTCCCTAGTTTTCAGATAAAGCTAAACTCTGAACTCTTTCTCACTTGTGAAACTATTCCTTTAATCAAATTTGTCATGCCACTAAATCAGCAAGCTGTGTTACATTCCACATTTATTTAGTGCAAAAAAGTGCAAACTGTCAACAATAAATGTAATGAGCCATCAGTATTTGGATACGTTTTGCTCTGTAGTTGCACAAATGTTCCCAAATCAAGGAAAAACTGCCTCTGTTGCTAGGCTAATTAGCATGTGTTAGATAGTTAGCAGAGGGCGGCTCTGTGTGATATGTAGTGAAGTGGAATGAAATGGTGGGGCAAAGACTGTACTAATGGCCCACTTCCTCTCCGTCGGGACTCTCCCCGCAGCTTTGCACGTGCTGGCATCAGTGCAGCCACGGGGCACTCACACGGCCTCTGCAGCGCCAGGGGCAGCAACAGAAACACGGGAAGACGCTTGGTTTGACCAGCACTGAGCTCTCTGAGTGTGACAGCATTTGACAGTGGCATTTACTAACTCTCACACATGCAAACATGCTGACAAACTGAGAACAACATGCAGACTAACAGATTTATCAGCCTGTGAAACTGTTCAGACAACTGGGGCTGTGATGCATGTTGGCTGCATGGCAAAGGCAGGTGCATTATTTACAGGAAGAGTTGGAGCATTAGCAAGATTTTTGGCACTTACAGGCAGAGATGGTGAGCACCACTGATGCTCCAGTCTCTGTCACTGTAAATAAACTAACAGTAGGGACACAATGGTAACAGAGCAAATGGCATGCCACCCAGACACAAACACACACAGACGCATGCAAGTTCATCGGGGAGCCAAGGGGGAGGGTGGCATCCATATTTATAGGGCCTTTCTAACATTTGTCCCCAGGCCAAATGCTGTGACTACACTCTGCTAATGTCAGAACAGCACTTAACCAGGCATTTCCATGGGCAGTGGGGAATACATGGCATGAATTCTTGAGTAGGTCAGAAAAACATTGACAAACAAGGATAAAAATAAAAAAGTAATTAAATTAAATGTCATTTTGTTGTGTCCTAATATGATTATAATTTATTTTTTTATAAAATACCTTTCCCTCTAGTGAGACCTGCAGTCTCATGCACTGTTGACATCACGCCGAATTTGATACTGAAATAAGTACAATAGGGCCTCTCTAACACAGCAAGAAAATGAGTAGCTATTATATCATCAAAATGTCTAACCTCAATGCCACCATGTTTCATCATACCTGTTGACACAAGCTAGGGTGTTGACCTCTGTTTTTCTTCTTTTTTTTTCTCTCTCTGCTGGATTTATGAGAGGTGAATACTGTGTAGGCATGTCACTACTTAGAAGCTGGTGTGGGATGCAAAGAATGACCTGCTGTCCCCGTGTTTATCATATGTCAGTCAGGGCATTAACTTGGCATTCTCCCACTCTCACACCTAGGGAGGCCGAGAGGCCCACAGCCCTCACCGGCATGTCCCTTTTCCCAACTGACACAAACAGCGTGATACCCCCAAAGAGAGCTGACTAAGTGGGTAAAGTAGCTCTTTTTAGCACAATCTGTCATTACCTCAACTGGGACATATTCATTTTGAGCAGCGCGGCCCATTACAAGAGTTAATTGTGGACACATATTAAAATATCAACTACCAGTTGTCCTGTTTTTTAGAGGTCCAGTGTATGTTATAGTGTTTATTATATATATAGTGAGAAATACAGCAAAGATAGGGAAAGTGAAGAAGACAGATGAAACAGATTAATTAAGTTTGAGTTATCAGTCCATGCCAGCATGTAGCAATGTGTTTGTGTGTGTGTGTGTGTTTTTGATTTGACTCCTTCAGAGAGTATGTTGTTAATCTTGATCAAAGAATCTTTCTTTTTTTCAGTGAGTTAAGATAATACTACTAAAGTCCCTGGATTTAACACTGAGATAATAAAGGCAATGTATAATTAGCAATTAGATTTTACCAAATTAAAGCTGAAAAACAAGGGCAAGAACCTGCACCAAGGCTACTAAACAGTAATATGGTCCAAGGTGTGCCAAAGTTTTTTCTCCTTCAAGCTATGTATAGATAAGAGGATTAAGAATAGGAAAATATATTAGGTTGCACGTGGTTTGAAAAAAAACTATTCAGTTTCTGTTTTTCCCTTAATTTTTTTTTTTATTTCTTTATTGCCTGCACTTTATAATTCTATTAATTCTTCTTTTTTTTTTTTATTACACCCATTGCTGTTTTATTCATAAACGACCAGTCCACTGATGGGGCTGGACAAGGCTGGCTGTAGAAATTAGTTAAGAAATGCTTCCCAGGTTTGGCAATTGAGGTGAGAGAGCCACTTAAGCCCCCTTCCACACATATTATTAGCATTGCCATATCCGGGCCTAACTGCAGCTACAAGGGAAATAATGTGTGTCAGGAGAGTGTAAATTTAGAACCAAAACCAGCACTGCTCTTTAAATCCACTCCCCAAGTCCCCACTTCCTTACTTATAGCCAAGCTTACAATGTCAAACACTAATAAGCCAGCTAATTCAATTAGGAATCCACTTCTTTCAGACTCACTAAAAAAAGAGACTTTGTGCATAGATTCCCTCACAACTCTATACAGAACTCTTCATCTTGAAAAAGTGGCCTTTATTCATGAGCCTCAGTGTATGAAAGACAGAACTTGCCACTGAGCTTGTTAGCAAAATGCCCTGATCTGAGGCAAGAGATGTGTGACTAAAGCTGGGTCTCTTAAGTGTCTGTCACCCTGATCTAACCCAGCTCTTTGTAGGCTGTTTTCTCCATCTGTCTCCATGCGCTTCTCAGTGACTGGGGATGAGCCCCGCCGTGTAGCTGCAGGTGACAGGGAGCCCTTTCTTGTTGTCAAATCCTGATGGAGCTTCCACATGAAAAACATTTCACTCGAGCTGCTGCCTTATTTCTCTTCCTTCCTCTCCATCTCTCTCTGTGGATCTCAAAGCAGCGTAACAGAAATAGAAGGAGCCGATCTCTTTCTCCTTTTCCTTCACTTCTCTTTTTGTCAGGCTTTCCATATGCCAAGCTCCCCTACTTCTTTTTCTTTATCTGACCAGCCTTTTCTTGTCTCTGGTATTCTTCCCTCCCCTCCCTCTGGTTTATAGATCTGAGTTGGGTCTCAGGAGGAAAATACAAGTCAAGCCATTGTCATTTCAAACAGCGTGATAACCAGACACTGGGCTGCCCACTGACAACTCAAGGGAACTGGCCCTGGCTTTGACTGTTAGCTCCTCTCCCCCACTGCCTTGCTTCCTGTTCCTACTTTTATTCTCTCCTTTCCTCTCCGTTCTTTTTCTTCCTCTCAAGCTCACCTCCTCTCTGTTCTTCTTCCTTCTCAACCCCCCCGCAGGAGACATAGTAGCTTGTTGTTGTTTGTTGCTGGATGCTGCTATGTCTTGCTCCTTGCTTCTCTCCTCTCTGTGCCGTGGGGGGCCAGGGGGAATAGTTGTCTTGGTGTGTGTACCAAGGTCAGTGCTCTCCACATGACAGTTCTCTGCCTCTTGACAAGGCGGGAAATCAATACTTTCGGACTTGTGGCGCTGCCCTCGGTGTAACAACAACATTGCCCGGCACAGAGCTAAGCTCAGGCACCTGACACATCCCCAGCCACCCCCCCAGGCCCCTGGCAGGGAGCCCCTTCCACTCCTGCTCTGACCCTTTCAAATTTCAAAAAGGCTCTGTGTTTCACTTTGCTACACCTTTTTCCTCTATACTTTTTCACTTCAGGGCCTCCAACCTTCCAACCTGCTGCACTGTATATCAGATTCACCGTGTTTTATATAATGAAATGCATGTTTCTCTTATTTTTCAGAGTCTTGTGTACTTGTGTATACAAGAGTATTGGAGAGAATAGCTTCTACCTGCATGGAGATGAGTCCATGAATGAAACACGCTAATTACAGACTGGCAAAGGAGATACAAAATGGAGTCATGGGCAACATATTTAATGTAGCATTAAAGCCTAACATGCCTCTTTATGCTTTTTCACTGTCAGACAGACACTCAGAGAGTTTGGAAAAGAACTGGCAGTGTGCCTCACACCAATTGCTAAGTTCGCCTCTTGGCCTGCCTCTAATGACAAGGGAGAATGTGCACAAGGCCAATTACAGTTCCTGTCGTTCAGCAATCAAACAGAGTAAAACTCCTGATCTCAGCCCCTGCGTAGAGAAGTCACAATCAACCAGAGCCCCCAGCCCTCTCTGAGGGCCGCATGCAGCCACACACTCAGAGAACTATGTGTGTGCAACTGGACATCCATCAGCAGGACTCTATCTCCCCTTATCCCTAAGGCTTCCACCATGGGTTCAGCTGGAGTAAGGAAAGTGCATCAAATAAAAGAACCACTTTAATGAATTAGATATTGAGCTGTTCATTAAAAAAAAATCTAATTCTCTGAAGTCAGCAGGGGATTCACAGTAACATAGTCTAACCTGGGAATGAAAGCCACTAGTTTAGAGGAGTCATAAAAACACTCTGTGCATCTGATGACTTTCCTGAATATTCGCCAAAGACTTCTAACATTCAGGAATTAGGTGACTTGTACGGTGAGGTAGCTCTCCTGTTACATGTAAACTGTCCATTTTTGGGGTTTTTTTTTTCTTGTGTCAAAAGTTTCAACATTTTGATGTATCAAATACAGAGCAGAAATCTCTGAAGATGAAAACAAAAATGGATAGATGACTATTAAGATTTACATGAAAAAAAAATCTCTGGCAAGAGTAAAAATAAACATCTGCACAGGCAGATACCTGTTTTTATTGGCTGAGGGTCCAGATCTTAATGTAAACCTTTTTGCAGCAGTCTCCCCCCCAACACTGCTTACTGTGGGTGTTTTTGCATTACAAGGCTAATTTTAAAACAGTATGTTGCTTTCTGATAGAGAATATGAGAGCTCGTTCACATTCAAATGTCCAGCAGTCAGTCTTAACTAATCGCACTGATAAAGGTGAAAAAACAAAGGATTTCTATAGTGCTTTTATCTCTTTTGAGCTACCATCAGCCTTGCCCTCATTTGATGGAGAGATTTAAAGGATGCTGTCCTCCTCCTCTTCTGCTTCTCCCTAGATGAATGTGATCTAAACAGCCACATCGCCCTCCTGTTTTTTTTACTGTGACAGCCTTTCTCATGAATTAAAAGAGGAACCCATTGATTTTCCGATTGCTTAAATTTGCAACTTAATCCCCCAGATATGTCTAGAATGTACTGCTCTGTCAATAAACGGCACTGTCACTGACAAAAGCCGGTGTGAGGAGCAGAGGAAGAAAAAGGATGACAAGACAAAAGAGAAGGGGAGAGAGAGTGTCTCGTAAGAGGTGAGAGTGGTGCTTTCTGGCTTTGGGTTTGCATTTCACGTTTTGCCACCAGAAAAAAAAACTTGATGCAAAAGCACATATTCAGATTATTACAACGGGAATAATCTAACTGCACCAAGAGGAGAATAAGAAAGAAGAATAAACCAGCCGTCTCACAGCCACTTTTGTCCACATTGCCAAAAAGGCAAACACAGCACATCATTATGTTTATAGGGCTAATAAACCAATCACCCTTCTACATCTGTACAGTGTAACCAGCCATCCTGCATGGTCTTGCAGTGATCAAATATCGTTATATAACGAAAAGCCAACATCCTGGAAAGAAGTTGTCTGGGACTAAGATGGAAAAAGCACACTTGTCCCCTCTGAGTCAGGGCTTTGAGGAAGTAAGGGGATATCACAACTTTGCCTCAGGAGCAAACAAGGCATACATGGCCCTAATTCACAATAAGCACCATAATGTTCTCATCTGAGTCCTAATGTAGTCTATAAATCTGTGGTACTCTGCTCTACATCAGTGTAATTCTTGGTATTAATAGCCTGATTTGTACAATAAGTGCTGCGCAGCCTATAGGACGAGCCGTGTCTTTTTTCTGCACATGTACGAGATTAAAACTTATTATGGAGAAATGTGAGAAACAGGGAATTCTAGGAAGGCATTTGACAGTTTTCTGAGGAATAACTGGACTCTATAAGCAGTGTAACACAGGGTGACCCATACAGATTTCACCCTCCTACACGCCTACATCTCTGGTTGTAAACCCTATCCCGTATGCCTCTGGGGTGGTATGGCCGCTTGCCAGTAGCTGTGCTGTTGTTGGCAACGGATTTCCTTTGTGGCCTCAGTACTTGTGTAGCCCATAACATGATACACACCAAGCCCTACATGCATACACCAGCACACACACTACCACAACACACACATGATCAGCATAAGCTGTGCACTATGAGTGCACATAAGCACATGCAATTCAAAATAAAATTTAAAAAAAAAGTAAGGACTATAGTATTTTCGCCAGTCATCCAGAGAAGAGCCACAACCTTGTAGGAAACAAGGAGGGGGAAAGAGCACAATGTATCCTTGACAAGGTTCATCTGTTTCCAGTTTGGTGCAGATGCTCAGATTTTATTGCAGCAGTCTAGTGTTTCATGGCAGATTTAGCCAGTGGTTTGTTTCTCCACTCACTGCAGCTCTAATGATGCTACATCTCTTGTAAATTGTGGCGTACAGATAATAAACAACAGTTTGTTGCTTAATTCTTCCAACTTTTTGTTCCTTTCACAGTTGTGACCAAAGAAAAACACAACGTATTCACTGCTGTAATGCAAATACAGTGATGAACTTAGTGTACAGGTAGTGTGCATCAGTGGATAATTAGTAGATAACTGACTTGTTTGTTGTTCTGACTGTTAAGCAGGCCTGCTGCAAATGCTCGTACTTTTCTCTTCAATTAATGCTGAGCTTACAATGCTTCTTAGGACTCTGGAACTCCTGTCATCACATTTTTTTGTTGTTAAATATTATGTGTTTTCAACAGGTTTAATCATTGAAGCTACTCCTCATATTCTTTTGGTTTAACAGTTATTGTATCCATTTTAAATTGTTTTATGTCCCATTTATTGTTGCCAGATGCTGCCACAAACTAAACGACCTCTGCAACCTGAATTTGAAAGTGTGGCTTGTGTTGTGTTTTCTACTACTGAAACATATGACAGCAATTTTAAAACAGCATTTTAAAAATCAAAACACTATTTCTCTAAAAGTTTAGACCTCACAATGCAAATTCAGACCATGCAATTTAAAATAGTTTTACCCCACAGAATCACTGGAAATTACCGTCAGCTTCGATCTACAGCTGTTGGGTTCATCTCAAACACAGCTGCATAAAAACAACACACAAGTCTGCATAGTTAATACACTTTCTGCACCCTGTCAGCTTCTGCGCATGCACACAACTATTTGCTCTTTGTGTGTCAATGCCAGCAGCGCACACAGGCAATGAGTCTCTGTCTCAAGACAGAAGTGTAGTGTTGAGTGTCTCTTAACTGGCTCGTTTAGTCCTGATGGCTTAAATGATTTCATCACTATTAATGACAGGGACCATGGCTCCCTGTGACGCGTTGCCAGATGCTCGGGGACCACTGAGCTTCTCGCTCACTTTGTCTAACATCCAGCAGCTTTTCCTCATCCCTCCTTCTGTGCAGCCTGATGATTGTCCTCTACATGCCCCCTACCACTCTTTTCTTCCTACTTTCCTTGGCCCCCTTTGCCCTCTCACAGATACTAAACCATGGTGCTGACTTTTAGCACTGCATGAGTGCAGGGTCAGTGTGCAGCAAGGCTATAATGCCGTTTAACTATTCATTTAAAGAGCTTGTAATTGTTATAAATATCCATCCAAAGATTTCCAAGAACACATAGTTTTCTCTGGATGACTGGGCAAGTCAGCTATCAGCCCAGTTCCCGAGTTACTACAGAGGTCAGAGTTCAGAAAAGGCTGATCTTTTGGAACCAACCACGCTCCCCCAAGACGGTTCTTTTTTTTTTTTTTTTTTCAAATGTAATCAAAAGCCTTTTGACAGATGTGAGTTTTTGCCACATGGAACGCTAGACTTCATTAGCTTCCTTGTGTAATTGTTAGCTGATTTTCAGACAGATGTACAGCACGGCTTTTGTCTTGATTCATTTATGTGATTTTCACTCATTTGGATAATGAAAGCGTTAAATACCATTTTGGTACTTTTTTTCTTTCCCCTGTCTCTTCTGTCTTGTTGAAATCCTCAGATCCAGCTAAGTAATGACATTTTAAGTGTGTGTCAATGGGTGCATACAGGAAATGACTGCGCTTTGGTGAATGCAAGAGTCTTTTTCTTTTATGTTTTTGTAATCAATAAGTCTATTCTAGGTTGCATACACATAAATTGCACAGCTAACCTTCTTTTTAAGAGTAAAAAAAAAACACAATTTGAGAATCTTAAAGGTTTGTGTACTGGAGCAAATTACAAATCACAGCTTTAACTTGTGTTTTTCACTATGTAAAGTGAAGGTAGAGGTTCCTTTTCGTTCGGACTTCGGATTTATTTCAATAACTGATTACTAATTTTAAGAATTTCCAAATATCATTGACTGCTTTTTTGTTTCACACAGACTTTAGTTACAGGTTCACTGTTAACGGTTGTCAGTTTGTGTGATCAAATAAAACAACATAAATCCTAACAATGGGCCTGGCTTACAAGACAGGATAAAAATCAGTTTATATTGTCCTCCATATGTATGTTTGTGTGCATTCATGCACAGCATGTGTGTATGCAGTTATAATTTCCCAGAGCCTAAACCTTCATTGATTCTGTTGCTCCTTCCCTCCCAAGAAACAGGGGGAGGATTATGCCTTTAAAATGAGCTTTCTCATTGCAGATATTAGGTCATTAATTTCACAGGCTTACATATGAAAATATTGACTCTTCCCAGACACCCCACTATATCCTCCATCCTCGCCACAGTCTTGCATAAATACATTTTTCAAGTACGCCATATTGATATGCCATTGATTTATAGTTTAGAGGATTTCATTGATAAGCAAATGCATTGAGTGAAGGTTTATTACAAAGCTTCCTAATTGATTTGGATGGGAAGATTTGAGAATAGAAGAAAATATGACTGCAAGATTAAAAACCTCCAGGGCAAACATCCTAATTCCTTAAGTTTCTGTATAATTTTGAAGTATTAGTCGGCTTAAATAAAAAAAAAATACTTACAAGTTGCTCTATTTAGCTTGATTTTTTAAATGTATAAGTTCCATGTAAAAAATAATATTTGAAGCATGTTAGCTTGTGATTCCCATAGATAATTCTCTAACTAAAATGGGGGAACTGTGAGCAGGAACAAGTGTCTATAGCCTACATGTCCTTGTGGACACTTACGCAGGCCCCACAACAATTATAATGAGGAAAATCACCTATAAATCAGGCATACGGTTGTTTAGAGGGATTGGGTGGGAGATGGGTGCAGCTTCTTGTCCCCACATAGCAGACTAGGGCTGGGCAGGCTTCAGGGGAGTAAAACAACGGGATAGAGAAGAGAGTGAGAGTGCAAAGGTTGTCACAGGCTAGTCACAGCACAGGATGAGAGGAATGAGAAAGGGGAGTGAATGTTCCAGTCTTTCACATCTGTTATTCGTTTGTACTGAGCTGGGAAGAAAATAGCAGGAAGCATTCTGGTGGTGGCAGAAGATGAAAAGACAAGAAGATTGAATAAAAAAACATGTGTCGCACATGCTCTGTGGCTGATTGGATGCGTCCCATGGTACATCCCCAGGAGGTGCTGCCAGCTTAAAAAACAGTGTCTGTCTACATATGCAAACACAGGCAAGAAGATGAAGATTTCTCCCCATTCATAAAGTTGCTTGGCATGCACACTGTCTTTGTTGTCAAGTTGCTGTCTACACAGCACACTGTCCAAGTCAGATCTACGCCTCTGGCCGTGATGCACTGGTGTCTCACCAAGTTTTGTTTCGGCCTGAATTTTTCTTATTGCTGCTGCAGTGCATACATCATCTCACATGTTTGCTCCTGCTCTTTAAAACATTTTACTTGAAAAGCTAAAGCTTGTATCATTTGTCAGGCTAAGTGGCAGTATTATGCTTTGTTTACTGCAGACACACCAGGTGTGTACAGCAGATGCAAAAATAGAAACAGATGCAACAGTCATCGAAAACGCGACATGACAATACCAAGTGGCAGCCATTAAAAGCTCGTCACTCCCACACACGATGGGACCTCCCATTGTTAACGAGCAAAAATGTGGCGGGACAGAGACAGGTAGGAGTAATACCTCTGCAATTATGCAAAACATGCATGTGTGCGCATGAATGCACAAGCATGCATTTCTATAAATGTGCACGTGCAACATGCCACTTTGGGCCCATCCCACAGCTCATTAACAGTAATAAGTGACTGCCGCCACCTCTTTTTTGTCAGTGGGGATGCGAGCCAATCAATGGGGTCATTTCACATAACGCCTTGCTAGAGCACATTATGGCATTTGTTCATGGCTGGGAATGGCTGTCATTAGTGGCATAGCCAGATTAGATAAGGGCTAGGTGGGTGGGGGAGTGGGAGGGGAAGGGGGGTCAGATGGAGAGAGAATTAAAGAGGAGGCAAGAGGGAGGTGGATCAATATATGGATGGTTATGGAAATAACATCACAATAGGGTGTCTGGGAAAGATAGCATTTTACAGGTTCCTGAATTTTTTTTTTTTCCTTGCGGGAGTGAGTTGTGTGATGAAGTAGAAGGTGTGTGTTTGCTCAAGCCTTAATGTGTATGACTACTTGTGTATGAATGAGTCCATTGAGTGTGTGAGTGCAAAATCGAGCACATGTTACAGGAGAGTATGAATTACAGCAATCTACTCAAAAGTCTGCACAGTGTTGAGTGTGTGCCTATGTGTGAATCTGGGGGAGGTGGAGGTGCATTGTACGTGCTTTACCTTGGTATGTGCATGTGCAATCCTGTTTAATTACAGATCAGGCTTTGAGGCAGAGGCAAACAGTGATATAATTACAGGAAACACCTCCTTTAATATTTTATGGAAATATGCATGTGTGTGTGTGTGTGTGTGTGTGTGTGTGTGTGTGTGTGTGTGTGTGTGTGTGTGTGTGTGTGTGTGTGTG
>JBAMHW010000004.1:14562022-14608067 GCA_037177495.1 Rhadinocentrus ornatus
GTGTGTGTGTGTGTGTGTGTGTGTGTGTGTGTGTGTGTGTGTGTGTGTGTGTGTGTGTGTGTGTGTGCGTGTGTGTGCGTGTGTGTGCTTGTGTATATGTGAGGTTTGAGCTGTAAGTTGAGCATATTTATTCGGCCTGTGAGAGGAACAGAAGAAAAAAAATTAGGAGGGTGTATAGAGAGTTTGTTCTGAATGACTTGTGCTTTCTGCCTCCTGATCTTGCGCCTTTTCTTTCATCCCTCCTTTACTCTTCACAGTCTCTCATTTCACATTTGTGTTTCCAAATGGCTTCGCTAAATGCCCCCTTTTCCCCACTTTTGAACTGCTTTCCTCTCAAATATTTATACTCCCTTTTTACAGGGCGAAGAGACAGAGGGGTGAAAAAAGAGGGAAAAGACTTAGATCTATCTATTAAAGATGAGCAACATCTCAAATGCATAAAGAGGGGTGATAAACACTCAGGGATGGGAAGGTGTAAACCATGATTTAATGCTTAATGGCATACTATAAGGTTGGTTTACTTTTGTTCCCTTCAAGAGACAACAGGGAAAACAAGATATGTTCTTGAAAACGAAAAAGGAAGAAGAAGAAGTCAAGTAAGGGAGTGAAAAAGACCAAAATAAAAACTACTGCAGCTGATTGTTCAGATTGCAAAATTGTTGTTTTTCTGCAATTCTGTCAGTACTTAAAAAATAATATCTCACTAACTGATAACAACAGCTGGAAGTACATATTTCACCTTTATGAGCGATCTGTATTTTATTTATTTGTTAAATTGTTTAGTTGTTTAGTTTTTGTTTGCTTTGTATGTGTGTGTGTATATGTGTTTTAAAAGGTAAGGTATGGGCCAAGTTGAACACGTTCTTTTTTAGCCTGCAGTGACACAAATATATGCATACACACAGAGAGACACACAGTGACAATATGCTAACACTCAAACACTAAGCCAGTGCCCCCAACTGAGCTTGACACACTGGGGGAACGGGGAGCAGGCTTTTCTGGTAGCATGCTTTACTGTTCTTTGATATGCACCATTCATTAAAAATAGATGGCGAGCAATCATTACAGGCATCAGAATTAATCTAATTAGCCTAGCGCACTCGGCCTCTCTGATTCTGAAGGGGCTAGTGGGGGATTGAGGGGGGAGTATTCAGCAAACAGAGCCACCCAGCCGCAAGCACAGTGTAAGCAGAGAGGGCTACGACGTTACAGAGGCTACTGCAGTGGGGGGCATAATCCGCCTTGACTTATTAATACGCGCAAACAAGATTTAGCTCCTCAAAGCAAACAAATGAAGCAAGCGCTAAGAGGTACGAGAAAGGGAGGGTAAGGTGGAAGGGGGCGGGGGACGGAGTGAGTGCAAGACTGATGAGAGCAAGAGATAAATTATTTAAGCCTGTGTGGACTGGATGGAGAGCTGCTGCTACTGGTGGTGAAAATGGACATAGGGCCAGAAAATATTTGCTTCTCAGTTCATGATTTTACCTTTACAAACACAGACTTTTTTCAGGACAGATACACAGCTATTTATACCACTTTCTTGAGGCTTCAAGAAATCACAACATGGATCATAATCTGCTGACCTGTAATCTCCCCACAAACACCACAAACATACAAATGCATATTGCTTTCTCACTTAAATAGATCGCTGTAAGAGTCACCGTGGACAGACACGAGTCCTTTATTGACTGTACAGTCGATGAAGTACTTAGGCGACAACCTTTGATGACCCCTGTCATGGGTAATGACTGCTGTGTGGCGGTATGGGTAATATGAACTAAAGAGCAGCAAGCAGCTTTCAGCTAAGGAAAGGGAAGTATTTGTATAACTCCTGGATCTCCAACCAGTATGTTTACTTTCGTAGTTTTCAGGTCATAAATAGCAGCAGAATTAAACAAGTTTTTTTGTTATTATCAGAGTAAGCAATAACGTTTTACTTATAAAAGTTGAATACAGGTCATCTATTCTGCCCTTCAATGACGGCGAGAGACCAAAAGCTGAATATGACATTACCAATCATTAGGTCTGCTTTCAGGAAGACAAAATGGCGGATGACATATTTATGTTTAAATACGCACCTACTTGTTTTTGATTATTCACAGCCGATGAAGCTGTATAATGGCGAAAGTTGAGTTTCATGAGTTGAGTGTGTGTGTGTGTGTGTGTGTGTGTGTGTGTTGGGGGCATGGGGGGGCTAATGCCAAATCTCAAATGACAGAACCAAACAAAAGTCTATCAGCAGCCAGCTCAGCAAACACAACTGCCATACTGATGAGCAGAGAACGACGCAGGGAGCAAAGGTAGCAAGGATGGGAAACTTATTTAGCATTGAAGTGGAAAAGTGTGTCTCCTTGATTAAAGGGAACATATATTCAGAATTCTTACTATCTATCACAAGTAGCTGACAAATGCGAGTGAGGATGAAAAGTGCAACTGAGCAAATAAAAAAATCCATAGAAATGTTTATAAATGTTGCGAGACTGCCTCTAACAAAGTTTAAATACAAAACTTAACCATATATCATATGTCATATAAAACTTATAAAAAAACATGGGCTTTTTTATAGATTACAACAGACCTCAGCATATTGGACGCTTGTTTGTAAACTCCCCTAAAAACTACAAAAAGGAGATCTAATTGTTTGTGGTTCAGTAGATAGTAGAACAGATCTCTAATCTTCTGTTCTGCTGTTGTCAGTGTTGGTCTGTAAGAGAAGGAGCAACTCTGTGGGTAAAGTGTACCATGTGGAGGAAAACGTCACAAAAAAGCTGAAAGCAAAACGACTCAATGAAACAGGAAAAGTGTATTTCTTGGAATCTACTTCCATCAAAATTACAGTGACATTCTTGGCAAGGCTAGCAACACAGTGGTAACAGAATGTGCTGCAGCAAAAAGAGAACATTTGGGACATTTATCAAATAATGACACAAAAGACCAAACTATTAAAATGCTAAATGAAAAATTACACCAACTACAAAAAAAAAAAAAAAAAAAAAAATTAGGAGATTCTTGCTCTGGAAGAGTTTCACTCCAAATTCTTGTATTTTTTTCTTGTTATTTTCCTCTCTTCCTCCCTCCTGGCCTTCGTCACCAGGTTAAGTTACAGACATGAGGTAAAGGAATGAGGGAGGCAGTGTGGTAACACACTGTACCATGAGGAGCGAGACGCCGGCCCTCCCTGACATGCCGCGCACCATCCAACTCCCCGGCCCCACAGGCAAGCACACTTGAACACACATACACACACACACTGTATTTGCACAGCATATGTACTGTGCAAATATTCACCAATTGCAAGCAGATGACATGATTATGTTCTTCTGAGTGTAGATACACGCACACACACATGCACACACTCCGTGCTTCACTTCCCTCCTCCCTCCCTCCCTCTGTGGCTCTGCATGTGTCCTGTCATATCTCCTTCAACCCTTAATTGTCCCAACTTATGGTGTTTCTTCCTGCAAACCACAGTTTAGGGGAAGTGAAATCCTTCTAAGTGACTGTCACAATGCATCAGCCTCAGGCAAGGGACACACTCACCCCCACACCACCACCAACTCTTCTTCGGTCCCAAGGCTCCTCACTATCCCTCACTTTAAGCATTTTTCCTGCTGAGATGGTCCACTTGCGCTTTTACTCTCCTGTCACTCCTTCTCCCCCTTTTAATGCTGACTCCCTCCCAACACACTCTTCTCTATCTCTTCTAGTTACTTCTTCGTCCCCACACTGCATGTAACCTGAAGGGAGAGCTGCAATCACAACAACACAACACCACAAAGCCCTGCCTGTGACCTGCTCTCCGCACAATCCGTGTTCCCCCAGACTTCATCTGCTGGGAGCAGCAGAGTTTCCATTGCCTTTAACATGAACATCACTCCTTCACACACTTTCACAGATGAAAACAGAGAGGAGCTGAGGGTGGTGAGGGTCACAACCCTGGCATGTCACAGCCCTGTGATGCATGTGTCACTCCTTCTGTGTGTCTGACCTTGTTTCTCATGCCTCTGTCACAAAGCAGATAAGACACAACCACTCCCTTTTCTCTGCGCCTCACTAGACTACACATATAAACATTGACTGGCCTTTCCTATCAGCTTTACTTACTTTAAACTTGGGAGTTTGCTGTTTAAAAAGTGAGAAGTAGTTATAATTTTTTTTATTCCTTTTTTATTAGGAAGTAATTGTTTAATTTTATGATTAAGGAATTTGGAACTACCTGTTCAATAATGTCAAAAAATACCCTGTTTTGTTATACCAACTGTCTAAAACCCTAAAATACGGCTTTTGCCAAAGACAATAAGAAGAGCAAATATTCAAATAAATTACTATAGTCAAAGCTTTGAAGTAATTGCATCTCTAATTGTTGCAGATTTTCTGTTAATTTAATCTAAGATATGTGTACATAATCAAACATATGTGTATATAAGAAACATATAAGTCTATGCAAAGTTTTTACGTGTTTGTTTTGTTTGTTCTGTTTCAAACAGATTGTAGGGATTTAGTAAGTTGTAGTACACATTCACAGAGAGTTACGTTAAACCTCAACTGAGATCTTTTTGCAACTTTAATTGAATATTTAAGGTACCTGTATCCACCTAAATGCCAAAAAAATAGTGGAAACAAAACTTTAATCTTAACTAGTGAAACAAAACAAAATGACCAGAAGAAAAAATAAAACTAATTCACTTACCATCCCACCTGCATCTACATGTGCACTATGAAGCACTTATTTGAAGGATTATTGCTCAACATCATTGCCTCACAAAGATTGCATCTCTTAGCAGGAAAGAAATGTACATGGTCATTTAAGGACCAAAATATCAGATTACGATTATTATGAAATAACAGATAAAAATGTCAGAGTGACTAGTGCAACGGGGGCAAACAAAATCAAGCAGATGTAAGAAAAGCAAACATTTGAAAAACAGCAGTGCGGTTTGAACTAGCAGAGCAGTATGTGCTTGTTTTGGTCCACTCTGAGTGTATGTGAGCGTCTGTACAGTATGTGTGTATGTATGCTGATTCCTCTTCTGTTAGCCTTTTCAGGACCAGGTTTGGCATGCCATTGAGCATTTTATAGAAACTGTGGACACATCGGTCACCCATCAACCTATCATCAACCAATCATTTGCAGCAAGGGGAGGGACCCAGGAGGTCTGGCAGAGATGGACACTCAGTGGGGGAGGAAGGGGAGATGGGTGGTCACTCACTCATCACTTGGATGCAGTCATTCTCTCAGTGTTCGTTTATGTCTGTGTGTGCGTATGTGTGTGGCAAGAAGGTCATTTGCTGGTCACCAGATGTGAACTGTTTGGGCTGAATCACAGAAAGCAAGAAAGAAGGGACAGTCTCTTTAGTTCATACTCTATCTCTCTACTGTGCACACACACACATACAACAACAAACCATGAGAGTGATGGGTGATAATGGAGCAGACACTAACAAATCTGCACCTCTTGGCTGGAGGCTTGACTCCGAATCAGAAAGCAGACAGTCTGTCCAGCTTGTAAGTAAAATACACTGCTACACACTTAGCAGACGAAAAGACCGGTGACCATCACAGCAGCACTGGTCAGTTTCCAGAGGTACTCATTTGTTCTTTATTGACATTTACAACAGAGGAATTTACTGTGGTTAGCTTGTAGATGTATTAGTCGTTGCTTCCTCCACAGGAGGTGTGTGAATTTTCAATACAGCGAGCTGTTCAAACCTTGTCACTGTGTGTGGCTTTACAATGCGCAGGCCACTGCTGCTCTGGATATTAGCTCTTCTGTATGTTGAGCTATTAAATACCAATCCCAAGCCACACACATACCACTTCCCTTTAAGTCTCAAAGCCGTGGACATAACAGTTTTGGCTGGCGAAAACTGTGTAGGCTTCAAGAAGAAGGAGAGAAAAACCAACTGTACATTTTGGTGAAACCTTCCAGCTGGACAGAGGGAAAGAAGGAAAGTAGAAACGTGCATTTGCAGGGACAACCAAGGCGAGAGAAATTAGAGCAAGTGTCAGGGAAGGGGATGTGTGAGAAGCTCTTTTACCTTTACTAGAGAAGAGGAATACGGAAAAAGAGAATAATCTGCAAAAGTGCAAAAAGAATGAAGCAGTACAGAGAGAGGAGGAAAAGTTGTGAGGACTAAATTGTGAAATACAAAAGAAAGGGAAGAAAAAGAGAAGGACCAGCAACAGTACTGCTCCTGCTAATTCAGCACTTTAACAAATCAATGCCACTTGAGCAGTACAATCCGCATCCTGAGCTCAGCGAGATGCATCAGTGAGACTGTAGGCGTGTTTGTGCGTGTGTATATAAGTGTGTGCGCCTGGAGGGTTGGTGATGTTGGTGTGGGGTCGTCCACAGTAGTCCACATTAAGGTCCAGTAATGTGTTAATTTATAACTCTATCACCCCAGACACCTGCATTATCCATCTGTGTCACACACTAGGCCTACGATATCTATCATCCAAAGGGGAAAAATGGCCGTTTCAGAGAGATTAAGCCACTGGTCGCACAATTCCTCCCTTTTTTTTTTCCTTTAGCCTTATTCATCCACATCCCTCTCATTTTGCCCTCAGTTCCCCAGGTCTCGGTGATCAATTAGGACTTGACAGACTTCTAAGTCTTGTCTGACCACTGGAACTCCAGAGGCCCTGTCGACATCTATGCCTACCCAAAGGCAGAGCATTTATTCAGCTTTAACATCCTCATTCTTCCCAAGCCCTGGTAGCTTGTTTGGCGGTTAAATTATTATTGCTCAGAGACTGAATTTAACTTGACCTTGTGCAAACACAAAGTTCTTTTTTTTTTGCTTAAAGCCGAATAACTTTTAAATATAACTTTTTAATAATTTTTTTTTACATATGTGTGGCCAAAAATTGTCTTTTGGTGCATTCAGTCAGTGACACAATCCAGTTTGTCATAACATGCACAGGAGCTGTAACTTGTAACTGTAACTTTAAAGGTTTCCACCAAAGACTCTGAACTTTACTTTTGATATTTCTATAATATGTTGCAGAAAAATAGTTTTTTCCATATCAACCCAATAAATAATGCTTGTCGAAATATGCAAACAACATACTGTATTCCCTAAATAAATACATCAGTGTGTGTTAATGTATGCGTTCATGTGTTTGTCAGTTTGTGTTTGTGCAGGTGGCTAACACTCTCTTTGTCAGGAACAGCAGGCACTAATAACACACAGGGGTAAATAATCAATACTCACCCTCTCTATTCAATTTCACAACATCACTACTATTAGCAGACACACAGTCTCTGGGACACATTTTCATGTAAATGCATTGACAGGAATGTAAAACAAAGATCCCTCCACTGATTGAGGGAGGCCAGAGGGTCGGCTAAAACATGAGAACTGGCGGCGGTGCAAATTGGAACAGAGCATTAATATTTATTTTCTTAGAAATACTCCCCTCTAACCTGTGAGAGAGGTATTGGACACAAGATACATGGGATAAAGGAGGTAAAAGGGTTGGTTTGATAGGAAAGACAAGCTGGCAATTCCATCTTTAAAGAGTGCAACAGTCATCATGCGAGGAGAAAGGGAATCTACCCATTAAAACTAAGTGGATATCTATTAGATCATAGAGGTAAGGAGGTGGGCATTTACCATCAGTCCAACTCGGTCTGCAAGTGTTCTGCACAACCAACATTACTGAGATCTTTTAAAGTCTTTCAGAAACTTTTTTAAAAAATAAATATCACTCTAAACTTTACCCCATTCTCTATTTCATCAAATCTCTGTAAGGGACATCATCTCAGTGAAATGAAGGCAATTAAAAGACAATCAAAGTCACCACCCAGTCCTATGAGATCAAACCAACCATCAGCACTCTTTCTGCTTCTCTTGTCTGTCCCCTCAGCCCCCTCCTTCTTCCCCAGTGTAAACCCCCATTCTTATCACTGTGGTGCAGTTAATCCTCCTCTCCTCCTCCTTCCATCGCAGAGTCCCTTAGGGGTTACGTGAAAGACTAAAAGGAGGGAGCCCATTTGCCACTTGCCTGCGACACATAATACGGTGTGGGCAATCAACTTTGGCTTGACATGTATTTGCTCATCTCTGGGACACACACACATTCACCTACTCCCCCCACCACCGCTACTGCTGGGAAACTGAGGGTTGAGGGTGGGGGACGTCGGAGGGAGGGTGGGGGCTAAATTAACACTTGACATTCAATACAGTCAGGTCCTTAATTGGCCAGGGCCTTCCTGCGAAGGCAATTTTCTATTCCCCAAACTGCCCCCGCGCTGTGCCATGTGCCGGTGTCATCTGTGTATGTGTGTGTGAGGAAGAGAGAAATTGTATCTGTGTGTAAGCATGTGCCAGAGGAAAACCAAGTGTATGCATATATCTGTGTGTGGCTGTGCGTGTCTGCGTGAGCCCGGGCCCCTGTCCTGAGAGAGGCCCTCTGGTCCCTTCCCTCTCTAATGAGGCTGGATGAATTAGCGCTACGTGACATGATTTGAGCAGCGGTGGCGCCCCTTCTCTCCCTCTCTCCCTCCCTCCTTCCCCCAACATGTCTTTGTCCTTCTCTCTTCCTCATCCCCTCTCCTTTTTTCTTAAAGCAGTGACAGGCATCTGGTGGCCAAAAAAATGCCAGGAGCAAGCCTGCGGCTCTCGCCTTTATGCATGTTGCCACTGCTTTATGTCATGCACGTTCACACAAACGCACACACCTATGCAATCTACACAAAATGAAACACTCGCTTTCCTTCCATTCCTTTTCCACTCACTCGCGCACATGCAGTCTGACTTGCACTTCCCCGCGGATTCAGTTACAGTTGATGTTATTACAGCTTTCAACCTGAGAGGTATTAGGCTTCCTTTAACAGATCTGACAGCATTTACAACACAGGCAAGTCGACGCCTCTAATCGCTTCTGTGACTTCAGCCTGTTACCAATTGATCTCCAAAGAGTGCCTCCTCACCTTCTGACTGATGCATGAGATGCCCTTTCTTTTTTCTCTTTCTTGTCATAATGCTCTGACTTTCTTTGCTGCTGCATCATGTAAAATTCACTGCTCTTTATCTGCTTGTTTCCCTTTTAAAAAAACAACAAAACAAAATCTAACAGCTTATGATATCTCTTTTATTTATGCGATACAGCTATGTTTATCAGGCACAAAAGGATCACTTTTGCCCACATGGGGCCTTCTTTTAGCAAGAACAAGATGCTGAATTTATTACTTTATCGGTAGTGTAGAAAAAGCATTAAATCTAGGCGATAAATGCTTTGTTGCCATCCTTTACAAATCTTAACTCATCAAGCTGTGGAGTAATGGCCCGGATGAAGAGCTGCAGATTTTTTTTTTTGTTTTGTTTTGTTTTTGTTTCTTTTTATATTTTAAGAAAACATATCAAATGGATTAAATGTTATGAAATATTAAATGCAGTCAGAGTCACACACATCATGAAGCAGACAAAGCACTTATCGTCGAGTGTGTTTCCCGACAAAGGAAGCAGCAGCTCAGGCCATTAACAGAGAAAACATCAGCACAGGGAAAGTGAATGTATATGTGTGGTTGCAAGCTTGTGAGTCAACAAGACAAACACATCTCCTTATTTTAATTTGCACAAAATTGGCCTATTTCTTACAAGAATTCTTACTTTGTCCTGCAGTTTAAGACGGAAGCTGTCACTTCAAAAAATAATATTAATGTCACATGAGGTCAAGTCTGATGCCAGAAGCCATGCATGGTGGCCTTACCGATTGTAGTACTTATAGGGTCACGTACATTGATGTTTCCCACAGCAGGCTAATTAGATCATTTGCGACTAAATGGAGGTTATAAGACTGCTTAAAAGTAAAAGTGCAGTGCTGCTTAAAATGTGATTGGCTCATATGCTTCAATTCAGCAACTTGTGGGAATCACATGTAAGTAAAAAGCTGCACTCTGTAACAATACACAGTGCTTATCCCATCCAGCCCACACACGTACACATTCACTGGTATTTCACTGCATTGCATGCATACACACAACACATACTCACAAAAACAAAAGCTACCCAGAGTCTCAGCTTGCCAGAAAAACACAAGCTGTGGGATGCCAAGGCAGCTGCATTTAACAGTGGCCATTAAATGTTATTAATCCAACAGCGCAAACATCTTTACAAAGTCAGCAGAGAGCGCAAACAAATGCTTACACATGTTGCTTTAACACTTTGCTCACAGCTGAAAGTAGCTAATGGGCGAAGACTTAAGTTTGCAGAGTTAAAATGAAAGGGATGTTAAGGAGCAGCTTACACAATCTGAAAAAAGAGAACGAGAACATGTATCAGTACCTTAAACAATTTAATATGTTTGTTTGACTAAGTGTGTGTGTGTATGCGAATATGAAAGTGTGCACATTGGCTAAAAGCCAACGACAGCCTGTACCACTACCCTTCCATCTCCAGAACCTCCCTAAAATCCTCCCTGGGCCTCTAGCAATCAAACCCCCATGGCAAGCTGGAGACAGAACAGAGCAGAGTAGAGAGATAGATTGGGAATAAAACATGGGAGCAAAAAAAAAATTAAACTGAAAATAGTGGAGAAAGAGCCTTCCTCCCTCTTTTCTAACACCACACACACACACACACACACACAAAAACAAGAACTCAATGTATGCATTAAGAGATGAAACATATTTAATCTTGCCGGAGTGCACAAAAGTTCTCCTGGCTTCATATGTGAACTGTGCACATAAAAGTGTGTAACCTGTTGGAAAACCATTTTCTTTGAACAACAACTTTGTTTGGTAATTGCAAGCACATCTAAAACGTAGAGCACAAACACTCACACACAACAGCACATGTCGGATTACCAGCAGAAAGAGACAGAGTCAACTGCAAGCCCTGAACAAAATTACCATCATTATCCATAACCATAAATAAGCCTGATGATGATGATGATGGTTTTAACAATAATAATAGCAATTCACTCTGAGTGCTTTTTCACATAACAGTGACAGCATTAGTCACTTCGCCAACAGAAAAATGAAAGGCTTGGTGCCTTGAGAGCTCTTCTTGGTTGCCACTGCTGATGGGGCAAATTGGCAGGCAGAATCAGCAGACAGGGGTCCTTAAAGACGGATGTAAAAATAGTAGGCTGTCGATTTACCCGCTGCACTGGCGCAGTTCCAAGGAAAACAAAATAACAAGAGTTGAGGAATAACAGGAAAAGGGAGAAGTCATGGTGAAAGTATGCCCAAGTTCCTGTCACTTAGCACAGGTCACACCTAATGTCACCTTCCTCTGGATGCAAGACGGGAAAGAGCAGCTTCTCACCTCAATGTCTCTGCCATATGGCCCCATATAGTCATGTCTTAAAATACTACATGCACATGCAAAGTATATATGTCTTCCTCTCTGTTTAGCTTCAGTTAAGTCTCTCTGTGATTATTCACTCTGCTGATGGCCTGATCACCAAAACCAACGCATGCACAACTACACTTTATCCCTTTAGATTCATAGACCTGAGTGACAGCTGCTATATTCCTGCTGTGTCGGAGTGTGTGTGTATCTGTGTGTTAGAGAGTGTGTGTACACTGCTGGCCTGGCCCTGTGCTCATGTCCCCCTCATTAGTCAGTGGTGGGGTGGTGACATCCTGAGCGGCTGGCCCTTCAAACACACACTTCCTCCTCACACCGGTGACTTCTCCCCACTGCAGGAAACTGCCCAAAGACAAATAGCTAGCAGGAGCCTTTTGAAGAAGTAGAGCTTGAGAGAATGAAGAAGAGAGTGGAAATGGTGAAAAGAGTTGGTCTTTGCTGCTCAGCAGAAAGAAGATTTGAGAAAAACTAAGAAGTGGAGATAACAGGAATTTATAAATTTATGATCCAAGTGAAGCATATCTGTTTAATCTACAATAAAACAACTGCTTTTGTATTTATGCCATCATTAACAATCTAATCACATGCAATTTACTTCACATATTCAGTTGCAACATTGATTTATTTTTAAAAAAATCCAGCCTTCATTCTAAAATATTTCTTGGTCACACAATACCCCATGAGTCTCCTCACGACTGCATGATGATATTTTCCACACGGATTGCAGCTATTTTCTTAATTATTTTGTCAAAACCTTTTTGCAATAGATAAACATTGTACTTTTTTCCTTTTACATACACATGCCCACACGGGAGTAAAGGAGTTCTCTGGAAAAGACTCAGCTCCAGAAGATTTTACCACAGATGGCTCTGCATTTCTGCCGCACCTCCACACAGACACACACAGACACATTTTGCAGCACCCTGCCATATGAAAATGAGACCCTCTTTTTGCCTTCCACGATTGAAATGCTACATCCCCTCCGCATTATTCAGGCATTCACCATGGCGGTGAGGCGGCCGTCTCCTCGGGACAAACAGGAAACAGCTGACACGGAGCCCGTGAGTAATGCTCACATGATGCTTATTGATCGCTGTTTTCTCCGAGTCTCACACACGGCCAGGGTCAGTGCTTACCCATCCTGCAGGGCACTATTGCACAGCTACAGAGGTTGCTGCATGATCCGCAGCGCACATGATCTTTTTTCTTTTTTTTTTGTTCTTTTTTTTTTGGCAAGATTAAGCGCTTACTGTAAGGATAAGGCAGAAATTTTGTATTTATTCAATAATATGGGGAGTAAAGCAGCGATGGGTTTGATTTTTATCTATTTTAGTATTTACATTACAAAAAAATTCAATTTACATTGATATTTCAATAATTTAGTAGAACATGCTTGATGATGCAATTACTGAAAACAAATTCTACAAACATTTGAAAATAGTTCAAAGCAAAAATGTAGTGGATGGTTGAGTAAATATAGTGGGGACCACAGCATGAATGGGACCTTGTACATCCTCCCACTTCGTCAAGCTAGATGGGTTCTTAATAGAGCACACATACAGTAAATATACAAACAGCTGTGGCCCCCTTCCCACTCACTCTTAACACTCGTATTTCTCTCCTGGGCAAATAATGCTGCCTTTAGGAAACATACAAAGCATCAGACTCACAAAGACTGGGAGATGCTGTGTGACTGAACACCACAGTTGCCTTGCTGAGTGCTGCTTATATTATCAGACTTTTTAACATTAACTTTTCAGTTAGTAAGGTACTGCCGGTGGGCTCTGATCTAATGGCTCTTTAAGCTTTTTTCCAATCAGGTACCAGAGGAAACATGGATACACAGACACACCCAGTTACTTCTCTTTGTTGAAGAAACCTGTTCTCCTTCAGACACATGTGTGCTTTTGTGTTATTATAAGTTGTAGCACTGAAAGAAAACCTCCATGTCAGTCAGCTTCTGTCCTTTTCTGTAAAGACAGAAGCTACATTATACAATCTGATGGAGAATTTGGGGAGTGGAGTTAAAGACTGAGTTTTATAAGGTAAGACAGTTGGTGAAGTTGAGACAGAACGGAGAAGGGGGAGGTGGGGGATAAGACTAAAAAGCAAGCAAGACACGAAGAAGAAGCAGTGGGAGGCATAGAAGTAGTAGAAGAAGAAGTAGTAATGGGGGAAGTGATGCGTGTCTTTTCTGCAAATCTCCTCTTTCACCTCTGCTCTCCTCCAGCTCTCCATCCAGGGCCAGCCAAGAGACACTTCACCTCGCACCCGCACACACATGGAGCCAGAGCCAACACATAGGAACACACACACACACACGCGCAGCAAGGACACACATTCACACGTGTTCTTTTACTCACACGCACACACTAACACAACTGGCATATGACTGTTTAGCCACCCACTCAGAAAAATAAATGGCAAAAGCACAGACACAAAAACGCCTTAACACACTCACAAACTTCAGTGTCAGAACACACACACGCACCCTCTCTCTTGACACCGGATACATGCACGTATAGACATCCATATGCTCTGTGTGCAACGACCCATCAAAGACAGACATGGAAATAATAACAGTTGAATGTAACCACACACGTACACACACATTCACTGACTGTGGATAATTCTACACATATGCATCAAATCACTGCTTCCCCAGTCCCGTTCAGCAGTAAAAAGCAATGCATATGCACCACATATGCAACATGCCTGTACCTGAACATGTAAAACAAGGTTTGCACACACCCACACACACATTACTCTAAGTCTATCAGTGTGTTAATAGGCAGATTAGCTTGTACTGTGATCTTCACTGAAGAGGATATTAACTACCCAATTTCATCCCTGAGTCTCAGACAAAACAAAGCAGGGCCGTTCCACAAATATGTCTTTCCTCATGAATTATAACCATTCTCTTTCAATGGTCTGACATTAAGGCATAAAGGCTGAGCGGTGAAATAATATGAAAATAAGGAAAAAAGTCAATGTGCCTATAACACAGATACAATCAAAGAAGTTCAAATGTGACACAACATATAAAAACAAAAGGGAAAGAAGGGAAAAACAATTAAGTCAGATTCGAAAAGTTTCGAGAGAATAAGACAATACTCTAAAATATAATTTAATTAATTTAAATATGTCTAAATAATTGTCATTCTGATTTTTTAAATAGA
Organism: Rhadinocentrus ornatus; assembly: GCA_037177495.1. NCBI lineage: Eukaryota > Metazoa > Chordata > Actinopteri > Atheriniformes > Melanotaeniidae > Rhadinocentrus > Rhadinocentrus ornatus. The sequence continues at coordinate 14,576,524 of JBAMHW010000004.1, forward strand.
TTTGGTGTGTTCCAAATTAGAAACCACCTCATGATTTAACCTTTTATATGGAGAGAGAAAATTGTCATTATTAAGAATAGATCTTGATCACTAATCACACATTTTCACTCCCTATTAATGATTTTTTTTTTTCAAAATTGTAAATTGATCCAGCAAAAGAAAATGCTCCAGGCTTACATACCAGTGAGATTTTTGTCCTCAATTTAAGGAATACTTGACGTGGCAACATTAAATGTGAAGACTCCACTGCATTATGATTGTTATTATTGCTGTTTTATTTCTCTATCAAAAATTTCTGCTTGCCTAATTCTAATGTTGTCTTTTAAAAAAAAATCCTGCTGTGTTTGTAAGTGGAAATAAAGAGTCTCCATATAATAAAAAGCAGGCAGCACTGAGAGCAGACAGAAGTCAGGCAAGCTGTAATGCCACTGTACCTCTTCCAGGTCTCGGCCCATATTCGACCTGTCGCACTTCAAAGGAAGCCGCGTTACAGCACCCTTGCAAAAAGAAAAGGAAGAGGCTGTTTTAGAGAAAGTTTTACACTGAAGACGTACACTGATTTCTACTATTTTTCCATCCTTGTTTTTTGTTTTTATTTGATTTGTTTTTAAAATGTGTTTTTTTCCGAGGTCTGTAGTGAGCCTGGCTGGCATCGCCAGATCCTCAGGTGGAGGTAAACCCACATTTTACGAGCCCCTTGATATCCTTTAGTTAGTTCCCACGTTCCTCCGACTTAAAGCGGATGGAGAAAATAAAAAAGTCGCGGCCTCCGGCTGCTGTGTTGTGGAGGAAATATCCCTGATGAGCCAATTAGGCCCGTGGTATCACTTAACTCCGAAGTTTTTAACTTGCAAGGGTCGATATTCAGAGCCACGCATGTAGAGCGGCGGGTCAATTAAGGCTCCAAATATTATCTCCCCGTAATGCCTGGGAAATAATTAAACTCCAGCCAATGTTTGTATTTTTTTTCCTCTCCATAAAAGCAATTATGAAAGTTTCCTCTTGGATTGTTTAAAATACGCACCAATTTCTGAACATTAGGATGTTTAGAAAAAATAGGTAGCCTGTTAATCAAATCCATTTATTTGATTTCATTTAAAGTCAATGCTGTTTATGCCCAAATTTGAGGAAAAAAAATTTTTTTTTTCAAATAATAAAAACTACAACAACATGAATGAAACGTGTTCATGTTAAATGTCTCAATTAGTAGTTTTTCCGTTGGTGTAAAAGATACAAACAATAAAAAAAAGAAAAAATGCATATAGACGAGCTATTAATGCGCAATCATTCAAATCAAATTTGAATAACAGCTAAAATAATGTAATTACTTTTTAATATATAAAAGTCGTGTCGACATCACCTATAACCAACCAATGTTCAATAAAATGTTAAAATATCTTGTTAACATAATAAACAAATGAATAAGCTTATTAGTTACAAATCTAAATATAAAATATACTCAAATTGTTTACAACAGCCAGTTAGACACAATAAATAAATTCATATGTTTTGAAATTGACAGGCTCTGTTTTGTTTGGCTCATTTCTGTTTACGATGTTCGAAGCACGTGCTGCTTTTACGCTTGATTATTGTACTATAAAACACGGTGCGAACAAACAAACGAACAGAACAAACAAACAGAAGGTGGGTTTAACATCGCTCCTAGCAATGATTGTTTCATGATTTTATAAGTAAATAAATCTTCCTTTTTGCTGTATCGTTTTTTGGATCTCCACTGAGACCATCAGACACCTGCTGCAAATCAAATCCTATAATTTCATTTAAAATGTTCATCTAAAAGTAAAAATGTCCGCTTTCCGGTATTTTGTAAATTATCAACCCTTTCCTTGCTTGTGTGATTTAAGAGGGCTGTCACAATTATACCAAATGTTCCGGCTGGGTGATGCCCCTGCACCTCACCGCAGCCGCGTCTCTCTCACTGCACTGACTTCCTCCGTCTGTGTATCGATCACACATAATTTGGCCTAACAACGATAGAATACCGCACCTCGCGTGTGGCCCAGGTGATCTTTACGGGAGAGTGGGGAAGATTTTTTGAAGCAGGGGCCCCTAGCACATTTCTTTCCAACACCCAAGGGTGCACCAGGCTCGGCAAACACAAAGTCATTATCAGTTAGATTCCAATAAGGCGAGTCTGTCAAGGAACAGGCTTCCTTCGGAGAATTTATGTCATGCCTACTAAACATGGGAAGATGTCTTCTAAGTGGTGCGAGGAAGGATAAATAACAGCGAGTCCCACAGCTGATTATATTGAAACAACGGTGCGCATTTGTAAAAAGGATTGGGGATGCAAGCGTGGGGATCCCAGCAGATGCGGAGCGCAGGGGCCCATCCACCTGCTCATGTCGGCAGAGGAGGAAAGAAGAGGCTCGCTGGCCTTTACAACTCCCCCATCTCTTGTAATTCATGCATCACTGGCTTGTATGATCGTTTCTTTGGGATAAATATAAAATGACTTTACAATATAACGCTACATCAAAAGCGTGCGATCCAAAAGAAAGAAGCCTATGGATGTAATCTCGACTTTATTTCTTTTTTAAAGTCAGGCTTAATTTTCTTTTTATCATAAGACAATTAAACAATTATATATATATATATTTATATATATATTTATGTTTTTGCTTTAACACATCTTTTTCACTTTCACAAACCTATCTAAAATATATCTCAAAATATTAATTAAATAAAAGAAATAGCACTAAGCAACAGGAGCTGTTAGTACCGACAAGGTGACAGAATAAGTTTCTCATCATTTCCCAAACAGAGCCGCGGCGAAGCTGTTGCGCAAGAGCCGTTGTGGTCTGGATGCGTAACAGCGTGTGCTTGGTACAGAGAGCCTGCAGGTCCCGCTATGATTAACTGCAACCTAACAACCATCCTCTATCTTTACTGTCTCCCACTCACACACGTGCGCGCGAACGGACGCACACAAACACGCACACATGTACTTGCACAAGACGGGAGTCTCATTTCCTCCTCCCTCTCTGTGCCTGATATTTATCCAACAAAACCACTTTAATCTCTTAAAAATACTTACTTTTACTCTAACTTCAGGGCTACCTGGGAAAATTTTAAAAAGCTGCAGCTCAAGTGTAAACACACTATAACAGGCAAGAAACTTGGGGGGAAATGTGGACTTCCCTCAGCCTGTGCAGACTGTCCGTTACCATCATTACTTTTCCAGCCAGTACTCGGTTCGTTCGCGTCTCTTCTGCTGCTCTGTAGCCGCGCAAGGGACTTCCTGCTTCGGCCACATGAAGTTAATTAGCCGGTCCCTGAGGCGTGCCCCTGCCCCGAGTCTTTATCGGCACTGAGGTTACCAAAACACGGCTATTGCTTGCTTTTAAACTCCACACCGCTCACAGAACAACTACGGAGACTTAAGCGTTTATATAACTAGTCCGGACAAGAGATAGGATGAGCCAACCAATATTCAGAAAAAAACAGTGTTGTCTAAATTAAGAAATAAAACGTGTTGTTTAAATATTTTTGTTAATACACAAAACATCATGATTTTGGTGAGGAAAATCATATAGAGACAACTCATGCATTCAGTTTAAATAAATTAAAAAGTAGCACACAAAAAGAGGCTGGATGATGAAAATATTTGGAAGCAAAAGGTGTGTAGCAGAACAACATAAAGACATGCACATATTTTTTTGTAAAGACTCCTACAATTAGGGTTAGTTGCTAAAATGTTTGTGTGAATTGTAATATGAACTATCAGAAAACAAAACACAACAATCATTCACTTATTATATACACCTGATACACATTAAACAGACTTTCTTGAACTAAGATGTAGTGCACATTAATAAATCAAACATGTCAAGATATTCTTAGACAGAAAAAGAATGAAAAATATGAAGTTTGGCTCACAGAATGAACAATATTATGGACAAGTGAAGGAGAGGGGAGATAAGCATCAAGAGGATGAGCAGGGGAGGCTGAGCGGACATACCTGCTGGGACATTCTGTAGAGGAGGTTGCTGTCAGTGCTCTGCTGCTGCCATGTCCCCATGAAGCCCGGCTGCTCAGCACTAGGCGGTCTGGTGCTGAACTGCATGGAGCTTTCGCCTGCTCCCTCAGCGCTGCTGCTAACAATGCTAATGCCACCCAGACCACTTCTGCTGCTGCTGCTGCTACTGTGAACACTGGAAGGAACGGTCAAGCAAACAGCAGCTGTGACAGAGGGTCCGTTAACCTGAGCTGAAGGTGGCCTGGGCAGCTCCGGGTCTCTGCTGGGTTCTGGTGGGACTGTGTCACACTCGCTGCCTCTCACATCCAACACTGCCTCCTTGGACTTAGACGGAGAGAGGGAGACACAGGGAGGGAGGGCAAGAGGGGATGTGGGAGTGTGAAGGAGGGGAGAAGAAAAAGAAGTCAGTGAAGGTGGGTTCTTTTGGGGTCACGTTGGCTTTTTTCATTTGGCTTTTTCAAGGAAGATAACAAGGAAAGGGGAGATGGAGGTGTCTGCGAGAGGTTTCTTGGCAGCTCTGGTGGCAGAGTAGTGTGTGTGTTTGTGTTTTTGTGAAGTTAATTCTCATCAAGAGGTAGTAAAGAGAGTTTGCGGTGAATTTCCTTTGGAGCTTCTTCTTGGACAGGGGAAGATGAGTAGACCACAGGAGGTGAGGAGGGATGGGGAGGCTGAGTGGTGTGGAGGGGAGAGAGGGGGGATGAGAAGGTAAAAGAAAAAAAAAGGAATAGAGTAAAACAAACAAATAAATAAATAAAGGGAAAAAGGTTGGGGGGTGCTTGGTTATAGGAGTAAGTGAAAAATCACATGTTGTTGTCCATGGTAGTCATTTTGTATTTGAATGTGGACTCAAGACAGACACCTGCATGCAAACACACACACACACACACACACACACACACATACACACATTGTACTAGAGGACATCTTCGCCTGCCTGCACACATTGAAACGCATACAAATATTGCTGGACTAATAAAAAAGTAGGACATTAAAAGTTAAACATGTTTGCTATCAGCAAACTCAAAACATGCACAGGAATGTTAGAAATAATTCCTATTTTGTGAAGTAAGAGATTGTGTTTTGTTACAAATAAATCCAACAAGTTAAGAAAAACAAACCTGAATACACACTATTGTGCTTTATATACTAAACTCAGCAAACAAAACTTGAAATATAAAAACAGAATTACTGTAAAAAAAAGAAAAAGAAAAAAAAAGTAAAAGTAAAAGAACAAAAAGTAAATAAAAAGTCTAATTTTAAAAAGTCCCATAAAAGAAAAGAGTTGAGCCAAAAAACAGCAATAACGACCCTTACCATTAAAATCTGTGCTTGTCCCAGGAAAGTGAAGATGAGGTGTGGGAGTGAGCCACCAGCTCTCCTGCTCTCCCTGCCTCCCGCTCCTCTCCCTGCCTCCTTTTTTTCTCTCTGAGTGACTGTGTCCCTCACTCGGCGTCCGTACCGCTGCCTGTCCTCCCTCTTTTCTCTGTCTGACTCCTCTGTACTCCGCCGCAGCCACGAAGGAACTGAGCCGAGCTTTTCAGCGCACGCGCGTGTGTGTGCGTATGTGTGCATGTGAGAGCGAGCGGATTGAGAAAGAGAGAGAGAGAGTGTGTGTGTGTGTAAGTATGTGTGTGTGTCAGGCCAGTGCGGGCTCAACTGAGTCAACTGTGCCGCTCCACACTGAGATGCTCAGTGACACTGCGCTGCACACTTTTTCACAGACACACACACACACAGCCCTCCTCTGCTAAGGGCAGGAAGGTGGGGCATCACTGAGAAGGAGAAGGAGGGAGGGGGGACGTTTGTCCCCCTGCCTTATTACCATTTGCGCTGTGAACGACCGACACATCTCAGAGCAACTTAGTTTTCCTGTGGGACCGTCCTGACACACACACGATGCGTCGATGCTTTTCAACAAGAAAAAAAAAGACAAGAATAAAAAAAGAAAAAAGCTCGGTTTCCAACTTAAATCTGAAAAACACACCACTTTTTCTTCCAGATGTCAAGCAGTTATCTTATTTAAAAAAGGCAGGTTTGGGCTCTCTGCTCACACCTCATCAATATCTCTCTGATTTACACCACAATTAAAAAACAAACACACAAAAACAAACAAAAGTAAATCAATTGGCGAGTTACAACTCTAAAAAAAAACCCTCTGCTGCCTTTGTTTGATTTTCTACCACTCTAATGAAAGACTAATGGAACGCAAGCAATCTGCCACCACCCGCATGCACATGAACACACACAATCACAAGCGCCTCCACTCCCCTCTCCTCCGCCTTCTCCTCCGTGGAGGCTCTCAGATTTTAATTAAGAAAAAAATGAGGAAGAGGTTCCATTTTAGCCAAATTGGTCCCCACAGCAGCAAAGGTAGGGGAATAAAATGAAGAATGGAGGAGTAAAGGCAGGCAGACACAGAGAAAAAAGACACACTGGAGGATAAAACAAAAAAAAGAAAAAAAAAAAGAAGGAGATCTATGCTTTCTTTGACACAGCATAGGACATATCTCAAACAATGAAGATACCCCCCCCCAACTTACCTCCACCACCACCACCTTCAGCTCCTTTTCCTCTTCACTTTAAATCTCCCATCTTATCTTCTCTACCCCGTCTTTTACCCCCACTATCATTAGAGAAATGACAGACCAGGTGCCTATGTCCACAGCGAGAGGGAGATGTCACAGTGATCTTTCCACAGCAGAGGAACAAAAGATAAAGGGACAGATGGAGAACTTCTCTCCTCAGCTACATTAAATGGCCTCTGATCTATAAAGTCACTTCAAATTTTGTGGTAAATTGCTGCAGACAGCTGCTTGGCAGTCTGTTAAAAGCCTTTTGTACCATGCACTAATGGCAGCACAGTGTTAACCTTTGCTGAGATTATCACACCAGTCGTTACTGTTATGTACAGAGGATTTCTAGTAGCGGAGAGGAAAGTGCAGTGGGCGTCTTATGACTTTAAAAATGTGTAATTTACATCTTAAACTCCTTTCCTCCTTCCTGTCTTCATCTTTGGCATGTGCCTTTGTCTTCTGTGATTTTTTTTTCTAAATCTTTGTCGCCCAGCTTAGCTTTCACACTTTTTTCTCTTTCTATTCCTTTCCACCTTCCTCTTTGCACCATGGTCTCTGTCCTGTCAGTGGACTCGAGCAGCATTGTTGTAAAAATGCTAAATGTTTCACCTCTTGTCCACGTACCTCCAGCTCTGCTCTTAACAACTTATTGAAAAGGTAATGCATGAGGCTTTGGCTAATTATATTAAGTGACAATTTAGCCGCCAAGGTTCCCTTTTGCTCTCCAGATTTTTTTTCTCTTCTGCTCTCCGCTGCTCCCTCCCTCCCGTCTGTAAATGTGCTAGTCTGTGGGTTTTTCAAGTGGCACTCAGTGTTTCAAGTCAAGCTGGTGGCTCAGCTTCTGACCTGGCTGGTTAATGGCTGTTATTTGTGGGCGGGAGGAGTGGACTCTGCCAATATTGCTCAGTCTTCCTCCTTAATTCTCTCCTGCTTTTTTCCTTCCCTCTTGTCTCTTGTGATAGTGATGTGAAATTGTGATTGTGAAATTTTGAGGGGAAACAGAGACGGAAAAGGAAAAAGAGTGATGAAAAATCTGTATTAGCTGGAAAGAGGAGAAAAAAAAAAGATCTTGGAGATCCTCAGGCTCCTTTATTAAAACTATTATTGTGCAGGACTTGAGAATTCCCCACGGGGCAGGGGTCCATGTCGAAGCCCATATAATTAACTAGAGGCTCAGCTACGGATCAATTACCAGACAAGCAAGTGATAGCTGAATCAATGGAAGATCATCAGGCTCGTTATCAGTGTTGCAACTCATTAGAGGAAAAGTGAGGTAGAGAAAGAGGCAGAGTAAAGAGGGGGGTGAAGATGGAGACTGAGGGTGAGGCTGGAGGCAAGGGCAGGGTTGGTGGCAGCCCAGAGGCAGATGTGTGTGTGTGTGGTATATTAATGTGTGATGTGTTGGATTCCTCGTTAGCCTCTACCGACTGGTGACGGGGAACCCTGAGCGATAAGGGCAGCCTGCTCCGTAGCAACAGTCACTGAGGCTTGTATGGATCAATACAAATGTGTGCATGAGGTTAAAGCTCTGCCATAGCATCCTCACTCCCCAGCGAATTAAGCCCTCAGTCTGAGGTACAATTTTGCAGTCTGAGCAGCCAGGGAGGGACTGTCAAGAATAAGAAGTATCGAGCAAAGGCAACATTTCCAGATGGGTTAAAAAATGACCAAAAGGTGACAAACTATATCAGGGTTGCTTATCTCCCTTGCTAGAAATTCAACATCAAAACAGGATTGAATTAATTAAGAATTAAGCATGAATTAATAAATGAATAAATGTTAAAAACATCTCCATTTCAATAACTTTTTAGGACTTATACCGCCTAACCATTTTTTTTTCTTTCTGTTTTGTGCCCAACAAAATTAAATCTTAATAAATCTCATCAGTTTCAGGACAAACTCAACATGACACTACTAAATGGCAGAATGTGAAATAATTTGTTTCTGATTTTAACTTATAAAGTCCAGTATTTTACCTCTGGGGGCTGTCTTTTCTTTATAGGGTGCAATTTGTTGAGGGTACAACCTCAGTGACAATCCTTTGTACCCATAAAGGTACAATTAGGTACATTATTTTCTGAGGATGTTTCTGTCTGCCAACGTCTCTCTGTGACATTGGCAGCAGATCATTTAGGTTCAGTAAGTTGCAGGATGAAAAGGGGGCATGCTCTGCTGTATTCACTGAATGTGCTGATTGGGATCTTAGGATTTTGGTGGAAAGATCAACAAGCATGTGCTCTTTATTGGACTTCTTGAGCCTTTCGTGAGAAGGTTTAATTGTTTGACAGAGAATATTTATCTTGTGAAGGACGCAATGATTATTTCTTGACGGGAGATGTGTCTCACCAAGTGTTTACATGGGTGGAATACTACAAAGTAAAATTTAGATGAACGCAACAACCCAAGGTTTCCCAGCACAAAATTGCATTATAATAATAAATGTGATTCCATCAACTTGGGTGTGTTTTTTACCTAAACGTTCAAAATTTTCACCTCATTTACATATTTCTGTTGTTATCTGCTCTAACTTTTCTTCAAGTTTTTCTGGGTGTATTTTTTTGTTGTTGGATTTTATGTCACTTATCAATAAATAAAAGTCTCTAGTTTGTATAGGTGTATACGTATAGGTGTACAGTAGCAGTAAAAGCTTCAACAGTGCAAGAAGGCAAAAACAGTGCAGAATAAGTCAAAAGTAAGACTCAAAAACATTTTTGCACTTCTTGTCATTTGATTGCAAGTAACAAGGCACTCTCCATCACAATCCATCAAACCTCTTACTACTGCCTATTTGTTTCCCAAACACTGATATCTAATGGGTTTAATAGCCCAGAAATTGGGTGCAACAACTCTTGTGTCTTGAGAGGCAAGACATATTGTTTGCACAAACAAAAACGAGTACAAAACAGAAGTCAGGGTCATCAATCGTAATTACTATACTTTGCTGCTGTGCTATGTTTTTTTTTTTTTTTGTCTTCTTCTCTCCATTACAGGTATTGTAATTCACAGTAAACAAAGCAAAACAACAATAGTGATGGTTTGACTTGGACAGGAAATGCTTTTTTTCCCCAAAAAGTATGTGCAGCCTTTATGTAGCATTAGCAGGAGCACATGGCTGAAGGGCTGGTACTGTCGGTGACCTGATTTATGGTCATAGTGTGTTTGCATGTGACAAGGAGCAGTGTGTCGATCAGATGGCAGAGGGATAAAACTGTCACTGTTCTGCTACCACTACAGGGCCACAAGACATCATATGACCAAACAGGAACAGCCCTCCACTTGTGATAGTGGGATAGAGAGAGACCGAGAGAAAGACTTAGAAAAAGCCATGAGGGCACCGAAAGGTCTAAGAGATGAAGAGGGAGCCACATGATTGCCTGTGTCACTGATCACTGCAATCTAGGCTCCACTAATAAGTGCACCTTTGTGAAATAATAAGAGGAAAAAGATGCCTGCTGAGCGCATTGGTTGAGTCTTATGAGTTCTTTACACTTTTTTGCTGTGCTCATGTAATACAGAAAGGCAAAAGGTTAATTACTGAGACCATAATCTGCTAATGCCTATTTAGCAATCCATGACCTAATGACACATGTTATGCATAAAAGCACTCCGCATGGTAGTTGTGTTTTTCCAAGCAGGAAAAACAACCACTCATGAGTTCCTGAGAAAAATCTCCAATTTTATCAGCACAAGAGCACACATATACAGTGTACCCTGATACACTGCAGTCATGCACATGTTCACCTCCAGTTCAGAAGGCAGCAAGCTGACTAGATCTCCTCCTCTACCAAATTATTGCTAATCATACAGCAGCTTGCCAGCCTTCCTTTACTTTCTTTTCTGCACCCCTTCTTTCACCCAAGAGTGTATGAATTTTCACACCTATTTCTGTGGAAGTTCACTCCTCATTTTTCATATTAATTTATCTACATTTTTATTTTTCATTAATGAATAAAGCTAGAAGATACATAGCTTGGTAAGTCGTTTTTTTTCTCGTCTTTGTGTGAATTTTCTCTGGCTTGTCTAGTTTCTATTAACTGTCCAGTAACATTCATCTTAGGTCATTTAGGGATTTTATATTGAAGGTAAGTATGCAATTTGTGCCTTGTACCCACTGATTGCTAGAATAGGCTCCAGCCCTAGCGCAACCCTGAACAGGATGAAGCAAATCAAAAATAAAAGTTACTTATAAACATTATAAAAGATATTGCCAAAATACACCACCAGGCGAAATCTTCATATAATAATGTTTTGTCCAGCCAATTCAGCTGACTAACATAAAATCAACTTTTACAGACTAGGAAAAAATAACAAATTTATTCGATTTTGTCTTCAAAAAAGTCTTTTAGTAATTCATCCATTGTTAAAAATTTCAGCTAATTTATTTTCTTTTACTTGCAGCATTCACAGTAGATATCATCAAAGATAAAAGATATTTTGGACTTTATTGATTTCCTGAGTGCAGTTTTCTTACTTATTTCACTTTTATAAATTTCATAAAAATATTATGAGTTTTGGTCATCCATCAGAAAAAAAAATTTAAGAACCTGCCAGAACCATGGAACATGGCTTTAGCTTCAGTTCAACTAAAATATTTTTGACACTAATTAGCTTGACTTCTGTAGTGTCCAGTGGGACTGGCTGGAAGCAGGAGCTGTGAGTCTCCTATGGCAAACAATAACAGAAATGTTACCTTGTGCTTTACAATCTGCACCAGAAGTAGAGTAAAACCTAATGGCAGGAAATATTAGCAAGGATAAGGATACTAAAACATGATATGATGTCTGTTGTATTGTGCAAGCTGGTATAAATAAGTTAGCTGAGAAGTTCTTTATGGATGAAAGTAAGAGCTACTAAGAGGGGTGTGGAATTTCTGTCAAAGTTAGAAGAGGATCTTTTGCTTACTGACTGCAGTAGTTTTAAAGTTTTGCACAGATGGGTAAATTGGGGCACCCTGAGCCGATCCCTGAGAATTTTCTCCCTCTTCTTTCCTTCTCTTAACTCTACAGCCATCCACACTTACACTTGGATAATTCTCCTCTAATCATCTCCAGCTCCTTCACCCTCATTTATTTCCCTCACATCTCTTCCCTCCCCTTTCACACCCTCTCCTCACCTCATCAGACAGGCCTCCACCTCACTCCTCCACCCGCCTCTATCCCCTAAGCCCTGTCCTCTCTCACTGACCCGTGCTCCCCCCAGTCACAGGGCATTGTGTCTCTACCTGCCAGGCTCCCTGACAGCCCCACGTCCCCCCCTCACCCCCTGAGATGAGACCGCCTGCCCATCCGGAAAGCTGCCGTGGCAACCCTGCCATGGCCCCTGTCGTGCACCCCACCCCCTCCACCAACCAGATCTCCACTGAACCCAGAACTGAAAGTTTGAAAAAGTCCTTCTCTACAGAATAGTGTCTTCTCTCTATCTCATCCATGCTAACTTTCTGTCTCCAGATCTCTCATTATTCTGTTTTTACCCTTCATCTCTTTCCCTCATAGCCTGATTTTTCTTTTCTTCTGACCTGACTAATATGTCTTTACCTCTTTGAGCTTTCTGCTCCCTTTGACACTCACTGAAATACTTTTTCCTTTTGCCAAAAGCTTAGATAGATTAGAATTGGAGGAAAGACTTTAGTGTCGGTGGTTGTTAGGCAGACCTTCATTACTGTTTACATAGAGAGTGTTATTTGTTATCATGAGGAAAATACTGACAAAACAATTGACTATTGACTACTCATCCTGGATGGTTTGTTACACAGCAGCATTGCAGAGGTCATCTCCAGAAACATTTTGGAAAAGGACAGGAATTCTAAAAAGTAGTATCAGGTCATATTATGAAGCCTCTACCTTGTTATGTCTGTATTTACACAATACAGTAATTTGTAACATATTAATTTCTGTCTGTGATGAGCCAAAAACAAAAAAAAGAACCACACTGTCATCGCACAGCACAAATACTTCTTGCTTGGTTATGACTGTGTGTGCAGATTTGGTTGGATAAAGGTCATTAATAACCATCTGGGCATTTGCTCTGTGATAATGCAGTAAAGTAATGAGAATCACACAGTATGACCATTAACCTTTGTGAATAACAGGGAAAGCCATGACTATTTTGGATTCAATGACCTCAGAAAAGCTTAGATGCAATCCAGAAGGGCTGTGTACCATCTGAAAACTCCCCAACAACAAATGCAGAGCTGGGACAGAGGTGGGAACAAAAACATGTGGGTTACATTACCCAGCAGGGTCTTTATTTATGGCACATACATGACAAGGAACACAACCGCTAACACCACGACAAACACACAAACACTTGTGATTCTCAGCACCAAAAAATACTCCCAAATAAATGTCACACAAATCATCCTGTGGTAGTAAAAACCATCCAGCAAAGAAGCAGTAAAATTGAGAAAAAGTTTGGCTTCTTTTCTCACTCGCAACACATCTTCCCTCTGCTTTATCTCTCTCATCTTTTTTAATATATGATATATAAGTGCAACATTGTGTTTATTTTATAGTTATGTATGTCTGTTTCAACCAAGCTGTCAGTAAATTAAAAAGTCGTTTTAGTTTCTGTTACAATCCACGGACAAGGTACTACACCCTTCAAACTTCGTGTCATTGAACACACAACTAATGCAAAACTCAGCTCAGTGAAAAGGGAAAGAAAATATGAAGAAACGATTAGAATTCTACCACCAGGATTCAATTACAGGAGAGTTAGAGTGGATGGGTTAAGTGAACATCAAGTCGTCTTAAACTATGTAGAAGGCTACTGGCATTTGGGGGACTTTATTGAAAGCTCTAGTGCAATAACACACATTCTTACATGTGGCCAAGTTACAATATTTGATTATTATAACCATGGCCACAGGCTGCTTGCAAGCTTTGGCTTCCTGCTCTCACTTAGAACCATTTCCACTGCGAGCAAGAAACTATTAGTCAGAAAACACTGATGAAAGTAAAAATTGCATGTCTGCTTTACAATGCTTTAAAATAAAAAATACAGATTTAATGACAGAACACATGTGAGCCCCCATGTTAGGAAGCCGAATTGTAAGAGTAGCGAGTAAGCACACTTCAGCTGAAATTAAAAACAATAGTCAGCTGTTCATCTTCCACTCGTGCATAAATCCATTAGAGCATCTTTAATTCTTGCCTCATAAAGTCAGTCTTTCTCACTTTGTCCTTACACAGAACCACCACTTCAGATTCTGTCACCTGTCTCTACATGTTCAATCACTCCCAGAGAAGCAGAGGAATGGCCTCCATGTTCCCAGAGGCAAGACATAAAGAGCTATGAATGGATGGATGGATGGTGAGGGGGACGAAACCAACGACTAAATTATTAAATGACACTTCGCTTTGAGACACACAAACACACTCATAAGGATGGAGAGTAAACGCATTAGAACAGTTAGCCCCCTGAATGCACCCGACAACTCAAGTACACGCTAATTCGCGTCAAAATCATCAAACCGGGCCTGGGGCTCTTAAAATTTTTACGCTACTGCTTGAAGGGACATCGTAAAGCATGACAGGGCTCTCTGAGGGTGAGTGGCCCTGTCATCACAGCCATTGCTGCCAATAAATAAGTAATAATGGGAGTAAAGTGGCAGAGCAGCATTGCCACAGAGTTGACAGCAAGTATCCACTGTGAATTTGTTCCCCTGCGAATGAGCTTCTGCAAATAGGTACACACACCTGTGCATATGTGTGTTTCTGAGTCAGTGTGTCCTCTTCCAACCACTGACAAGCTCCAGAGGGGCCTTGGTTTTGCCACCAGCTTTCCAGCAAGAATGTGCCAAAGTGGGGCTTCATTCACTTAAGTTCCACATGGCCTTGATTTCCTGTGGACAAGGCTAGAGCACACTAGGAGAGCTCAGGTCTAATTTGGTACATAAGGAGACAGGATGAGGGGCCATTTAGCTGCTATGGACCCAGCCTCTGTGTTAAGTTCTAACAGAGAGGAACACAGCCATTCAATTTTTAGTTCATGTGGTTGCAACAGGATTATGTAAGCAGTTAAAAGAACGGAGGTTCTCTATTTAGGTTAAAAAAAAAACATTGATTAAACTCTGCTGCTATAAAATTATCTTTAAGGGGGAGTGATTACAAACACACAAAAAACGATTAAGCAATAAACAAAATATTCTGATAAATGTTTATATAAGTCAAGTGTGTCCAATATGCAGGTTTTGTTTTATTTTCACATATTCTGACATTTTTTGTTCTGTGTTGTTTTTTATTTTGTTTTGTTTGTCCTTTCACACAACTATAATAAAGGTTAATGCTATTTTAGTCATAATAAAAATAACATAGAGCACTGTTATTTTTTTTCTTCAGTAAAGGTAGTTTTAATTGAATCAAACCCTTATATTCAATTAAAACTTTTGATAATAAAAGAATTTACAGATGCAAACCTGAAACTACACCCAAAACTGACAGCTTTTCTGATATAGGTATAAAATTGTTACAGTAGAAATAAATCTGGAGAAGTGATTAGATAAAACCCTAGATTATCACAGCCTTTTTGGAGACAGATTTAACCATTCAGATATACTAGACACACAAATGAGATTTTTGGCCATAGCTCTAAGCATGCAATGTTAACTGATCCAAGATAAGTGTAGCTAGGCTATACATGCATACATGGAAAAGCCTGCCAAATTACCCAAGAATACTGATGACTCACAGATGACACACAAGAGGAGTTTGTGTATCGGTGGAAGAAAGGAAAAGAAAGAGAGAAAGTGACAGAGCAAAAGATAAGACAAGAGACAACATTGGACTGTCTTTTACAGGACAGAGAGAGCTCAGAGAAGAGACAGGATGCAAGATTGATGTTAGAGGGTCATTAGGGTGCATCAAAATGTGAAAAGTTTAGTATTGTGACTTTGGATCTAGTCTTTAATGATCCCTTTAATTTTAGATAAAATACTTCACAAATGTTGAGAAAAACTTGGTAAAGTTTCTGCTGTTTATCTTTAAATTTATATAGGTAAAGTAGATTTATATGATCACCACAGACAACAATCTAATCAGTGCCATCCATAAACGTGTATCCTCCTTACAGTGTTGTAGGCTTGTATATGTGTTCACAGTTTGGATGTATCTGTTTCAGATTGTGTGTACATGTGCACATGCATGTGTTTATCTGTGAGTATCTTCATTGTAAAGCCAGCTAATTGCAGTTGAGACTCCTTTAATTAACACAAAGAAAGGTCTCTGGGGTATGTATGAGCACGATGAGTGTGTCATGAGTTTACATCTAGCTAACCTGTGGGACAAAACAGCCTAATCAGAGTCTTTTAAGTTCTGCCATGCTTACACATGAGGATTAACTGAAGACACACTTTAGTCGTGGAAAATGAGACAACCGAGAATCCTGTTGGTTTGGCTTGCAAAACAAGCAAGTAAAATAAGGAGAAAAAAAACAAAAGGGGCTTGAAAACTAACACTTAGAACAAACTACACAGTGATGCTGACAGTAAGAGGTACAATGTTTTAAAGTCGTAATGGCTTTATTTAACTTCAGCCTTTTTCTGCTGTAAACAAAATGGTTGCTGTGATGTTGTTGTTTGTAGTTTGTGTACAGCAGTGGGCGCCATAAGAGACATGACACAGGATAGGCCTCGATCTCTCTTCCTTCCCTTTGTCCACCCACCCCATCTTCATTTGCTCACTAGTCTCTCCTTTTTTTTATAAAAATAACTTCTCCTCTTTTTATTATTCCTGCCAATTTGGACAGGAGCCCTGGTCAAAGACAGATTACACCGAGTCGCATATCAAACCTAATCAATCTTTAGCCCCTGGAAGGCATCACTCTCCCAATGAATAATTACAGCAATCCAGTTACGAGCTGCCAGTGCCAGAATGTTGCCATCGCCCACCATCTTTTCAGATGTCGGAACCCCTGGCTGATTAACCAGTGAACTTTGAGGGGAGAAGTTTGTGTGTGAGGTCCCTGCAAAGAGAAATTTAGAGGAAATGCAAGATGAATGCTTCAATCATCACAAGTGCTACTGTTTTTCCTTGGAGAGTTAATGAGGTTATTTGGACTGCATTAAATCTAAGTGGCACCTGGGGTGTGCAGAGGTTGAACAGCTGATGTAAAGAGAATGAGGGCGATCATATGTGTGTTTTGATCCAGGATTTAGTCTGGCAGGACTGTTGTAGTAAAACTTAGGCCAAACTTAATTTGGCTTATCCATCTTTTGTTTCGCCTTGTCTTGCAGGAGAGGAAATGTGCTACACCACCCTCTGCTGCAGACACACACACACACACAAGATAGAGATGATGAAAAGAAGAGAAAGGGTTATAGTGTGAAGAGAGATAAAGAAATAAAAGGAGAGTGGTAGAGGAATGAATGATAAATGAACGAATCATTCTGTTGGTGAGAGTGCTGCTATCAGCGAGAAGAGGTTCCTGTCACACTGTCAATCAATGATTCAGCCAGTGATATGTGACGTATGAAAGAATATGTGAGTCAGAAAAGCTGAGAATCTTTCATTAAAAGTCATGTTGAGTAGAGAAAACTGAAAGAAAATTGAAAAAAAAACCAGCTTTTCTTGCACACGACAGAGGTGAAGCCACTGAGAGGAAGTAGTAGAGGGAGGAAAAGAAAAGCAGGGGAGAGGAGTGAGGGTGTAACTGCAGGGCAGCTGTATTGAGCGGAGGAGGGTGTCATTTAGAAAGTGGCTGGCTCAGCAGTGGCCATTAGTAGCACTGTGACACAGTGGACCATCAAGCAAACAGACAGGAGGAAAAACCTGCATGGATGTGGGCAGATCGAACAGAAGAAAATGTTAAAATTGGGCTGACGCTGCAATAAGCACATATTCTCTTTGTTAATGAATATGTCAGTTTATCTTCCTAATTATCAGTCAGTCTGAAAATATTACAGTTGCAGAATATAGAGATTTTATTTTGTAATTCTAGAAACCAATAAAAAATATATGAATGTAAAATTTCCCATTGCACAAAATGGCCTTAATTTAAATCACACTGGCTTTGAAAAGTCAAAGATTCGGGGACCCCCTGTTCTCTTTGGGGGAACCCCTTGGTGGGGAAACATCTAAAACATGCAGGTAAGTGTTCCTCAAGAACTAAAGTTTGAGATCCTTAGGTTACACAGTTATAAAAGTCTACATTATTGAAATGTACACATATTTCTCTCATGCCTCCTTCTTTCTGTCATCAACAGCCTGGAGATACTTTTCGTGATTTGCCAAAGTTGAAGTTGACTTCTTACTATATTTACAGGATATACAGATGATTGGAACTGTGTTTCTCTCAGACCTAGGGAGAGGTAACAATAACAAAAAGCACAAGTGTAAAATAAATAAAATGCACAGAAGGCTGCTCAAGAGAAACAATTTTACTAATGGTAATACATATGGGGAGGAAAAAGGATAAAAATACAAATTACACAATTTAAAATTAAATTTTTTTGTGTCAGAACCAAATATGTTAATTATTAATCATTGACAATTGATCTGAATATTTAATGTGTTAAAGTAGCTCATCATGATAAGTGCTAACATATATGATGGTCTTACATACACTATCTATCTTTTTACATATCCAGTATTATTTTCCACAATCTGTGGAAAATCATCCCAATTTAAATTTTACAGTTAATGTAGCAACATTAGAATATATGCATTAGACTGCTCCAAAATGTAACTGTGCTAAAATGCTGAAAGAGTCTATGATACTATTATTTATACCATTTAAAGTAATCTGATCTCTTGAGTCTGGGAAGCCTCTTATAACGTTATGGTGAAAGACTAGATACTTAATACTGGAATAATACAGCCGATCAGAAAACCACAAACTACCCAGCACTGCCCGCAAATAACT
This sequence comes from Rhadinocentrus ornatus, assembly GCA_037177495.1. Taxonomy (NCBI): domain Eukaryota; kingdom Metazoa; phylum Chordata; class Actinopteri; order Atheriniformes; family Melanotaeniidae; genus Rhadinocentrus; species Rhadinocentrus ornatus. The sequence goes on from JBAMHW010000004.1 coordinate 14,594,956, forward strand.
CTGATTTTAAACAAGAGGGAGTAAAAGTGTAAAGGGGGAGACAGAAAGACACAACTGAAAATTACTAAGCCTGTGAAATTCCTTAGACAGCAGAACTAGCAGTGAAGGCTAAACACTCAAGAGTCTGAGTGTTGGCAGACACAAAACACTGCCACAGGATGACATGTGAGAGACCTATTGCAACCTTGCAACCAGTCCCAACTATTAGCTCAACCTCAAGGACCAATCATGAGCCAGGTCATATCAGAGCATGACAGAGAATGTTTTTGTGATCAGAGAAGATAAGCTGCCTTTGCTCTATCAAGACAATGATATGTATTATCATTATTCAAAATTTACTTTTTTTAATGGCTCTACAATCTTTTGGGTTATGTTTAGTTTTTTTGGTTATTGGGGGGTTTTTTTGTTAGTTTTTTTTACATGCCCAACACTGCCATTGAAGTTTAAGATCCAAACACTACAATCATTACTTATTTATGTGCCTGAAAGACAATCTGAGCTTTCACTTCCCTTTCCCACCACTCTGTCCAGCTGCCCGCTGCCAGAAAGCATTTTGCTGGGGACAGTGTGGTCCTATTGGAGCGACAGGAATTCACAAACAGAGGGGGCAAACCAAGGTTACCGAGACGGAGGGCCAGGCACGCTCCCAAACAACGCAGGCAGCGTCGCAGCCAGCACAATCTGGGGACCTTCTGCTGACTCGCCACACTAGGACTCATGAGAAGAGAATGTAAGGCCCTGTTATGGGCCAAGTTTGGACGAGTGTATAGTGAGAGACAAACTGTTTGAGGAGGATGGGGTTTGCACATGATGTGCATGTGCACATGCATGTGTGTTTAAAACTCCTTGACAAGTAAACTCTGGCTGCCATCATTCGTCGCTTCTTTGTGTTGGAAAAGACCGACTTGCCACACCCTGTGGTATTCCTGTGCAGGCCAAGTCTTCTCCCCTTCCAACGAAGAGACATTAAGGAAAGAATAATCACTTTGGACATCAGCTGCCAATTTAGTCTGAACTTATTTATCTCATTTAGAGTCAGTTTGGAGGGATATACACATGGCAAATGCAGACTTTTCACTTCTCATAGACAGAAGAGGAAAGACCGCTGGCATAGTAGATAATACTTCTCCTTTGCGCTTTACTTGACTGCAATAAGAGAGAGGGTGACAAAAGTTTGCCAAACCCTGACAACTGCAGTCCTGTCAGAGCTTGTTGCCAGCTTGTTTGTGGCTTGTTTTTCTCAGATGTTTTAGCCTGAATTCAGTTCCTTGGTGTTTTAAGCATTAAATTTAGTAATACTCTGTTTTGAAAAAAGGAGTTTACCTATTAGAAAAAGTCACATTTACAAAGACAAACACTCAGAGGCTGGTGTAAAGGACAATGGCCACCATGACAGTTCTCGTCTACCCAAACCACATGATAGAGAGACCCCCCAAAAACTCGTACCCTAAATGGCTCTGGCTGCGCATACTAACAAGTGGCGAACATGCAAGAACGAATACACACACAGACACACCAAGTTTAGTCTAATTAGTGCTGGTATTTTCAGGGCTTGTTTGCACAAATTGGAAATGTGTGATTTGAATTAAAATATGGTGGGGGGTTTTGTTTCCAATATAAAAAAAACACAGGAAGGGGTTTCACCTTGCCCCTTTGCCAGGGCTCATACGAAAATAATTTAACCCAGAGAGGGGAAAAGAAAAAGAGAAAGGAGTAAAGAAAGAGAGAGGTAGTAAAAGAGACAGAGGGAACGAGAGACAGAATGAAAAAGAAAAAAGGGGGAGGGAGATAAATTCCGTTTGGCCCAGAGTGAGAGGCACTGTGGGTGTCTGAGGGCCCTACTGCCAGTAATTGCTTCCATATAGGACTCGTCCACGGTCACACTCACATGTACAGACGTACACTCAAACACAGTTTGCACAGTTAAAAGCAGACACTTCACTATAAAAATCTACCTTAAAAAAACAAAACAATCGCTTCTGTATGAAAAAGTGCATTTAAAGTGTAAGTTTATTTAACCACTGAACTCAGTTTTCATGAGATTTCTCATTAAAGCACAAACAGCAGAGGCCATGAAACATGTCTGCATTGGTGGCAAACTGGTCTCCAATGTAGGCTCATCGAATTGGGCCTAAAAAGAGAAACAGTCTGTTTTGAAATAAAACTGAATCAAATTAAAGCTGGAGTTATGTTTTTGTAAAGATAAAATTATAGATCTAACAAAACACAGAGAAAACTGTAATTGGTAAATGCAGGACACTGAGAAGATGACACACCTACCAAACCTCAGTAGCACATTGTAAAGACTCGAGGTTCATATAAAGTTATAAGTTGTTCTGACTCCTGTGCAAAGAGGATATGTCAACTGACAGGATGGTTGTATAAACAATAAAGACAACAACACATTTAAATGACTGATGCAAGTTTCAACCCTAAAAGCACAGGCTGCTTTCACTGCATTTACTAGATAATGTTATCCAAAGTAACTCACACTGGAGGTGCAATGTAGGGTTTAACTTGTCCAAGTATGCCTTAGTAGGTAGACTGGGAAGCTGGCGATCAAACCAGCCACTGGTGAAAGAACACTAGAGGCACTGGATAACCACAGTCACCCCATTTGATCACTGTAATGTGTGAGTCCAAGTGATCATGAGGATTATAGTACAGAAGTTACAATATGTTCAGAAAGAAAAACTAATGAATATAATAGGCACATTTTATTAAACTGTCCTAGCAAGGTAATATAACAAATTATGTCTGGGCATTGCCACCATTCCTCCACTGCTCTTTTCAAGTTAACAAGAGGCAGGTTTCACTGCTCTCTGAAGGTTTTCATCAGGTTTTTCGGTCATAACTTATGGGATGCCAGTTTTAAACATACCCTTAGCCAGGTTATCATTGACATTTTTGTTTGCATTTGGAGGATGTGAATAAAAAAACATGTAAATGGAAATGGCTAAATCAAAACAATCTTCAAAAGCACATAAAAGCATGAATATTGTCACTTGAGGTGTTGTTGTTTTTTTGTTTTTGTTTTTTGTTTTTCTATAAATGCAGAATGCGAACAACTCTGGGAATGAAGTCTGACTTTGCAGAGATAAAATAAAGTGACTAAAGTGACTAGTCGCCCCTGGTGTTTTCTCAGATATTTCAAGGGAAGAAAGTAATTTGTCAAGAAGAGCTTGTCTTGCAGGAGAGCGTTTTATTATTGATTTCTAAATGTGTGGGTAATCTTCTGATATTATAGTTCCTCACTGTATGATTAAACCTCTGCAGTGTTTTCTGTAGACATGGCGCTCTTTTCTGCATTGGTTCATTTAATCAACCTTAAGCAACAGTTCACTGCATTTACAAAGAAAACTATTGTGTTTTTTTCTGCCCATCGAAATGAATCATATATAGACTGATTTATCTACTACAGGTTTCGCAAACACTGGTTCTGTTTTCTGTATTTTTTCTTTCAATAAAAGTATCTATCTCCGTCTTCCCCTAGGGAAACCCATTTGTTTCATTGTGTGTCATATGGTACAAGCTAAATTCACCACTTCACACTGCTTCAGGTCAGCCTGCAGCTCTTTAGATGTCTTGTTTGGTGTTTGTTTTTTTTAAAAATTTCACAGAACAAACCTGAATGCCATGTTTAGGAAGAATCTTCACAGTTTTGGATCAAAAATACAGAAGAAAAAAAACTCTGTGGACTATTAAAACGTGGATGACATTATCTCTGGTGATTGATTATCTTGTAGCTTTTGTATTTTTAATAAAAGCATATCTAATCATTTCATATATTTTGCCGTCACAATGAGAAAAAGAAAATAAAAACAATAAGCTCTTTTATATGCAGTAAAACTATTTTTTTGACTCATGTCAATGTTAGACTCAAACTGAAATGTGTGTTATTTGTCCTTAATTCTGTCTCGGAATACAGATTTTAGATACAACAACAAATTAGTCAACTATTTACTATTTATTTCACTGAAAATTTAGCTGGGGTCTTTCTGCTTGGAGTTTGCATGTTCTTTCTGGGTATTTAAGGGTTCTTGCCTCTCACAGTCCAAAAACGTGCATGTTAGGTTCATTGGTGATTGTAAATTGACCGAAAGAGTGTGAGCATTCATTTGTCTTTATGAAGAAATGGTATCCTGTCCAAGGTGTACTCTAACGCTTGCCCAATAACAGCTGGGTAAGGCTCCAGCCTCCACACGAGTGTGAACTGTGTTAGGTTGTTACAGAAAATGGATGGATAAAGTAAAACAATACCTCTGATACAGAGATATGTTTTTATTTCCCTGAATGTGTAGTTTTCCACGCAAGAACATTGTAGGCTCTGGTTTGATGTACTCTTTGGTACATTTTGATTCCTTCATCATGCTGGGCTCTTGCAATACAGTGAGTATTATTTTCACTCTTTCCTTGTGACACATGCACACCCACAGACATGCACACACATGATTAATAGTAGTGGGACTTAAAACGGCAACAGTAGTCGTCCTCTGCTCTGCTGCCAAAAGAAAACATACAGTATTAGATATATGAAACCACACATGGTTCAGTTATATTAGACTGCCCCACACTACCTCTCATGTAAAAAAAATCTCTTCCCAATAATCTATACCATAAATCGACTTGGGTCATTTATATACACAGACAGAAAACTGAGCGAGAGATGGATAAGCAAAGAAAGGAAGAAGATGGAAATAGGAGAGGGAGATATTTGGAATTTGACAAATTTAGAGAATAAATCAACTTTGCCATTTAAGCCAGTTACAGTCATTTTACTAGCTGCAAAATAAAACATAGCTTCACAGTCTTGAACTTTGACAGAAAAAGCTAACTCAATGAAAAAAATCTTAACTGGGTTGTACTGGAGTTAAAGCAGCAAATAGGCTGTGTGAGGTGCAAAGTGTTAATGTGTTTGAGACCACCTGAGAATGTTAACGTGGCAAGTTGAGCAGGTGTGTCAGCCACTAAAATGAATACAGTTACAGCGTTTGCCACATGCACATACACAAAAAGACACGCTTTAACATGCGCCCATGGCTCCCACCTGAGTAGTAAGTTTAATGATTCTGAGCTTGTACGACTGAATGAGCTGAACTCACAAATCAAAGGCACGTGGGGTTGACGATTTCCAGTGAAGTTGCAGAACGAGAGTATACACGTACTGTATGTAAGCTAAGCAAGTGCTTGTGTGTGTGTGTGTGTGTGTGTGTGTGTGTGTGTGTGTGTGTGTGTGTGTGTGTGTGTGTGTGTGTGTGTGTGTGTGATACAAAGTTACAAAACAACTAAGAGAGGAACTTGACTGCCCTCTCCTGACTTCATCTGATCTTTAGGGAGGTCAACCTTTCGTTATCAGTGAGTGAACATTAAACATTACAGAATGTTTGATATTTGATAGAAAGCCACTATCACTCCTAACATCCCTCGGCCACTACACACATTCTGTAGAATGTGAAGAAGGCCAATAGGGAGAACTGCTGCAGATCTGTGAGCGCCGAGTGTACACACTGTTTGTGGGCAATAGAAGTGGCTGTCACTGTATCAGTTGCCACAGCAGATAAGGCAGTGCACAGCGGTGGAGCAGGTAATGATGCTGGGACTACCAGATTGTAGGAGATGTGTGTCTGGTGCTTGTGTCTGATCACATCACACCATTTCACACTTTCCACAGATGCACACAAAAAGCTGTGTATTGTCAAAACTTTTTTCTTGGCCTTCGTTGTAGAAAATCTGTAATGTCTTAAAAGTAAAGTCATTTGCAAGTAGTCATAACTCGATTTATGCTTCCTTTAACGCACATTGTGAAATATCAGCTTAGGTAAGCTATATGGAGATGGCATCATTTTGATAAACAAAGTTTTTACACTCACTTAATAATGTTTTTTGTTCTAAAAAATAGAAAACTAATGTACGTAACGAATGATGAACATTTGTCTGGTAAACATTTAGTTCACATGACTAAACACACAATCAATCTAATCAGCTGACTCCACTTCTAGGGAAGAAACAGTAACATTTGACATGAACAAATAATCACTGAAAAACTAGTTCTGAATCCTTTTCTGTTTTCCCCTTGTATGTGGACATGAATACTTATCTATTTCTAACTTATTTTAGGCTTTGTTTCTAATTGGCACTGACTTTAATGCTATTTATAGTCCAGTGTGAACAGTCTCCTTTACTTTCTTCACATCAGATAATAGAAATGTTTTTTTTTTTTTATTTCTTACATTTCTTACAAACAATCTATTTTTTTTTAATCTCCTTTTAGATATTTATTGTTGTTTATGTGATTGTGCAATGACTGATTGTGTTTACTGCTTTCTGTACAACAAATTACTCGGATGAGATAATAAAGATTCCTTGATCCCTTGGTCCTTATTGAAGGGTATTTCAAAAGTTTCCTTCAAATTTGTCAGCTGACCTTGAATCAAGAAAAAGATGACACAATTATAGAAAGGTAGGGGATAAAGACATTTCTTAACATTCATGCTGGGTTGATTCAAAATGTAAGCTCATTTCATTGTTTCTAAAAGGAAAACAGTTTAATTCCCAATACCTTTGTACTGATTTGTAATTTGGTGGTCTTCATAGTGGGGTAGCTTGGGTTCATACTCAAGGATTGCTGCTGATCGTTTGGGTCTCTGGCCCACCCTATTCTGTGTCTAGCCTCCATAGAGGCGTGGTGGCATTTGCATGATACACTCCTGTCCACTGCAGTCAGGTCCAGGAAGATTACATAAATTCCATAATTCAAAATAAATAAATGAGATAAAAAAAAAAAATAATAATAAATCAGATAATTAGGAGGAACCTTGTAACTGTATAGCTCCCCTTGGCAAAGCAAATTTGTTCAGCACAACACAGCAGCCAGACCATCATTCTGTTTGCTGCAATGCTAGAAAGGACAAGTTGAAAAAAATAAATAAATAAGTAAGAAAGTGTGATTTTGTGATGAGGCCTAATCTATGTGACTACAGGATTTAAAAGTGTAAACAATCAGAACTGAATTGTACTACAATGCAACAAAACTAAATGTTTTAACATCATGAGGCCATCATGCATAAACTTAACTTACTTAGGTTTGGGAGCAGGACCACCCTACAACCACCGCTCTAATCATCTGGTGAGTCTTTTTATACATTAGTTCCTCAACTCTGTCTTAATCTCACCCTTACCCATCCCTGTTCTCACCCATTATTCATTCAGCCTTACTTTCAACCCTTATCTTTTCACCATCACCACCACTCACCTCTTTCCTTCTCCCTCATGCATTCATCCACCATCCTTCTGTCCGCTCTCTCGTCTATCCTCCCTCTTCCTTTTAATCCCTTACAGCCTCACCGACTTCCTCTATTTAGATAAATCCATTTGTCCCTCCTATTACCCCTCTTTTTCATGTACCATCTGGGGGGTACTATAAATCCAGGGTATCTTGAGACTATACCCCTCACAGTGTCCTTCTTAGTCATCATGACACCCAAGATGATCTACCTCATAAACCTCATCAACCTAATCCTTCTATAAAGCTTCCTTAAATCACTAAACTCACATTGTTGAGGCGTGGTCCTTGTTTACCTATTATGTGTACTCTTATTCTGCCACGACATAATGATCTGTGAGAGGACACACTGGCACAGAATTAGGCTGCCTTGTTTGGTTTATATCTGAATGGGCAAAGGAGGCTTAGAGTGGGGCTCATTTTCAGACCAAATGGAAAAGAGAGCTTCTGATAATTCAATCATTTAAACATTTAGAAGGGGACATGTTTAGCTGCTTGCCCTGTCACATTTGACATCTAGCTGAAATTTTTTTTTAGAATATTGAACTGAGTTCAATTAAATTTAAGGTTTTATTTCGAATATGCAAGGCAAAATAAATATAAAAAAGAGAAAACATATAAGTATACGGTTCCTTTTAGCAGCAAAGTGGAGCTAAAACAGAAAGTCACAAACAGTCAGATAGCCTCAAGCAAGGTGGATTGCATCACAAAGAGCTCAAAGCAAAAGACGCTCACAGCAGAACTTAACAGTTAATCCACCATATCTGAAACAAACAATTGGAAACAATAGAACAGATCCTTGCAATTATTAGATTTCGTACCAGCACGCCTTTCCACAAACATCACACACCAACACCAAGGTGGCTGATTTTTATTTGATGATGTGGAAAAAAAATTACAGCTTAGGCCTTTTGAGAGAAAACAAGGAGACCACAGTGATTTTATAGGCAAAAATCTTTCCGTTTCTCCACTATTAAAGCAAAAACCAGGCCTCAAATGTCAGCTTTTTAATCTGATAGCTGTTATTTAGGTGCCCTAGTTGGCTTGACTTCAGTGTTTGGCAATCATGAACACCTCTTAGGAACGCTAATGAAAAATCAGGTTCAAAACCCACACCTACATAATACGCTGTTATTCAGGAGGTTTATGGTTCAAAATAATAAAAAGCTGTTTGAGTTTATGACTATAGATGTACATTTTAAAAGCAGTATAAACGCAAAAAGTTTGTTTTTTTTATTCAATAATTTTTTTTTAAGAACAAGAGACACATGGAGAATGTGGAAAGAGGTCAGTAAAATCATGTAACAGCAACCTCCACTGTCCCACTCCTAACCCTAAAACCACTGGTGTTTCCGCATGCAGTGTTAGAGAGGTTTGTGGTACAAACGGGTTGTGATCCAGCAGGAACATGGCCTGAAAGGACATCAGAATGCACTTAATCTAAACAGCGTTTCCTTCCATTGCAGCTCAAAGCAAGCCAAAACTACACAGTGTCTATACACGCAGTAACGAAGTTTGCGTGTGTAAGTGTGTACACTGTGAAGCTGTGAAGACGGCTGGGTCCATTTCAATCAATGGGGGAGAAAAACAAGAAAACAAGCACAAGCTCTGCTAAACAAAAGAGGCTGGAGTGTGGCAGGGGGATACATGAAGGGGAGACAGAACCCAAACAAACTATAAGACTGATATAGATGAAGATTTGGATGGTGTGGTACAAGAGAAGTCCTTAATGTGTGACATATTGAGCCTTCATGCAAATGAACAGTGATTCTTGGGGACATGCACTGCTAAATAGTCTTTGCAAACGGCCGCCAAGACAGCCTAAATAGTGGGTTTAGCTGAACACAACTCTGGCCTGTTTCTGCATAAGAGAGAAAGAAGGCACTGTAAACTGTTTATAGGGGATTACAGGGTTACCACTCTGTATCTGCATCCATATGTTTGAATGTGTGTTCACAATGCAAGATTGTGGCTTTTGTGATAGGTTGACTCCTTCGTGATTGAGACAACATCAACTAAGTGTAATGTGTCCATCCACATGCACACACAAGAGAACACATAGCTTACAACTGGGGAGTTGAATGTGGACATCAACTTCGATTTACTGTCTTTATTCTAAGATAATTACACTCAAAAGCAACTGGTAGTTGAATAATGCAAGATTTTTGTGGTGTAAGACCCTCTGTAAATCTAACAATTTATTAAATGATCTGGCAGGACAAATTCTCTGTAGGTGCTAGCAGGGTCCTAAATTAACACTCGCCAGGTGCCAAATGCAAGTAAATTTTCCGTTTGGCGAGTAAACACCAGAAGGCTATCCGCCAAATGGCGAGTAAATGTTTGTACCAAACTAGTCATGTTTTTCAGTCTTCCTTTTGGTGGATTTCTTCTTCATGTTCCTCTGCTGTCTGCATGTATGAACGACACGCACGCACACAAACATACACTGGCACAAACACTTGCACGTGTTCTGTTCTGTTAACCGTTTAGATCAGGCTAAGTTAGTAGGGTAAATATGTGGAGATTTGTAGCAGGAACTGGCCAGCTTTCCAGAAGAAAGCTCAGTGAACTGGAGGATAAATCACCAGGGCCTACACCCCCAACCAGGAAGATTAGTGAAAGTGATGGTTTGGATATAGCAGCGCCTTCTGGCTGCTTCACGGCCCAGTTCCGCGCGCTTCTCACGCGCCGACTGTAGGCGGTAACACACCGGCGCGTGTCGCGCTGTCAGCACAGCAGCACTCTGTTAGCCTGTTAGCTTAGCTGTTTTCAACCTGAAAGGTGACAAACAGCTGCATAACGGGCGTGACGTGACTCTGCGAGACGACGAACAGCTGTTAACCAATCAACTCATAAAAAGAATAATAATATTGCTTATTATTATTATATTGATCAGTTAAGTTCATTATTATTATTGATATGCTATTTATATTCAAAATTACTGTTTTATTATGAATCAGATCAATAAGCTTTAAATTTATTTATTATCAATTTTTGTTAAGTTTATTTTTTAAACAATAAAATAAAAAGCAAAAATCAGGGAGTATGATCCCATTAAGGCTGTAATGCTGTGGCACAAGGACTGTGGCAGAGAGGGAGGAGTCTGATTAGGTTTTACTTAATTAATTCAGACATTAACACTTTATCAAATAAAACCATTTTTCTTTTTGCTTTTGTTTAATGTTGCTGTGATTTCCACTTTCAGTTTGGATAAAACACAAATTTTGGGCGGCAAAAAATATGTTTGGTCGATTGATTTTTTCATCTACCGGCCAACTCGGCCGGTGAGTCAAAAAGTTAAATTCGGACACTGGGTGCTAGTAACTCCTTTCAGTGTCACATCATTCTCATTATGACTAATTCAGCAAAGAAATGCAAGAAGACGTTATTAGAGGAAGAAAGGAAAAGAAAGAGACAGAACAAGAGTCAAGATAAGAGTGTATTTTGCTGGTTGAAGATCTCACAGTACAGGTAGGATGGAAGATGGATGGCGAATTAGCCGACGATGGGGGACGCGTCACTGGGAAAAATGCAAAAGTTCTGTAGAGTATATCTTTCAACGCTAACTAACTAATCAAAATGCTGCTTCCATCAAGTCTGGGTTCACTAGCATAATGCTTCTTAAAAATAAGGTCTGCTGACTACCTGAATATACTGAATGACTAGGTTTTTCTATCAACTGATTTTTTTTTTTTTTGCCTGATGGAATGAAAATATAACAAGCTTACAATGCCAGGAATCATTGGGCTCAGGCTGTTAAATGTGGTTAAAGAGCATGAGACATCATTTTTACACATGGACCAGCAACCACAGTCCGCAAGAGAAAACCTCACTGAGAATCTTTGCAATGTACTAGTGGACTTTTCACATGTCCAATTTTCCCATCACCAATACAAAAAATGTAGGAATTTCTTGACATAAAAAATGTGCATAAGTTATCCTTTGATACTGAATCCTCTTTTACTGCTAATAAACGTCTTCTAAACTTCTAAAATGAAATTTAAAGAGAATAAGATTAAGATGTTCTTAGTTCATCATTTATTATGTTGTTTTTATATAACTGCAGTTAAATTCTTTACTTCACATTTGTTTATGCAACTACTTAGTTTAAACACATTTATAACAAGGAAAGATTGAATACAAAATCATATTGAATTATTATAACACTGTCATTTTTCCCTAGAACCACCAGAGAGGGTCATTTTGACACCATGGCAATGCAGCATGAAAATGATAACGGTGGCGTTTACAGAGGCCAATTCATGTTCTCTTTGAATCTGTTGTACCATTCAGAAGTAGACACAGTTTCAATAAATAAATAATTTATTGATTAGCATGTGGGATTACTTCGGGCTTTTATTTCAAATAGAAAATGTCAAGTACTAGCTTACAACCTTCACTTATCAGCTAACATAAAAAAATGTTAAATAAATTTTTTTATGTATTTATATTTTTTATCAGTTATTGATGGAGCATAATTGGGGGGGGGGGCATCATATAATGTAAAGTTAAGAAACAGAGCGGTGGATGTTATTTATGATTTATTGTATCGCACTTAAATGCTCCACAGCTCAATAATGAACGCATGCTGGGTCATTCTGGCATCGATGCAGCTCCGGTAGAGGACCCCTGCATTCATAGTAGAAAGCTAAACAAGTAGCAAGATTAAACAATATGGCACAAATGCATTGAGTGTGTGTCCCTGCGTGTGTGTGTTTGTGTGCGTGCGTGTGTGTGTGGGCGAGTGACAAAGTGCCTTCCTCAGAGAGAGAGAAGCTCTGACTGTACAGACAGAGTGGCTGTGTTTGATAATGGTTTCCATTAACCTGGGCTGAGTTGAAGGACCTGTGAGACTCTCCATTCATCCCTCTCTTCCAAAGTCTCTTAGTCTGTCACACTCACATCACATAAGTATACAAACCCTCACAGTGGCACAAGCTGCTTGAGAGGCAGGGTATTTCATTGTGAGATGATGGGAAAAGGGGTCAAAACTTTATCAAGAAATCTGATTAGTCTCAAAACATTTGGTTTATCCAAACCATGGCCCTTCACACATTGAGAGCCTCTAACTTGTTTACATGAATACAGCTTACTTTCTACATCAATAAAGCTTGCAGCCAAGAGGGGAGAGAAGAGATGAAGGCAAAAGAAATATGGCAGAGGGTTGGAAAGAGGCTGATGGAGAAAAAAGAAAGTATTTTCCTTTCAGAATCCCTCTTTTACCTGGAGTCTTTCTATTAGAGCAACATGTGTAAAGCACAATGCTCCTCTGAGATGCTTTGACTAGAACTAGTATGTGGACATGCACAGCAATGGTTCAAGCAAAAGCATGTCATGCAGTAGTGAATAGGAACAGAGGAGGTAGTATAGCAATTATTGCAGAGGAGCCATTAAGGGCCAGGGGTGGCTTCTTTAGACTGTCACAGCAGCTGACTAATGGACAACCTTGTTTCCTTGTTAGCTCACATCCTAGATTTATCTCTTCCAGCTCTGTTAAAAAAAAAAAAAAAAAGAGTACTGAATATACTGTGCAGATTTTCACATAGCTGAGACCTGGTTTTAAGCCTTTAATGATATGTGGATAATACAAGTTTATATTTCAGACTACTCCTCCAACTATTCTAATTTTAACCCTAATGCACTAGATGCCGGGGCTGCACGGTGGTGTGGTGGTTAGCACCGCAGCCTCACAGCAAGAACGTCGCTGGTTCGAGCCTCAGCTGGGGGAGGTTCGAATGTGGGGGTTGGTGGCTTTTATGTGTGGAGTTTGCATGTTCTCCCCGTGTATGCGTGGGTTCTCTCCGGGTTCTCCGGCTTCCTCCCACCGTCC
>JBAMHW010000004.1:14623244-14705237 GCA_037177495.1 Rhadinocentrus ornatus
TCCATCCATCCATCCATCCATCCATACATACATACATACATACATACATACATACATACATACATACATACATACATCCATACACCCACCCACCCATCCATCCATCCATTTATCCGTCCGTCCGTCATCTGTCATCCATCCATCCATCATCCATCCATCCATATGCCCCAAAACCAACAAATGAGTTTACCAAGTAAATGCTTCACTAATGCTCATTTACTGTAGGTTAAGCTAATAAGCAATAACATCACACTAACACTAAATCACGTTCCTTGTACCGTTGTTTGTTAGTGATGTCAGATGTGACATTAAAACATTTATTGTATAACTATTTTTGTTATGTTTGTTCAAAAGCAAAACAAGCTGAACTTAAAATATCACATACTTATAACAGGTTAGACTACTATATAAAGCCCTTTTTACACTTTTTAAACATTATTGTCCACTAACATATAACTCTTCAGAGCAATGTGAAAATGTTTACTCAGCTTTCAGTCCCATGTAAAACAATCTGACATAGGTCTGGCTTTTAATCATCTCCAGCTTTGCTCAGCATTAATAGAAATATAATACCTGGGTGTGCATGCTAATTTTCAATGAGGATGCCGCCATCAGGGCAATAAAAGTAGGTACAGCTTTCCATTGCAAAAGCACATTTACTGACCATTAAATCTCACATGGAGGCTCAAACACAAAGAAATAAAAAAGTTTATTCTCTGTCCTGCTGTGTGGGGCTGACATTTGCAGTCTAGTCAAGTAGTTTTGATTATCAGTAATTAAATCCAACACATCCTGTATGATAAAGAATTATGTCTTCCCACCCGGTTGATGGAACTAAACATTACTTCTGCTAAACTAAAATAAATTTAAATAAAATAAATTAAAAAAAATTTTTTATTAATTAATAAATGTGTTTATTTATACTGACTTAGCTTGTGCTTCTGTACTTTTACATTACAATATGTCAGAAAAGTATGCTTTTATAATAAAGGAAAGACTGCTAACAAAGAGTCTGACATTCTATGATTTTCTCAGATTGCTTTAATATAAGTAAAGAATAAAGTTGTAATTTTGGTTCATCCATTGTTTCTCTACTTTTCCTGAACAGAGATCAGCAGTGACTTCAGTGACCAAAGTTCACATGCAGTTTATGTCTCCAGACCCTGAGAAGGTGTTCATGGTTCTTTATAATTCAGTACAGATGGCAGACTTTACATGTTGCAAAAATTTACACTTGCACAACGCACATCAGGTATGCCACTTTACCATGCACAAAAGTCCAAAATTTAGCAGCTAAGCAATAGTTGGAAAACTAGTGTGCGGGGTGCCAATAGACAGACCGAAACTTTATTACAACAAAAGTTGTAATAAACAGGAATTCTCTTTAACAACTTTCCTCTACTTTACAGAAGCCCAGTGAATGCTGTTGTCAGTTTAATACAGGGAGAGGTGAAGGCCCAGTTTAAGGCCTCTTTCTCTCAACAGGAGAAGGTACCCTGGTGTGGGCCACATGTTAAAGAAGCTTGGTCTCTGGAGCTGTGGAGGTTGACACAGAGTCCCCACCCTGAGCCCAGTGGGTGTTTGTGCACAGTGGGCCTGTTTTGGAAGAGAATGTCCACACCACAGCTGTTGAACAGTTCAAGGCAGAGAGTCCTTCTGGGCAGGGGGACTGGGCGGTAATGAAAATTCCCCAGGAGAAAGGCGAGGGGAATTCTCCACTATTATTTGTTATGGGAAAAAGGAGAAGACAAGGACAGGAGGGGAGAGAAACAGCAATGTCAGAGGAGGGGAAGGAGTCAAAGGAGACAACTCAGTGTGCGTGTGTCTATGTGTGTGTGTCTGCTCAGGTGCTCAAATGGTCTTGCCCAATATAAAATGAAGAGAGAAGGAAGGGAATAAGGTGGAAAAGCAGAAAAAAGAGATAAACAACTGCTGTGTTGACAACAGTGTGTGTCAACAGCCGATTCATCTCACAGAAAGCATTTGAAATGATGGGGGAGTCACAATAAAACAAGCATCCTCCTGACACACACATTTCAACTTTAGGTTTGTTTTCCTTGGTCTCAAGATATGAACCTCATATTCCTGTTCCAACTGTACTCGTTCCAGCTTTTTGTCCCCATCCTCTGCTACTTTTGTGTGGGTGTGCCCATTTTTATGTGAACACACACACAAATAGTATGAGCTTCTGTTTATAATGAGAGGGTTCCCTGCTGTGCTTATATTCAAACGGGACTTGGCAACACACTTCTTGGTCATTCCTTCAGACTCCAGACACCCTTACATGCAGCTCTCTCCAAACTTACAAACCGTAATTAAAACACACAAATGCACACATCTTTGCCCGTGATTAGCGGTGATACCGAAGAATTGAGGTAAGGTGGAAAAAGCCCAACCTCCCTCCTCAATGGCATTGGAAGTGAGCTCCAACAGCTACTTATCAGCCCAATATGTTTCTACTTTTCTAATCTACATAATTTATTATGGGCAAACCCAGAATAGGGAACGCAGCCATGGTCAATATTATGTCTTGGCACAGTGACTATTACTGAATAGTCATGCATACTCACATACATGCACAATAGCAGACACATGGTTGCACAGTAAACTCAAACATCAGCCTCCTCACCAGTGTTCCTCCTAAAGTAGGCTGTTATGGGGAAAGATAATTACATAAAATGTAATTATTTTTATTTAACAAGAAATAAAATTATGCAAGCCTCCACAAAAAACGTATATGAGCTGATAAAGAAATACCATGACACAAATTAGAGTTAATCGTTTCGTCCTTTCAAACACACAAAGGGTACAAAGTTAAGTGAAAGGAGACTCAGAAATATGCTGTCTAGGTTCCTAGAGAGCTAAATGACACAACACATATATAAAACTTGTGTTTGTGTGTGTGTATGCGTGTGTGTGTGCGTGCGTGTGAGTGTGTGTGTGCGTGTGTGTGTGTGTGTGTGTGTGTGTGTGTGTGTGTGTGTGTGTGTGTGTGTGTGTGTGTGTGAATAAGACAAGGCTGTTAACGGGTCTGAGGTCTCTGAAGGATTAATGGTGGCAGGCCCGGCAGGGTAATCAGGACAGTGGATAAGTCCTGGTTATCCAGGCGTTGAGCTGAATAAGCATGAGAGTCTGGCGATATCTACACATTCTTACAGACACACATTTTCCTGCACACGCAGACAAATAATCTCTCACACAAATAATCACATACATTCACACATGTCAACAGGATCTTAAAGGAGCCAGGGTCACTCCAGAGGATGATGCCAATGAGGAGATCATGCCACATGTATGCACTCACACACACACACACACACAGACAAATGCAAACCTACGCACAATATTCTCCTTCATTGTTTTCTACTTTAATGTCCTCTCTTGGGTCATTGACTGTGGCATGTTCCTATGTGTTCCTATTAAGCCTCTGATAAGTCCACACCATATATAGACAGAATAAAAGGTATGCCTAGACAGAGTCATCATGTGTTTCTCTCCAAGCTAATGTCACATGTGTTTCATATTATAAAACCTCTTCCATTTGTTGTTACAGAGAATAAATGCAGAATTGGATCATTCCTAAGATTTCTTAGAAGAAAATTCATCAACATATGTTTCATTCAGCTTACGATCCTGCTCATTCTTAATTTAGTAGCACCTCACTTTTTTTCATGAATTACAACTTGTGTTTTTGATAAGTGGAAATCTTGTTTCTACAATATGTTAAACTGCATGAAAGAGTTTATTTCTTTCCTCAAAAACTATTCAGATCATATTTATATATTGTAATCAAAAGAATTCGTCAGGTTTACCATAAAGACCAAGTGGCTCCTTTTACCACAGGCAACATAAGATAAAATAACTTTGTGAACACTTTCTACGGTTGAAAAACAAGCTGGGGACTATCTGAGAATGGTTGTGCTTGCTGTGGCCACACGCCAAGGGTAGGTATGCAGCCCAATGGACACCATCTGCATGAACACATTTTTTTAAAGCTAGCATTTCAACTGTGTGCCTGCATATGTGTGGGTGGGTGTGCGTGTACATGTGCAGAGTCGGAAACCAGGAGCAAATGCTTCACGCCAAATTGGGGGGACGAGGTGGGAGAGCAGGACATTCCTACGAGATGACAAGCCATCACAGTCACACACCAGCACAGGAATGTTGGGAAAACAGACAGGGTGGGCGGATGGGTGAGATGCAGGGGGTGGGGGAAGACACAGAATGAAAAAAAGGTGACACTTCATTAGACCGGTAGTCATGGGTTTCCAAAAAGGGGTGGAGGAGCTGCTGTAATTAGTTTGCACTCACTGAAAAATGGGGGAGAAAAAAGAGATCAGGGAAAGAGATAAAGATACAAATTGAGGTGGAAGAATAAGGAAAAGTGGATGAGAGAAGTCTGACTTTTGCCCCATCTCAATCTCTACTAACTTCCCCCCACCATCTCCACCACCACACCTCCCACCAGCCCATACTCGCCATTATTTAAATCCAATTTCTGTCATGCAACTGAAAAACCACTGGAGAGGTGAACGAAAAAGGGAAAATGGATGAAAACAAATCTTTGCATGTGCATCCCTTTGTGGGTGTTTGTGTGTGCTTCAAGTGAGTGTATGTAAGTTAGAAGTAGGATCATCATAACAACGACAAAAGAGCCCTGAAATCAGCAGAAGGAATGCATCTGGTGGCAGTGTAAAGATATATAGAGCCAGCAAAGAGTGAGACGGAGTGTGAACACTAGTGAATATGTGCTCCAGATGTGTCGGCCTGTCACGCTGCAAGTAAACACCCTGGCTGATGGACAGCTCGGGACTGGATGGCCTCACCGTCGTCTCCCTAGGGAAAGTGCTGGAGAAGGAAAGAGGGGAAAGGAGGGAGGGCAGAGCTGGAGAAGAGAAGTTGAGGGAAGTGGTGGGTGAAGGAGGTGAGGAGAGGGTTCTGTGTTGAGGGACCCCAGCCAAAAGCAAGTCACCCTGAGGACCTGTGTAGCCTGGCAGGCTGGATACAGAAAAGACAGAGACAGAAAAGAGGGAGAGAGGAAACAAGAGTAAGAGGTGGGGAGGAAAAGTACATGGGAGCGAACACGGGGGAGGGATAGCAAAGGAGGACTGGGCCTGATTGTTCCCCTCCTGTCCCACCTCCATGTGGCCTCCAAGGGGGCTCCTGCAGCCTCAGCGAATTTCCGTCTGGCACAGACCTGCGAGCTCCTGGGAGCAAACTGAAATATGAACTACAAGAGAGGAGGAAGGAGAGCAGGACAGAGGGTGAGGAAAGGGAAGAGAAATGAACAGATAGGAGGGACAGACAGGAATGTTAAGTAAGATGACTTCAAGGTATGGTGGTCCATCCTCTGATGTCCTCAGACATGTACAGATGATCTCTTGATCTCTCCTACTAATGGCCCAACAAGTGGGTTGAACCAAACAGCCATAATAAAGTAAAATAAATTTTCTTATCTCTTTATTTTTCCTCATATTAGGCCTCAAGATAAACAACTATTATAATAAAAGTTTCATTTATGGTGCTCATATTGCAGAAAAATGCACTAAAACAAATTAACAGCAACATCTATTTTCAGAATTCTCCTTCATGTGCTGGATCATTAACACAGTTTTTTAAGACACATAAGTTGTTTTCTTGAATCTGTTTTCGCACTTTGTACATGTTACGACTTAGATTAGTTGCCTCAGCTTGGGAAATAAGTAATTCAGTTCTTTGCTCCTTAGTAAATTTAGGCCTTTTGAAGAATTTTCATTTACTAGACCATGGGAGATTTGTAAAGCTGGTCAAGCTGGCCAATGAGGTAAGGATTTACTTGACAATGTATTCCTGTTAAGTTTCCACCAACCAAGTTTCCTGAGTGATGAAAATAATAAATTTGAGACAGAAAACTGCATGGATACATAGAAAATATTGTACTTACTGTATTGTGACTAACATTTTTGAAGCAATTCAATTGTTTATTGCAGTCTTAACAGCCACTTGTAAAGATCCCACATTATCATGAGCAATTGTACCTTTTTTTCCACACTTATGAAACTTTACTATGCAGTAGGATTACAATTACTCTCCTGTTTTTAGCTGCAGCTGTAATTGTTGTAAGTCACGAATTACAGTAACGGCAAAGGTCGTTGTGTGTGTGTGTGTAGGTGTGTGTGTGCGCACACACGAGTGCGTGTGCAGATCTGTATGTGCACGTATGCATTATATTTTCAGAGGTCAGAGCTAATTTTGCTTTTGTTTACATTTTGTTTTTTTGTTTTTGTTTTTTGTCTCATACATTCTGGTTTTCTATGTTCCAAGCCAATAAAAGCAAGAAGATGCTACATGAAAAAAATAGTTTACTTGCTGGTGTGTCTGTGGCCACTAAAAGTCAGTAGCCAACTACACCAGCTTTTTCTAAATCTAATATAAATTTTTATTATGTAATTTTATGTCATTTGTCTTATATATTTATAGTCAACACTGGTTGTGTTTGTCAAAGTTGCTATTTACCAAATATACAGACATGGTTTAACAAGATGAGACATCTCTTTTGCATGACTGGTGCAATAAGCTTTCACTAATTTGCTAGTACTCATTCCAACATTTCTTCTGTACAAAAAGTTAATTAGTGATAATTGATCAGGTTTCATGGATATTGTTGCACCATGGTGAATTGAATTGGCTTGCGAACAGTACATTTAATGTATGACAATACAATTAAACTGGTTCAGACATTTGTCAATTGTGGTTTCATGAAGTTGGAACAAGCCACCAAGTACTATCAGAGCAGGGGCATCCATGTCTACCTTCAGGAATCTTGTCAAAACTCATCTCAGTAAATATCTCCTCTCCTAAAACCTGTAACACCCTAAAATATTACTTGCTTGCACTTTTGTATTTGTTCTACTTATGCATTATTGACATCATGATAGGCTTAGCACTCAAAGGTATGGACCAGAATTTCTCACCTCACTGAAACTTGAATATTTTTTGACACTGATGAAAGATTGTAATGTATATAATGCATCACTATGGGCACTATAGTTACATCATCTTATGTAAATAAAAGGACATAGCAGTCTTAAACTCTGAGCTATTCAAATACTTGTTTAGCTTACATACATATTTAAAAAAAAAAATTCAGGTAGTTTTATTTTTATGCTTCTGTTCCCAACTTTTAGGTCTAACAGACAGGGATAAACATGTTTAATACTAATATTTGAATTAATATGATATCAAGAAATAATTTTGAAACACAGGTAAATAGTCCCAGTAGGTCAAGGCCGATACCTGCTGTTCCTGAGACTGGTTGGTCTTTCTACTTGGTGTTTCTTCCATTTAAAAAGGGGGTTTCTATGACTTGGGCTCAGTATAATTATAATTGGACAAAACTAATCTGTAACTTTAAAGTGCCATCGGATGACTTGCTCTAAATTGAAATGCATGAAAAACCTAACTGAATTACTCTTTTAATGACACATGAATGCTAAAAACAAAGCTTATTTATATGTTATCCTTTCACAATCTTAACCATGGATTGTGACACCGCACATTTTGGACAAATGGAAGAAATGTATGTATATGTTTGTACAAATCTGGTCCTTGAGGGCCCGTAGGTTTTTACTTGTTTCCGATTTCTTACACATCTGATTAAAATGAAATGGATCTCCTCAACAGCTTGTCCCCTAAAGTTCTCCATAAGCTTGTTAATGACCCAATAATTTGGGCCAGGTGTGGCTATAGCTGATGAGGGAAGAAGCTTGAAGTCACATGACAAGACACATTGAAGAACAAGAACAAATCCAGTACCAGTGGAGATGATTGTGTGCCTTAAAAAAAAAAAAAAACACTACTTCATCAGAGCACTTTTAGCCTATCAAGCACCTGTAGGTTAAATTTAGGGAAGGAAGGACAATGGGGTCATATTTTAAAATCTCATAATTTAAATATCAGAGATTGAATTGTAGAAGTTTAAATGAAAATTGAACTCTTTTATACTGGGATATTCTGTTTTCATTGAGGAAAAATGTCATTATATAGTTTCCTGCCTTCGAATAATGTGTACTATGTTCACATCACTGAAACCTACAACTTAAAATACAACAATGTCCTGAGTGGTGAAAAATGATAAGAAGCTTGTCTCTCATAAACTGTAAATTTGATATGGCACTCATCTAATACACTTTTACTGAGGTGTTCCAAAACCATATTAGTTGATCTATGGGGGGGCTCAAGTGGAGCAGATACATTTGAGTCACATCAAGTGCAGTAGAGCTGCTATCAGACAGCAGCAATGGTGACACTACTGCATTAAGTAGCTGTCCACTCCCATGATCATTAGTGCGATATGGATGCACTGAAGCAGGGAACAGGATGCTGGATTGCTACAAAGACAGCTCTCAAGGGGGAAGGAGGGAGAGAGATGAGTCTAAACAACATCAAGCCACCACAACCATCAGAGACACAATCAGAACTTTTACAAGCACAAAGCAAATGTACAGATTGAATTCTCCCAATATGTTCCTGTGATAATCAAATATTTTTTCACTTAGCTGCTGCAAATGTAGGAAACTGCGCAAGTGTGAGTGGAAGTGTCACTCTGGTGTCATTTGTGGTCTAGCTTTTACAGATGACCTGAAATTTGAACCCTCCTTAATACCAGTGAAAACAAAACTAAAATAAAACATTGAAAAAGGGAACAATTTTCCTAAAATGAAACTTAAGGCTTCTATTTTTCTCATTACATTGGCTATTTCTATAATACTTCTGAAGTCACTTTGACTTGTTTCCAATAGGGAAAAGCAGCACTTTAACCACACTTCTGAAAAATAAATATGTAGTTTCCTATCAGCCCCTGCGACACTGAATTGGAATTAGTGGTATAGAAAATTAATGAATGAATGTGTTTCCTATCACATACTTTACAAAGATATTTTAAAGAAGTGTTTCTCAATCCAGGTCCTCAGGACTCACTACCCTGCATGTCTTCAGCCTTGCACGGCATCTGCGTGAGGTCGGTACAGCGTAGCAGATGCTGGTAAGTTTGCTCTTGCACTTGATTGTTGGGGGTATGCGTTGTTTTGGTGTCATGTTGCAGTTTCTCTTCCTAATCTGTAGATGGCAGCAGGGGTGATATTGGCTGTTAACTCAACAGGTCGAAGTTCTTTTAGTGGCTCACTTCAGTTTTGGTACATATTTTCAGTTTTTAAACAACAATGGCGTCCAGTATGGTTCAGTGTCTTTATTAGCTTGTGGAAGAAAACAAAGTAATAATATGATCAGCCCCTCATCAACTTGATCCACTGGTTATTGCACAAATTCAGTGAGAATATCCAGAAATCTTAAACGCGTAATCTCAAACTGACTAATTAAAAGGGAGTACTTCAGCATAACTATCTGTGTAGCAGGGGTGCACTTCAGGTCTGGAAGAGGTGCGCGTCGAGGCTCTGTAGACCTACGGCGGACGCAGTGCGAGTATGAATCCAGCTTTAGGCATTTTCCTACTCCAACACACATGATTCAGATTAATGAACTTCCTTATCAAATTCATTAAGCCTGTTAATTAGCCATTCATTTCATTCAGGTGTGTTAAAGAAGGGTCACCTCTAAAACATGCAGGGCAGTGGCTCCTAAGGACCAGGAGAGAGAAACACTTTTTATCAACCCTCAATACTTTTAAAGATACTTTTGATTATGTCCCTCTTTTACATGCAATTATTATTTGAGAGTACTTTTAAAAAAGAAAATGACAGTCAATTACTATAAACTCATTTTGGTTGTAGTCTAGTTTTTATTTAGAACATGTGCATTACCCTCAGCTAATAAATTTCCCTTTCAAGACAGTGCTAACACTTTACTGTAAACTGGGATTTTTGTTTATTTAGTTTTGTTTGTTGGGGCTTGTTTTATGTTTGTTTTTTGTCCTCTGTCCGCTATTTTCTGCTAAAATTCTCAATTCTATACCTTATACTATACTATAATGGGACTAAAATAACACAACAATTAGTATCTGATATTAGCTCACCCTGAGACTACTAGCATAACAACCACAGGCTGTCTGTAAAACAAAAATTGAACAGAGCAGTGACAGCTCTACACTGTGAAACCAGTTTGGAGTGTTTCTGTTTGTTTCTCCTTTTACACAAAGAAAAAACTGATATTTTGCTTAGTGTGTTTGCTGTGATAAAATATGCTAATGTTACCTTGCTGGTTAGCAAGGTTAGCCAAATGAGCCTTGAGGATCAGACCTGCTCTTAAACCATGACCATGAAACATGAATTTCACAAAGCCTAAAAAATACACGCTTCTGAAAATTACTGAATGGGAGATTATAAAAAATATTCTCTTCACTAAAAGTATTTAAAGTTTGAATGTCTGTTCTGGCCTTTAGCATTTATCTGACTGTAAGTCAGAGATGTAACCTTGCTCATTAAATATTCCTGCTGTCTGGTCAAAGAGGCACAACTGTAATACAAGAAATTAATTACCTTGATTACAGCCTTTAAGTATGGGATTAAAAGATAAAAATCAGAAGCTTTTGCACATTAAAATCAATTTTTTTTTTCATTAAATTGGCTGTCACAAGAAATGCGTTAGTTGACCCCAAGCAATTATCTAAAAAAAAAAAAAAACATTGGCAAAATCTGTACCTATTAATCCAAACTTCTTTTGTCTAGCTCATATTTAATTTCCAAAATCATGCAGTGTTCTATTAGTTAACAACTGTATGTGGCACTGACAGTGAGGAGGGTCTCCTGAGTTTTCCCACAGTGAAAAGTCACATAGGGGGTAATTATTTGTGATGTGAGGATAGACATGGCCTTTCTCTACACACATACTTTAATACACATCCCAACTTATATGCACAGCCATATGTTCCCCAGTGCACAAATATATGACTCCCAATACGTGTGTGTTTGTGTGTGTTTACTGAACTATGGAATAAGAGTCCACCTCAGAGCAATGCGTTGAGTGAATATTCTTAGCGTGATGGGACAGTCGACAACACAGTTCATCCCTGTAGACCCTTGCCCTGACTGCCTGTACCCTCTGATTTGGACAGAGGGCAATCAAGCAGACCCAGTAAACAATACACAGCCAGGCTGTTAGAAACCACAATCGCTCTTCAATGTATTCCTCTTATATCACTAGGGACAGCAGTGTTTGTCCAATCACTGTGGAATCTGAGAGAAGCAGTATAGAGAGACTATTAAAACAATCAAGGATGCTGTTTAATGGTCAGTGGAAGATTGGCAGCAGAATATACAGTTTACAGGGCTTTCACAGAGCTTCTTAGGGAATACCCATTAAAGTGGAAGGAATGATATACACACCACAAACACACACCCAAGTCACAAATATATACATATAGATAAATAGATAAGTGTGTTGTGCTGGAAAAACTTGGATCACGGCATTTTCACACCTACCAGTATATGTTGCAGACTATGCAGACCATTCACACACCCAATATGGTAACAGCACTTCTTTGCAGCAGCAGCATCCTCCCTAGTAAGTTTGAGCCCCAGAAAAACTGCTTAAGAGGACTTCAAATAATATGACAAAGAGCCTGAGGTGTTCACGCAGTCTCCAAACTCCCAAGATATCAATCTGATGTGATCTGATGGCATCTGTGGGAAGCAAAACTATTCTAGAAAGGTCCCACCACCCCCAAATCCTCAGGGCCCAAAGAAACACTCCATTAACAGACACTCCAGGTCATGTTCTTCATCTATGCCCTGACTTAAAAAAGCTTCAAGATTTAATGTAACAACATGCAATGAAATATTTTGTGTTTGGTGTCGGCTCAATTTTGCAGAGTTAAACGTGTAAGAGCAAACAAAATAAGTTGAAAAGGTATGATATTTAAAGTAAAATATAATAATAATAATTAAAAAAAGCGACTTACAACAAAGCTAGCGACGTTTTCTAATGGGGACTTCTAGAGGCTGACATGAAAGCAAGTTTATAGCACATTTATGCTCAGTGCAAAAGATGGATACACAGACGGACAAATTACAAATGTAATTGGTGCTTTTCTGGGGCCTTGTGGATCTGTCGCTTGACACAGAAAATGAAGCAAATCCATGGAAAATACGGGAAAAATTCTTTTTTTTTTCTTTACTTGGCTGCAATAAGTTGTAATAAAATGATTTTTCAGATGAGCAAAAAGTAAATTATCATCAGATAGAAAAACATCAACCTGCATTTTGTGTCCACAGAAGAAGTGTAGAATTTTTGTTTGTTTGTTTTTTTAATTTTCTGCCTTCATGGTTCTTTGTTTGTTAGCTGGTTTGTTTTTGCAACTATACTACTGTTAACTGCTCTTGTAATACCCAAAGTGAAATAGAAGAAAATCATGTAATTTCTGTTGTTACACTTTGTGAGACTGGCCTTAGTAATAACTTAACAGAATCTGGATTGTCATCTCCAGACATAAGTGGAAGAAAAAGCGTTTCTCTCACATTACCTGCTGTTACATTGGCAAATGATTAGGCTGCAGAAAGCTTCTCATTATCAGTATTTATGAGGGGGTGCACCAGTCAGAGTAATGACAGCCTTACTGTAAAGTGGCACTCTCTCTTCTACTCTTTTATTTTGCAAAGTCTGTGCTTCTGTATACAAACCTGGTAGATTTACAGTATATATTGTGTAAAAATAAATCAATTCTGATAGTTTTCTAAATATATATGTACCTGACTCTCTCTGTTACTCTGTAGCTATGTTTTATGCTTTCATAACTGGGGCAGTTACTCATGCCTCACTCTTTAATCATTTTTTATTTTTTTTTTAATCAGTTTAGTTTTAAAGGTTAGAATGGTGATTGTGGCATAGTTTTGGTGAGGCATGAAGACATACAGTTGTTATGTAGTGTTAAAGGTATTTAGTTATTGAGACCATGTCACATCAGTAGGTGAAGGCAACCAAATCTCCTGTCTGTAGTGCAGACCACTCTCATTACTCTTGGTCCATACTGACACACAGCTTTTGTAATGACTTATAGGTTAAACATTAGGGTTGTAACGGTATGCCAAAAAGGTTTGGTTTTAAGGTCACGGTTCGGTTCTTTTTTGGTACAAAAAAGAGAACAAATGCATAACATAAAACTGCAAAATAAACAATAAAAGATTCTCCTCCCTGAGCCGCCACCTTACCGTGGTGGAGGAGTTTGTGTGTCCTGACGATCCTAAGAGCCATGTATGTCACCCATGGCAAACAGGTGTCTAGGGAGGGACCAGACGAAGCGACTGCAGAAGCTAGCTCTAGGGACGTGGAATGCTACCTCTCTGGCAGAGAGAGGAGCCAGATGAGGTAGCTCGGGCATCTGGTTAGGATGCCTCCTGGACCCTGGTAAGGTGTTCCAGGCACGTTCCATCGGAAGAAGTCCCCGGGGAAGACCCAGGACACGCTGGACAGAAAACTTCTCTTGGCTGACCTGGGAACACCTCGAGATCCCCCCGGATGAGCTGGTGAATGTGGCCGGGAAGAGGGAAGTCTGGGCTTCCCTGCTTAGGCAGCTGCCCCCGTGACCGGATAAGCGACAGAAAATGGATGGATGGATTCTTATATGAATAAAAATATGGCATTAATATAGCTATATCCCTCTAATATAATGGACAGTATCTGCACATGCATATTTTAAGGGAGGGAGGCATGTTTTGAGAGAAAATAAAGATAATTCAATTAAACTTGTACAAATATTCATTTAATTCACAGTTCAATGTTTCCTTTTAAAAGTATAACTATAATTGCATGTATGCTGTAAAAGATAAAGCAACATATGATTGGTTGCGTGGCTGTGCCATGTTTGGCTAATAAAACAATTGTTTGAATGAGCACACTTTTTCAGATAAAGTCTGTATTCAAGAAAAAAATCTTTCCAGCATTTTACATGTTTAATTTACATTACAGTATTTGTTATCATTAAAGGGGTAATGTACCCAAAAATGTGTTGTTGTTGTTGCTGTAAACAACACAGTCTTACCTAATTGTGATGAAAACTACATATACTGCTGATGAAATTTGTATTTTTTAAATTTATTTAAAAAACAGGATTGTGTGGGTAAAAAATGGCTCATAACGCCCTCTACAGAATAAAACCAAGTTTTGTTTTTCATGATGTAGAGCCATACCTGTGCTTCTCTCCGTCACAAACAAATTTTAAAAACCTTACAGCCCCCACGCTCCAGATGCAGATAGACGGGTCCTCGTCTTGCAGGCATAGAAAACCACGCCCACCATTGCATATGAAGGGTGAAATGGTATAGATTTGCTAGTTTCAGGCTTCTATTCTTTCATAGAGTTTTTGATTAAATATTCCTGTAATGGTAAAAGTAACACCGGACTTTTTTCTTTACCCGGTGATCCTCATTTGACAACAGACATCTCAAATCCTATCTTATATTTAGTTATGAAAAATTAAGGCAATGCATTACTAAAACGCAGCAAACTGCAGTGGTTTAGCGTTATTGCACCTCGGGAGCAGACACTTCACGTTAGTCTGTTGTTAACAGACATGTAATTGAGGTTAATTTAGTCTTCCTTTAGGCAAAAGACAACCCATTGTCTTCAGCTTATCTCCCGTCCATCTTCACGATCGTCTGCACTTCTGAGAAAAGAAGGCTAAAGGCTCTGGAAAAGTCTGGAAGATGGCAGCAAGCAAAAAAGAGAAGAGTATAAATTACATTAAAGTTTTAAAAGTGGTGTTGTTCATTCGTTTAATTTATGAAAAGATATTCTTGTTTATTCAACAGGAATTACAAAAACATTGTTCATGTGTAATCGAGAGGACAGTCAAATAATAAGCTTACATGTAAGTCATGTTTTATGTGCATAAGCAAATGAAAAAAACTGCATCTGCGACGTCAGCACACACGTGGAAGGGGCGGGAATATAGGGAGGAAAGGCTTTCGAACACAGCTCTTCACAAGATCGCCAGACTGCTTTCATCTTATCTACTTTCCTTTGTCCATTTACGTACTTCACTAGAAAGCCAAAGTGCTCCCAAACAGGAGATTTTAATGACGAAAGAGGGTCTTCAAGCTCAGGTTTCTACTTAAAACTGTTGCTAGCCATAATGTCCGCTAGCCAGAGGCTGTGCAAGGCAGTTACGCGTCCATGTAGGAACTCAGTAGTAGGCCTGTTGCGATAAGCAATAAGTCAATTAATTGGACGCTAAGAAAAAATGAGTGCGATAAGTTTGCCGGCCGCGATAATTTTCATTTGCTGTTTAGTTTTTTTTGTATTTTCTCTCTTACTTTACCATAGCCTCTGTATGACAATAGGTTTCACTTTAGAGTATCTCGACTGAATGCTCTTGTTTCTTGCTGAATCTCTCTAGTGCAGTGTTTCTCAATCCTGGTCCTCAGGGACCACCGCCCTGCATGTTTTAGTTCTTTCCAACTCCAGTACACCTGATTCAGATTAATAAAACTGCTTGTCAAGTCTGCTAACAAGCCATTCATTTGAGTCAGGTGTGTTAAAAAAATGGACACCTCTAAAACATGCAGGGCAGTGGTCCCCGAGGACCATGATCGAGAAACATTGCTCTAGTGTCATACTTGACAGCAGCATGTTGCAG
This sequence comes from Rhadinocentrus ornatus, assembly GCA_037177495.1. NCBI lineage: Eukaryota > Metazoa > Chordata > Actinopteri > Atheriniformes > Melanotaeniidae > Rhadinocentrus > Rhadinocentrus ornatus. The sequence continues at coordinate 14,638,810 of JBAMHW010000004.1, forward strand.
CACGAGACCGTGGTGAAGCACCTGTGAGAGCTGATATGTTGCATTTGTTTTACAGGGCTCTCGCGCTGAACCTCCGATTTTCACACTGAATCATGTAAACAAGTCGAACGGAGAAAAATAGCTGCAAGCACTTTCTCATTTATAGTATCGCTGCTCCCCACATGTAGGCAGAACACATACATGTAGCCTACAACATCAGTACAAAGCCCCCACTTCCTGGTCTACCGTAATAACCCTTGTAATGCACAGGCACATTACACAAATAGAGTCAGTCTATATACTACCGTATATGACAAAATACACATCAAGAGTGATGCCGGCTAATCAAGAGGTTTGGGAGGATTCCCAGTGGGCCGCATTACTTTTGGGCCGGTGTCCCGGCATATGTAAAAATGCACAGCATCGCGACGCAGCACTGCTCACAGATCAGTCTGACAGGAAGTGATGAGGGGAGATATTTCAGCTTCACAAGCAGCAACAATGTGCAGTATATTTTTCCCTATTTCTTTTTAATAGAATGTTACTAACTAATATTTTAACTATATTAACTATTATTAATATTTTTTTATGTTTTTTGAAGGTCAATTTGGTTTACAGAACAAAGACTTTATTATCCATCATACTTTTTGGTTGTGTTTGGTTTTCATCCATTGTTAATGAGACTGAGAGTCCATTCTATTTATTGTTTTTGTTTTGGTATTTAAAATTTCTTCCATTTCCAGTGTAAAATTATCTTTAGAAATTAAAGTTTATTGATCTTTGAAAGGGTGTACTTGCATTATTACGGCATCATCATTGTATTAGTTGAAAATGGTCTCAAAATGACAGCATTACTGCTTTGCGCAATATTAATGCGTATTGCAATAATTTCTGAGAAAATGTATTGCAGAGCAAAATTTTTTATCATGACAGACCTACTCAGTAGGCCTCTGTAACAAATCTTCCATACAGAAAAATCCAAATATTGATGGTTACACCCCTATAAACGTTGCACGATATTCTTGTTTCAGGACTTTTAAGTACCACATGTTGCTGTAAGACACGGGTGTCAAACTCCGGTCCTCGAGGGCCGCTATCCTGCAGGTTTTAGTTATTTCCTTGCTATACCTGAATAAAATCAAATGGATCCAACAGCTTCTTGTCAACTTCTTCACAATAACACATTAATTTCAGTCAGGTGTGTTAGATCAGGGAAACAATGAAAACCTGGAGGATACCGGCCCTCGATGACCTAAGTTTGACACCCCTGCTGTAACATGATCAGCATCATCTTGCCATAGCACATAACAACATATATTTGCTGCACACTAGTGTTTTTGTCCCTTACACAGAAGAGTTGTGGAAGATGGACTTTACACTAAAAAGATTATAAAATGCAGGTACTTCCAGTCCAATCAGCTTTCTCTCATTTACAAATGGTCTGCAACAGGAATTTAAAATACATGATTAGGGCTTAGATATATTAATCTTGGTCAAATACCATTACAGTAAGTACAGATTAAACAAAATGATGTAATTTTCCGCCCTCTATTTCCAGATTATTACTTCTGGACGTGAACAAATTTAGACTTGGGTGGTAAAGGTCAGTGTGATTTTGTGCGTTTCCTTATTTCTGAGCCACAAAGTTTGTACATGAAATAATATTTGTACTCCCTTCTATACATTTTACACCAGTACAAACAAACTAAAATAGCTTACATTTGCAGGTCAAAACGGTTGTGTTCACCAAAAAATGTTCCAACCAATTATAGGCATGGCACACTTGTCTTAGACCACATTGACACAAAATACAATAAATTTTCACATTTTTTTGCCACCTAATGACAGAAAAGAATCGTTAATTAAAATGATCGTTTGGCACATGTGGCATGATGTAAGTGTGCCAAATTAAAACAACACCCAACTGTTTTAGTTGATATTTTAATAATCAATACTTGTAGATTTAAAGAGAGAAAATACAGTAGATTCACTGTAACCCTACTTCAAAATAGTTAACTGTATCACTTTAATTGTCCCAAATTATTCTATTTTGCAATTTTCATTGTAAACCAACTGAAAATGAATGTGCCAGATGAATACAATAAATGTGTAGGTTTATGCTATGACATTTTGTCTAAGAAACTGCATATTACAATTTTGTATTTTATGTTATAACATACAGGCCACTGTCATGGAAAATAACAAAATAAGGAAAAAACAATGCTCATTGTAATAGTACTGATAGATGTAGACATTTTTGTCTATGAAAAGAACTGGACTGCATAGACAAAAAAGGAGTTTGACAACATGAGTTACATACTAGGTTACATATTAGGAAAATCTATTTATCTTTAATCTATATCTATTCAAGGTAATTTACTGTTTTTCTAACTTAAGCATTTTTTTTTTTATTCCTAACCTTTCTGGTTATTATGGACTAAACAGCAAGTTAAAGCAACACTATTGAAATTTGACAAATTCTCTCACTTTGTGCCCCCAGTTAAAGCTAATTCGGCATCTGGGCTCTCCACTCAAGCCAGTCTGATGTTGACTCCTATCTCATCATTTCGTAGCTTCCTCTGATAGTGTCCCCCTTTTGTTTCTTTGACAAATCAGCCATTGTGTGCGTTAAAAATGGCCAGTGTGTTGACTTTCAGTTGCTGGTGTGTGCCCTTAAGTGCAACACAACTGTCAAGTGATGCCCCAGAAAAAAAAAGTTGTGAAGTGCGGTTTCTCAGCCTTGGGATGCTGCTGGAGAATGGACTCCAGGAATGTAAATAATGAATGTCGGTGTACCATCAAAACGAGACAGAAAAACAGAGTTTTAAGGTTGGACAGTTATGTGGTGTTAATAGTTAACAGCAGCAGAAATTTAAAGAAGAATCTTACGGTTTACCAGTTTGGCAGGACTATGTAAAAGATTTTAAAATCAATCAATCCTTGTCATGCCCAAGAGCCGAAGGAGCATTTTAATTTAATTTTTGTTATCAGTCTTTTCGGTGTTCAAGCCTTTTTTACGTTCTTACAGTAAGTTTGTTCCAACTATAACATACTGACCTCCTGTAGTGTCAACATTTGAAAAGTGTACAATGGTAACAATTCTGTAAACACAAGGGCTCACAAAAATGAGAGAAGGTTGGCTTTATATGCTCATCCACATTTAGATCCATCCTGTCTAAAACAGATTTTTAAAAAGTTCAGTATTAGGGTGTGAAAAGAAAGACAGAGAGAAAAAGACACTTTCAAATTGAACTTGTATAGTGCGAACTTTGACTTGCACCCTCTTCCAGATCACTCAGTGTGTCGGTTTCTTTGTTAGAGGCAACTTAGTGAACTTGTTAAAAAATCTGATTTCGGTCACAGATACAAACTATCTCTGCACTAATATTTTTTCTCATCTGTAGAACAAACCCAAGAGACTGAGGAGATTTCTTATTAGTTTGGAGCCTGTTGCCTTGCGGGGGGAGAAAGCAATGAGATATTTGACCAAACGCAGAAAGCCAATAAGGGGCCATCGATTAGGAGGGATGAGTATCATATTGGACACACAGGTGGCTAAAAGAAATTAAAAAGCAGCAACAGAGAAATGGAAGAAATCAAAAGTGGGGCACCTTAAATCTCATTGCAGGTGGAGGGTGCATGGGCAGCCTGAGGAGAAAGTCACAACAATAAACTTGTGTGGACAGCAAACAAACACAAAATCTGGAATTGGTCATTTATGATGAGCTAACAGCCATGACAACTGTCATGTCTTCACAAATCCTGACATTTTATTTTGCAAGTATTAGGGCTTTATGTGACACTCAACTTGAAGTCTGTCGAACTCAATATTTGTTTTGACTTGTGTAGATCGGATCAGAATCGTTTTTTACATTGAGATCAACTGGTTGTTCAAGTGTAATTGATGCTCTGCAATACTGATATTTAAATGTATCTTAATGTTAATTTAAAATTATTAAAGCTTAAACTCACAATTCTTATGTGAATTAATATTTTCTTAACCGTAATACAAAAGCAAGACACCCTAAATCATTTAGGTACCTTGTTAGCTTTGCCTTATTTAGATAAAAACAGAATCAGATATTTATAAAAAGTAAAAACTTTACTGAATTCACCATAATCCAATGGCAATTTTACTTTTAGAAAGTCTTTTGAAATTTACAAAGTTTTGACTTGTGTAGATCGGATCAGAATCGTTTTTTACATTGAGATCAACTGGTTGTTCAAGTGTAATTGATGCTCTGCAATACTGATATTTAAATGTATCTTAATGTTAATTTAAAATTATTAAAGCTTAAACTCACAATTCTTATGTGAATTAATATTTTCTTAACCGTAATACAAAAGCAAGACACCCTAAATCATTTAGGTACCTTGTTAGCTTTGCCTTATTTAGATAAAAACAGAATCAGATATTTATAAAAAGTAAAAACTTTACTGAATTCACCATAATCCAATGGCAATTTTACTTTTAGAAAGTCTTTTGAAATTTGTTTGTACTTAAGCAATGATGTAGAATTGAAAAGCAAGAGTAGACAACTTTATCACATATCACAGTGTTGTGACAGCAAATGTTAATTATGTTAAGAGATTTAATCATCTGTAACCAACACCGACATGCTGAAAAATAGGATGAAACTGACTTGCAATTATAGTAGGTTGTATAAAGATGTGAAACAACAATAACAACATGTACAGCATGTCAGGGTACATTTCAGCTTGGTTTTTAAAGACTACTACTCCAGGATGATGCTGACTACATTATCTGCTGCTAAGAGAAGACATGCAGAGAAAACTTTCACCTGGTTCTCAGGGGGAAAAAAAGGTTGATTTTTAACTTTGGCAACAGGGAATGTGTACTGTATGTTTGTGCTGTAAATACTAAGTATGAAGGAGCTATAATATGAATTGGCTGCAATTGGATACATGTGACTAGGGGGCAAATGGACCTAATGGTAGTCTTAATGCTGGCCTTGAATAATGAGGCCTTTGTCTAATAAAACTGGAAAGCCTCCAAATACCTATAGGGACCTCAGCTAGTTACAGCAATAACAGTCTATCAAAAGAGAAAGCAAAGTGATTACTTAGAGGGTAATAAATACAAGGTCCATGCTGGGGAGAGACTGGAGCCTAGAGCGAGAGAAAGACACACACAGACAGGGACAAAAAGAGACAAAAAGAGAAAGAAGACCTCAGCAGGTAAATATAAATTAAAACATCACAAAAGCTGTGAAAAAAAAAACCCTCCTGGTGCAGGTACCTGCTTAACCTTGCAAATCTTTCAAGAGCTATAACACTAAGAAAGGCTCAGCTGAGATAAAATGATAGCTAATTTTCTTTTCTGTATAAATAGTTTTAGGCATGATGACCTTGATTACTACACAGGGGACAAATAGAATTACTGAGACTTACAAAGAAAGAAAAGTTCCAAACAGGTAAAAAAAAATAAATTCCCTCTAGGATACTTTAAAAACTTTTTTTCATACATTGCTTTCAAAAATATTTTAAAATTCATCTGAAATGTGAAGAAGAAAGGACCACCATACAAAGAAAACAATCAATGCCACTTTCTATTGCGACCAAGGGCAAACATTTTACTTGTGAGGAACATGTAGTTCAGAGGAAATATTGTCCCTTATTCACAATGAAAAAGATGGAGTTCAAGAGTAAATGTCAGGATTGTTTTGAATCTTGTAAAACTCTTGGAAATCCGATCAGGTACACTTTGCTTAAATATTTAAAGTAAAATAAGCTGTCCTTGCTTCAGGGCTTTCAGAAATCTGCACATTTAGGGACAGGCATGCATGTAGGCAGAGTGGAAAAAAGCTCTTCAACTGCTCTCCCAGAATTTTTTTTACACAGTGCTGACCTGAACTGAGTATTTTAGAGACATAAGATCGGACACAATAATAGTGCTATCAATAAAAGCATTGAGAGAGGACAGAGAGAGTCCAATCAGAGAATTAGAGGGATGTGGAGCAGGCAGGTGGATCGACAGCCTCAAGGCAGAGGGAGAGGAAGCAAGAAAGGATGACAGAGGAAAGAGGAGAGACAGACTGCTGGTCACTGCTCTAAGTGACGAGATGAAGATTAAAAAAATAAATAATCGCACAGCGAGAGTGGCAGCCTGAGAGGGGGTAGAGAGGGGAGAGTTAGGTGCAATGGAGTGACAGAAGTGAGAGATGGGCTTCATCAACTGCTGCTGGCTAAAAGTTAGGATTCAGACTGGTGCTTGTTTCTAATGTATTGAAAATGTGGGGTGCTTGTGTGTGTGTTTGTGTGCCCACACTGGCTCAATCTCTAGTGACAGGTGAGTGATTCACTGCCCCCTACCAGAGTGACCAATGCCTTTCCACCCTGGACACTGATCCATTTTAGCAGCTTTCATCACAGCAGATTCACAACCATATCTCTGGTACAGGGATCGGCAATTAAATTTGGCCAAGGGCCAAAAAATGCTATTATATGTTTTCCACACTGGTCCACACAATTCTTTTAACACAGCCCCATGTTTCTGCACATTGACACATAAGTAATCACTTGTTTAATTAGTTTTTTATCAGTGTAATCTGGTGGCCCATGTATTATAGACAATGGGCCAATTTTGTCCCGTCGGCTGCTAGCTGCCAGCCACTGCTCAAGTATGTTTTAAACTGCATTGCGAAATACGACCGCAATTCTGAAAAGACTTTGATGAATTTTGCGTAAAGTTTTGGCAGCTTGGATATTTCATGAAACAAAATTAAGATAGATTTCTATTATTTCAACATGTTTTCAGTTACATACAAATAATTTGCAACAACAAAAACCATCTGTAATGGAAATGTAAGGCTTCTCAGATCAAGTTTTCTATTCTTAATGAGAAAATGTAATTTAGCCTCTCTGCCTGATTGCAAAATCTGCTGATCCGGAAGAAACTACAAGCATTTCTTTTGCTTCCAAATAATTCAAAGCAAACTTGAAATTCAAACAGTGCTCTCTTATCTCATTCTGAATAAGGGCAAATATTTTTTTGAACTTCACGTTTCTTTTCAAGTGAAGTGTTTCTACACTGTGCAGGCAGACTATGCATGTCCCTACATTGTGAGTTTTTGAAACACTAGACGATTGTGATGAGGCAATTGGATTTGCTGTTACCATTTTACTTTGATTTTACATTTCATCATTTCAGTTGCAGCTTAACTAAATGAAGCCAAAAAAACCACTTGTCTGAAGATTAACAACATGTTATATCTCACACTTTGCAGCAATCCTCTCCTTTGTCGTGAGGTGTTGCATTACCATGACACTACCAGCAGACAAGACAGAGAGGAGTATGAGAGGGGAAGGAGAGGGCAATGCTCTGTCCCTCCTTGGGGACACAACAGCCCCTCCTGCCTGCCTATTAAAACCAGAATTCCTCCACAAACTGTTTGTGTTTTCAGTCTAACTCCTCCGGGGTGCTGCTTACCACAGCACAAGATGACTGTCGTCTCTTTTTCTGTCTGTCTTCCTCCTCTCCATTGTAGCTGACATTCCCCTCCCTGTTCTGTTGGGGATCTGTCTACTATCAACATGTGGCACATGTCCTTGACAAGTCAAGAGGACCCTTCACCATAGGAGTCGGGCAGTATTGTCAACCATGCACACCCTTTCTCTCTTTTCCTCCCTCACCCTGCCTCCACTGTTTCACTCTCTCTTTCTTAATATTGAGTTGCCTTGGTAAAAGGGGCCTGAAGGAATCTAATAACTGTGACAGTGGGGCTTTTTTGGCATTGTTCCCTGAAGCTGAGCAGGCACACATAGCGTAGTCTACTGGCTCTAATGAAAGGTTAAATGAATAGGACAAAGTGACAGGAGGTACAATAAAGAAGCAAGAAGAAGGAGAGAATGTGTGTAAGCATGTGTCCATGTCTCTGTGAGTGAGTGTCTCAAGGCCAACCTCCTGTGCAAGGAACAAGGACAGCCCCTCCACAGCGCCACAATATTCAAAGCATATTGGTTTGCGACTGTGCGTGTGTGTGTCTTTGTATATGTGTGTGAAGGAGAGAGAAAGACGCTCCCTCTAGGACACAAATGCTGAGCAGAAATTCCAGCATGGGGTTCCTTGATAAATGTTAAGGTCAGTGGTGGAGGAGAGGCATGGTAGTTGCATGGGGAGTAGAAGGCGGGAGAACGGGTGCGATGGGGGAAGAGGCAGAGGGATTGACGAAGGGGGGGACGCATGTCTCGTCTTGTGCCTCTCCCTGCCTGTGCCTTGGTGGAATGCAGAGTCACATGAAAGAGGCCCTCTTTCTCTCTACTTCTCTCTGAGACTTGTCTCTTGTGTCTGTCTCAAAAGCGCCACTGTCCCCCTCCTAACACATTACCTGTCAGCAGATTTCTCCTCTGCTCCAAAAACAGCTACAAATGCATATGAAAACATGTATCACACAATCATGCATATGCAGTTGTGCACACACACGCACTGTACAGATGTGGCCTTCAAACGCAGCTTACAAGTGTTAAGTTTCCCTCAAACAGGAAAAGTGAACTAAGACACAAACAAACACACAAATTCCCATCATCATGAGACTGCTTAATTACTATGATTATCCCTATAAATAGCACCTTCGTCACGAACAATCACATGTTAGAACTTCTAAGGTATCTTCAAGGTTTTTGGGGATGTGTTGAATGGCACAGTTCCGTCCATCGCAGCACTATCAAAATTTGGCCCTTTCTAGACATTACCACATAAATCAAAACAGTGATAGAGTTAAGAACCTCCCGAAACTATGTGACAAGAGAAGGTAACGTTCCTGTTTTCTGAAACACCCATCTGTATAAGGTAGTCCTCCTCCACTATTCCACTAATGGGGAAAAAGCTCCAGAGTGCAACACCACCACCAGCGCAGTGATTCACAGCTGACTATGTTTTTAATACCTCACCTTTACACCTTAAAATATATTTCAAGCTGGTCATTGTGGTCAACAATTCAAACTCTCATCTAACAAGAGAACTTTCTGCCAGAAGGCCTCTTTTTGTCCTCTAGTTTCATCTTCAAATTTCTGTGGATCTTGAGGATTTTGCAACAGAAGCATCTTTCTTTGGCAGTAGCCTCTCAGTCCATGGTGATGTGAAACTTACTTGGCTGTAGACTGATGTTGACGTAGCTTTCATTTCATGGCCTGTGCCTTGCTGGTTCTGAACCAGTCTAAACCAATTTCCTCTCAACTGGGGGTGACAGTTTGAGTCTGCATCCAGACTTTAGCAAAGTGTCTACAACTCCCCATTTAAATGTTTGAACTGCAGTTGTTTAGAAATTACTTCAAGAGACATTCCTGATGTGTTTAAATCTAGAACCCTCTTTCTTAGATTTGTACTGAGCTTTATCTACTCTCTCACTTTAATATATGTTGGTCAGTCAGATGAAAGCTTCTTATAGTGAGATGCAGTCAAAAAGAGAGAACCAACAGTACGCAGTAATGAATATTAACGGCTAAGACATTTTTGAAGTTTCATTATTTCTGCCCTTTTTTAAACCTTCTGAAAATCAACCTTAAGTGAAAATAAATTCTTTACAATCATTCTTCAGTAGAAAAAAAACCAGTCCAAGACTTTACTAAATGTATGATGAGTAGAAACCTCTGATCAGAATTGTAAAACAATTTAATAACCCAAAACCCTTGTCAGAAAGATGTAGTTTTTGTCTGCCTTCCAAAATTATCATAAATCACTATTTGATTAAAACAGTTGTAGATGTGACAAATCTATGGTCATGGTTAGTTTGGAAGAAACATGTCACAGTAAGAATTAAAGAAAGGTTTGGGCTAAAAGAAGCACAGTTTTCAAAGCATCTTGGTTTGGAATAAAACTGCTTTTTCATTAAGGTTACAGTCCATGGTTACAATAATATCCAAGGTTCTGTTGAGAGGACCATGTCTTTAAAACATGCACACATTCCACTGGGCACATGAATACCTGAAAACATTTACAACATAATTGAACGCATACACAATGCACTGACATCCTTCAGTGATTCTTAGCCAAAGTCAAAGACATAATTCATACAAGAATAAAGAGCCCAAACTCCACATTAAGACTAATAGAGGCTTGATTATACATTCAGCCTGCAAGGTTGCATGTGTGTCTGCAACATTATCAATGTATTCAGGTGAGAATAATTGTCCAAAAAGAAAAAAAAATAAAGAAAGATGCTAAATAAAGTAAAGCCTTGCAAAGCCAAGGTGATTACTACTCCCTTATGACCCAGCATATATGGATTTATATATCAGTTGTTACACGCTGACATGAATGCAGAGACTTAAGTTCCCCTTTTTTATTTTTTCAAACCAGCAAGATCAGGCCAACATCTGCATTTGGTTACATGTTTTGTTTTTTAAATAATTAAAAAGTAAATTATAAGCATTTTCATTAACAGCATTTATACAGGTTAAAAAAGGCGAAAAGAAAGAGCCGTATCCTGATACTGAATAAGCTTTATTTTTCAAAGCTGTCTATCAAGATTGGTGATGATTAAAATAATACAAGTGGTTTTCTTTTTCTATTTTTTTCTGGTCTCCAATGATATTTTAATTAATTACTATAATTAATTCAGGGGCAAGTCTAGAACATTTATGATAAAGGGGCCAAGCAAGGGGCACAGACCAGAAACATGTGAGTAAGATCTTTTGTAAAAAGAAAAAATGATTGAACTAATTATTACATCTTAAGTGGATATCTAAACGTCAAGCAAAATTTGAAAAAGCAAACAGCCAATGATATTTTTTACTTTACTTAGGATGATCCTACATTGTCTGACTTTAATCACTGCTGCACAAACACTCAATTTATAGATAGCAAAAAACTTGCTTTGAGATTTATTAGTCTTTCTTCAGTATTATTGGCTGTTTAACCTTGCACAGTCATCACTTTTATGAATTTTACATTCTCTTTGTGAAATGTAAACACTTTGGACAGACAAATATTATCACCCACATAGGTTGTTAGTAAGCCGATACTGTATGAATGATGCACAATGATCAAAAATATGATGGGGGAGAACAACAAGGAATTGCAGTGCATACACTTTAACTTGGGCATCTGAGGTTTGTGCAGGTAAAGGTCAGTTTAAACTGATTGTCCATACTTACTGTCTGCACCTTTGTCTGATTGTCCAACACACTCTCAATAGCAGGCCACCCCTCTGGTCCTGCCCTTGTACTCATTGCCCTCATAATTCATGAGGTGATCTACAAACAGCTTATTTGGACCAAAGTGTGTTTTTACAACATCATGAGTGAGTTTGGACTTTCACGGCAGACAGAAGATGTTTCTGCTACAGGAATGGGATATTCTGGATTTATAATGTGAAGCAAAATGAAAGAATTACTATTAAACTGAACACAGCACAGTGACTTAAAAATTTGTTCTGAGCAAAAATGTTTCAAAGAACTGAACACTTTAATAGTTAAATAGAAAGTCAAATCAATGACATATAAAACCTGTGCAGACACACCAAGTATGACAGAGAGAGCAGCCCACACTAAGATGTTAGATCCTGGACAACCATAAATCATATTCTTCCAGAAACAAAACTGTTACTGGAAACAACTGCATGATAACACCATTAAAAGCTAAATAAGGCAGTGTAATGTGCGCTTATATTATTCTTTTTAATGTCAGTGAAATCATACTAAAAGTGATGTTATTACTAAAAATATCATGTACAGTTAAAAAAATGCATGCAGTAAATACTATTATGTATACATAAATCATTTGTTAAAAGAGAAGTATCACACTATAAGCATTCTTCAATACACACATGGATTCCACTAATGGATTCTCTAAGTTTGCTAAATTACTAATGTGAACTAGTGCAATGAAATTTTTATGTAATGGTTTTGCCATTCAGGACAGACTCACAACACTTCCTGGTCCTGTTTGTATAAATGACCATCATATCCAGCATTCATGAAGTCATTACTTCAATGAGACATGTTGACAAGCTTTCCAGGGTGCACCCGTATACAACAAGCTAAATGTAAACTGTGTTTCTCCTGTTCACAAAATGACCTCATGCACCAGTTGCAATAGTCTAACTAAGATTACACACTAATATTAGAAAAAAGTCCAACAATTAAAGACCTTGCTGATGAAAATATCAGCAAGGTCTATAAATAAAGAAAAATTCTGATAATAATGTAATTTTTTTAAGTAGATGTATGGGTGTTTGCATACTCAAAGAGGTCCCATGTCTGCCTGCAAAACTAGGGAGCAAAGACCACTCTAAACACACAAATCTCTTAAAGATCCTTAGTGCAAAAACTAAGCAGGGGTGGTGTGCAATTAAAACAAAATAGAAAAATATAACGATTGCCACTCACAGTTAGTCAAAAGGCCAGCAAAAGCACGCCCAGGCTACGTATCATATGTATTCTCTGAGGGGAGTTTGCCTTTAACCTGTCAGAGCTGGTAACTTCATAGAAACTGCACCAGACAGCCATTAATAACATCCTTTTTGATCATTAAAGAGTGCTTTTGTGTACAGCTAAAGAAAGCTGCAGAAGAAGAGTTTGCTCGGTCCAGTCCTTGTTCAGTACATAAACAGATTTTTTTTAAACAAGAGAATCCTGGATTGAGATTTAGTGCAATCATTTCAAAGGCTACTCTGATAAAAATAACATTGTCAGGCAAAGTTACTAGAAAAAATCTAGACACTTGGGGCAATAATTCCAAAGTCAACATGCTACGTCTCAGTCCTCAGGAATTTTTCATGAGCCACCACTTATCTTGTCATCTCAGATTTCTTCCACCATCGTTTTTGGAGAGAAAAGAAAAGACACCTTTAGGGCAAATTATTCTCTTTTAATCAAATCACTTTATTTGGCCTTAGGAGAGCTTTCCATCCCTTTTCAGTCAATGGGGCATGGCCCACTAATGCACACGCCCACACAAAGAGAGAGAAAAAAAATGCACACAATCATACAAACAAAACAACTTCAACTTTTTCAATGTATGAAAACAACTGTAGTTGTTTTTTTGTTTTGTTTTGTTGTTATTTTTTGTTTGGGGTTTTTCTAGAAGCAACTAATTATACTCAACAGGATAACATAGAAATATAAAGGGGGGGAAGCAAGGGAAAAAAAGCGGTGTCTGGAGTTTCCATCACAAGTGAAATCCCAGATTTTCTCACTCCCTGTTCATGGAACAAAATCGAACAACTTTATTCTGGACTGCACTCCATGCAGGCGGGAGCTATAAAATATAAATTATACCACATAAACCTATACCTCCCAACTGAGCCATTTGGTTACAACTATACTCCTGTTCGTTACAGCTCCAGCTTCTCTGGTATTTCAATGGCGTCGACATGAATTATACTCTGGCCCTGCTGAAGAGCGTATGGATTACAAGTGAAATGTAACTTCCCTACTAATTGGCCTGTTGCCATCCAGTGACACTGAGGTGTTTATTTTACACAGTTGCTGGTAATTAGTTCTGGACATAATCAATTAAAGCCACCCCAAATTACAGCAGAAAATGTTAAGAATTATGACTGTGTCTACGAGGGCAGAAATATGCATTCGGCATGTCTTTCTAAAGAGAGACTTGGGCAAAATGTTCTATCAGATATAGACAGTGTGGCTGTGTTACACATCGCATTCATGTTTTAGCACTCAATTATTTCTAATTCTTTACTTAAGGATAGTATTTGGATTAACATGTGAAATGAAGCCTGTAGTGAAAAGAACAATATTAGAAATTGAACGTCTGTAAGAACAGGTTTCAGCTTACAGTTTAAACACAGCTTATAGCACAGAGACTGACTTTAATCTGATTAACTTGCCATTTCTAAGTGTGATCTCTCCTCTCACCACAGACAATAGTGTCATTTAGCAGATTAAAGCTCTTAAGAGATATCAATCTGTGTCATACAAGCACATCTTAAATTCTAATGTCATTACAGCTGTTAAATCTATTCATTACATTGTCTTATGTATCTCTTTTTTTTACTTAAGAAACACATGAACGCTGACCAAATTTCATAATGTTTTCAAGAGTGCAAGCGTGTGAAGATTTAGTTTCTCACTTTGTACACCTAGGTACCAAAAAATGTAATTATGTCTCTCACATGTATATTGTTTTAAATGGAGTGTGTCTCACACTGTGCTCTTTATTAAATTAGGAGTCCTGCGATCCAATTTGTTTTAATATTTCACAGTGTCTCTGTTTAGTCACTAAAGTCTGCCGCTTAGGTTACGGTGTCTTGTTCAAAAGATTTTTATTTCAAGCCACCACTAGGTATATGACCCCACTCCCCCTCTGAAAATATTACACTTTCTGTCACTGCCAAGACTCACTATCAGTCGCACAAGAGATTATTGAGGCTGAGGACAGATGGAGCGGAGCAGGGCCATATCAGTGCAGCAATGATCCACCTCTACACAAATAAAAATACCACAAGAATGTTGCTTTGATGTTGCTTTGTATCATCTGGACAGAAGTGGGGAAAGTGCTCTAAGCCTTGCTCAGCATGTTAAGCAGATATTAGTTTCTTTTCTACTTCTTTCTCTGAATTTTCTTTATCTTTTACCAATGCATCTCTTAAGTAATGTGATTTTGGAGAGCAGCCTTATTTCTAAAAGACAAAGCTACACAAGCAAGAATTAAGAGGGAAGAAAAAAACACATAAAAGGGCCACATTTTACACACTTAGCATCTCTTTTGAGATAAAGAGGCTTGAAGTGAGAAAGTGAGACAACCAGCGGAAAGTGAGAGGATGGAGCAGAGTGGGTGTGGAGGGGTTGGGTGGGGTGGTGGTCTTGATGTGAGCAGTAATCAGAGGAAGCCAGCATGGGGGACACGGAGGGTTGGTGGGGTCAGAGCAGAGCACCACTAAGCAGCCCTTCTCTTCATTAGCAGCCTCTCTAAGGGGGGCGTCACAGGCCTACCTGTCCAGCAGATTATTGAACCGACTAACCAGTGGCTCCCACCCCTCACACACACACACACACACAATCGCACTTTCTCTCATCTCTGATTCTCACCGACCCATAGGAATCACGACCTTGCTGCAGCCTCACTCACAAATTCAACTTTTTTTAACCTCGTATAGGCTGCTGCTGGTTGCAGCACAACAAGGACATTCTGCACAATAACATTTTAGTGTGTAATTCATTTAGAACTTTGGTTTACCATTAGGTTTTCTTATGTTTTCCTTTGTCTTTTCTCAGACAAAAGTTGTGCTTTCATTCATCAACTTATGATCACTAGCTAAACAGAAACACGTACAACATGCAAAAAAGGGCACTACCAGCATTTAAGCTTGTGTGACTAATGCAGTAAAAGAAAATGTGCAGAGCACTGATCCCTGGCTGGACTGGGACAACAACACAGAGATGAAAGTAATGAAATGACACTCAAGGAATTTAAATTGGCATTCTTCATTGTAATAGCAGCAGCAGCCCATGAAACAGCCCTGTCACAGTCTGACCAAGCCGAAATACTGCGTTGGACATTAACCTCACACACATCTCACTTTCAAAAGTGTGAAGTTACTTCAGTGGTGGGGCCATTCATCTCAATGTCTTTTTTCTCTTTAACTGTTTTTCTACCACTTTCTCCTCCTCCTTCTGTCCTAGAAGTGCTCAGATAAGTCCACACAGAAGCGGCATACTCTAACATGAAATACCTCTGCTTCATCGCCATAGACTTGGCACAAGCTGCCTGAGTTTTCTCTACGAAGTGACATGGGTAAAAGGATAATTGTGTTTAGGACTTTGTGCAATGACACAAAGCTACAGCTCAAATGACTGTACCTAAAAGTTTGGTTGCTTTGACTCTTAACACAGGAAGCTTTGATTGTTTCTTAGATTTCCACATATGTGAACTAAATAACAGAGAATTTAGGGAAATCATTATGTTTAAAAACGAAAACAACTTGCAGCTGAGGAAGGAATTCTACTGAAAGTTGACGCTTGGATTTTGAGCAGAAGGGTTTTAGGCCTGACAAATATCTTTGCCGTTTGTAACTGCCAGCTATAAAGTTTATTTTGCTCACTTGTATGTAAGTAAAAGCTTAATTTTATCAGGCTTATGTATGCTTTCTGTGACTTGAATCAGTCCAACAGTGCAATGAAGGCGTATATCAGTTGGAAATCAAGTTAGATTATCATATAAAGAAGATATAAAGAAGATGTGACTCAAACCAATTATAGAAATAACACATTGGGGGAAAAAACAAGCTGTCACCCACACACCTTCAAGTTTGGGTTGTTTTTTTTATTGGCACTAAACAGACAGCTAAGTGATCATTCTGGATAAAAACTTATTAAAAATTCATTTAAAGTCATGTTTTCTAAACTGCTTGGTTAAGATTAAGGCCTTCACATTCTTACTAACGCTTCATTTGAAAGAGATGATTTTTTTAATGCAAAGAAAGATTTAAAAAAGGAAAAAAAATTCAGAATATTTTTTAAATGTGCTTTTTTTTTTGTCTCATATTCAGTCATCCTGACAAATCCATCAATAACAAATGGGGGTAATGAATGGCTTCAGTATGACTAGGTTAAGTTTTGTTTTTAGTCTTGTCTGGTGAGTCCCAACAGTAGTTAGACAGAAAAAGTTAACATTTTCATAATTGATTCAAATCTTTTATTTACTTTGGTTTGCTTTAAAAAGTACAAACAGAAAAAAACGTCATAGTTACCATTGCTGCATGTTGTGTCTGACAGATCCCGGGGCTGCTGGCACTTTTCAAAGTTGGCGTCCTCGGAAAAGTCAGATTTCGCCCTCAAGTGGGGAACTTTCTCCTTTTCAGTCCTGTAGGCTGTATGTGGTGCTTCACGGTCGGTTTTCCCTGAACAAACTGAATCGATGTTTATGTCACTTTTAGGTGTAACACGGGCGCAAACGGGCAGTCTTTATTTATCCACGAGGATCGCAGTCTCCCCGCTGCTTCGCTGAGGAAAAACGCGCGTCGGTTGGATACGCGTCGGTCTCCCGGAGTGGAACCAGACCCTGACACTGTGTTGTCGCCTCTGCTTTCCTTAAACCGTAAACTAAATAAATCAAGGAAACGGTGGGGATAACTGACAAGCAGAAGCTGGGCTGTAACTGCTTGTCCTACCTTGGGGGTGGGGGGGATGAAACGCCTTCCTGCACTTCCCCGATTTCCTTCTGCAGAGTCAGCACAGTGCGCCGAGGAGCTGCGGACCGTCCGGGGCTTGAAAGAAGGTGGTTGCTGTGTAAAGTTGGGTGAATTCAGACCAGTGTTTTACACACCGTGTGTGACTGTAAGCCAAGTGACTTTGGGTCTAGAGACTTTATGTACCCGATGAGTTGATTTACGACGCTGTGTCAGTGTTAGGAGTCGCATCTTCGTGCAATAAAAAAGTACCAAAAACCCTTAGCCCCAAGATAAGAAAGCGTTAAAGAGCTTGTGCAACACCAGAAGAGCAGCAGTATTGTTTTTGTACGGTGCATTTAAATCAAGATAATATATTTGTAGTAATTTTGCCAGGACATTTGGTTTAAAATTAAATAAATAAATTCAAACGACTTCACATTTCTTCCACCATGTAAATACTGTTTAGAAACGTGTTTTTTTTCATATTGCACCACGAAAACGTTTTCCACTTTCTCTAGGGTTTAGTTATGTATAGCGCACCACGCACACGAGATTTGGGCAGTTGGAAACAAGTTTGTGTACAGCTGGGATGTGACACTGATTTTTTAAGCTGTCCCTCAGATCCCCCAAAACTTGGGCGCGCTCATTAAAATTTCATCGAGCGCTAGTTTTTATGAGGACTTGCTCAACATTTGACTAAGACGTCTCAAGAGTGAAGAGTTGAAGGAGTGTGTGAGTGTCTATATGAGCGCGTGTCCGTGTGTGTGGATGTGTTTGAGGATAGTCTGGAGCTCGGAGAGAAACATTCTGTGCTTCTCTGAGTGACTGCCTGCCTCAGAATGGCTCCTCCACGGGGTAAGACAGACATCCGAATCCCAAGGCAGGCATTTCTATCAAGTCAAGCGTCTGGAAGCCCCACTTGCATGTTTGGTCAAGGGGTAAATAATAGATCAGGGATTAGGCTTGTGTAGAATTAATTTCAGAGTAACAAGCTACTGAGGTCCCAGGATATGCATATTCATTCCTTGGCCAAGGCCGTGGGAGAGCGAGGACCATATGCCTGTTTGTCAGAGGGCTTAGATTGCTAATTAAATGAGATATTACGTACTTATGTGAGCAACAAAACAAAAAGTCCTAAAAGGATTCTGCAGAATAGAAAAGAAACTAAACTAAACACTATTGGATCCATTTCATGTTGACTTCAACTACTTTGATGCTGCTTTAATTTGCTACTGCTGCTACTATGTTTCCTATTCAGAAGTTTTGGTTAAACATTTTGACAGAAGCTGTGGATGAGTAATATGACAACTAAGCACAACATGATGAAATATTATAAACACAAGATAAGAGAATATAGTTGTAACATAGGGTGAGTAGTTATATTTTATTTTAATTTTGCTTTCTGTATTCCAGCAGTGTTGATCAATCCCTCAGGGCTTTACAAAAAAAACATCTATCCCGGTGGTACTTATGCTTTGTGCATATCCTATACTTTATGTAATAACTGAGACTTTATTTATCTGTCAATCTCCGTTTCATTACACTTTGAAATATTTGACCTCTCTTAATTCAATAGACAGCACATTGTTAGAGTGTAAATGGCTGATTCATTAGTACCCGAAAGTTTAAAGTTGGTTCGATTTGGTCTTTTAACACTCTCCACTCCTGGTCCAGCTACTCATCCTTTTTCTTCATTCAGTAGCGTCATGTCATCACTCCTTTCATCACATCTCATTTTAAACGATACTTTACAAAACTGTCCCTCATGCTTGTATTGCAGGAACCCACTGCTATGCAGCTTCCTCTTATACTAGAAGTATGGTTGAATAGTCAAAAAGACCTCTCACCTTATTTTTTCATGTTTTCAAGCTCTTTTCCTTGACCTTATTGAAAAATGTAACAGGGTTAACGAAATGTGGTGGGAAAAATTTTAAAGGACTCCGGAAGAGATGGCCATGCTGCAATGACAATCAGACCAAACTGCAAGTCTGCAGTACTGAATCTACAGACATACAGAAACTATATGTATCATATTAGTATGTTAATACTAATACGAAATATTATATATTAGTTTCAAGGTTCAGAATTAAAAAAAAAAAAAGAAAGGAAGCAAAGTTATTCTGCCTGGTAAAACACACTCACTCTTCTCGCCTCATTTATCCACACAAATCACCGTTTGTACAACTGGATAAACTGATCGACCACAACTTTGACAGTTGAAGATGCAAGGAGTTGTAAGATAGAATTAGCTCGTTTCATCTATAATGGATGGTCCAGTACATATTATTCTAAAAGAGATAATAAAGGAAGCATTGAAGCTCCTCTCTTTAGTATTCTGAGAATTTGAACAACTCTTATCATGACTGCTGCTTAAGGGTCATTTCACTCAGTTATGAAGGTTCCTAAGCAAAATGGACTACTCACTCTTACCTCAGGTCACATAACTCCTCACCAGGACAGGCTCAAAAATCCACCCACAGAGTGCTTTACTACAGGATCTGGTCCACCAAAACCTCTGGGAAGTTTTACTCAGGACAGCAGGCAAAACTTAGTGACATAGACTGCAGAGTATTAAAATGCCTCATGCTGAGAAATCGCAGAAGTAAACTAACATTTAGCCAAAACCAGCATCAACCAAAGCTGCTTGTCAAGTGCTCAACACAGCTTGATATCACAGAGGGGCTTCCATGGCCAGACCTTCTTCTTTTTTCCTCCAACTGATGTTGAATAACAAAATTGTGTAAGAACTGGACAATGGACCAATGGAGAAATGTCATCTTAAATTTTTTGTAGATGACCCCTGAATGAGCCTTTGATCCCAACTGCCTGATCTTAACTTACCATCAGTTCCATACCATGGGTATAGAACCACAACTTTCAAACAGACGATTAATGTTTGAAGTCAACCTTGACAATGCTATTTTTATCTTATCCTTTTTCCCCGTCTATTTTGATTTCCTTTGCTCTTATTATTTTTTTCTTTCTTATGCATTAAAAATATTTTGTTAAAGTTTGTAACTAAATTCTTGGTCGGGTTTGGAAAATCATGTGATGAGATATAAAAACTTGTCAATATTTTATGAGTTGCCATGACAATATGTCCCGCAACAAGTACATTTATTGCTCAGAAAACCTTATATCAGGGTTGTCAAACTCCAGTCCTCTAGGGCCAGTATCCTCCAGGTTTTCATTGTTTCCCTGATCTAACACACCTGACTGAAATTAATTGGTGATTGTGAAGAAGTTGGCAAGAAGCTATTGGATCCATTGGATTTTATTCAGGTGTGTTGGAGCAAGGAAACAACTAAAACCTGCAGGATAGCAGCCCTTGAGGACCAGAGTTTGACACCCATGCCCTATATGCTCTAAAACTATGTTTGAAAGTACCCTTTGCAGGGAAAAGCATCTTAATATGTGACAAGGTGGAAGTGAGCAGGTTTCTGATAGTTGTGGCCACTCTCTGTAGAATCCCCAACTTAGAGTTCGAAGTAACCATCAGTGGAGTTATGCATCTTGTTTTTGAAATCAGAGACACTCTGTTTAAGTTATATTTTAAAGAATAGCACGAAACTGTTTCATTTTACAAGTTGCCAGTAAAATTATGTTAGAGAATTCTTAGCTGCTTATTGGCACAAATCCTGGGACTTTACAAGTCTTTAGAAAGTTGAATCAACCAGCTAAGGCTGTAATTGGATTACCAACATTTTGGACAATAAGCAAAATGAAACTGCAGAAAGGCCTGTCAAAGATTATGTATTTATGGTTTAAGGTTTATGTTAAGGTAACATCTTAAGGTTTTTAAGGAGTTTGTTAACAATTGTTGTGTTGAGTCATCTGTCTCACATGCTTTTAACAGAAAAAATAGGCTTCCCAAATCATGTAACAGGAACCAGTACCAATTAGTCTAATCTACCTAGTCCATTTCTTTTAACATCTAAATCTAACCAGACACCTTATAAATACATATCTAACCATGCTATTTTTAACTGCTAACCCTTACCAGAGAAGTAGAACAGTATAATGGTGGACTTAAAAAAGCGAATGGATTGAAACAAAGCTTGTGAGGGATGGGATTCAAATGGGACTTCATACCATTCACCACCCCAATCTACATCCTGATACACCTCTGAAATATTTTCCATGTGTTAATACAGATGTTTTACTATTTTTCATGAGTTTGCATTTCCAATACACTTCTATTAAAACAACATTAACTTTTAATGAAACACAAAGTCAATAAAAATATCCAAGTCATTACAATGTCATTAGTTTGATTTAGCCCTTCTTATCAATGAGCTGGTGGTTTTCTGAAACTAATTTCTTTGTATTATAGATATTTGTCCTTAAAGATACGTATCCAATCAGCTTTCAACTGTCAATCTCGAGCTTCAGCTTCCAGCAAAATGTGATCGCTTGTTTGTAGAAATATAACTAATAATCAGAAGTCAACTACAAAATGTCAAACTTAACGCTTTAAAATTGTAGTTCACAAATCAATGAGTGGTGTGATAAATTTTTTATGTCCTAATTTTACATGACAAAAGCCATGGGTACAGCTATTTTCACATATGTATTGCAGGTCTGAAATAGAGGGGTAAGAATGCAAATATCTGCACTATTCTTTATTGACTTTATTGAGATTTTATTGGCCATGGTTTGATAACAACTCTGAAAGATCAACAAGTATGCCAATGTGACAATACAGAAGTAAAAGAAAAAAGAGCCTAAACTGCAATTATTGATGTTTTTGAAACTAATACAACTGAAATAAAATAATGTTGTGTGGTAGGAAAAAACCTGATTGAATGAGTTAATTAGGAAAAGGCTTTAATGACAGGAAGACAGAATGAACCACTCCATGGTTAGATTAAAACACTTGGATAATGTAAAAACATAACACAAATCAACATAATAAATGCCTTAGTCTAGTCAACTTTTGACATTTTGGTGCTGATATGTATCTTACATATTATGCCTTTAGGCTCCCCTGTCAATCTCAGAGAATCTCAAGAAGTCCTTTCAGCTCAAAAGGTCTATTGTCATAGGGATCTACTGTTTACTGTAAGGTATGCTCATATAAAATTTAAGACACATGCATGCAATCTCTACTGCACAATTAAATGCAGCTTGATAGGGAAGGGGAATATATGTTTATTTGTCGTTGTGACAGAATCCCACTGTTCACTAATTACCCAGCGGGACCACTGATAATTAGCTATTGAACCTGCTGCTGAAGTGTTCCACCTCCTGGGATGGCCATCAGCTGATTCACTGCATTTGAGTATCCATCAAATCCACAGAGATGCTACTGTTCATTAAGTTCCAGTCATCACTGATGCATGGAAAAGTCTGGAAAGGTCATTCCAAGCAAAGAGAGTTCTGAGGACTGGCTCATACCGTTCCTCAACACGCAAGAGTCCATCAGTTGCTCAAAGACTCTATTTAGCCACTGCTTGTGTTATATAATTTCTGGTATTAACTAAATCTCACACCAAGGGTCAAGTCATATTTTTTCTTAAATTAAAAATGACAACTTTAAGTCAGATGACAACACAACTTGTTTGATGTAGACTGTCTTCTATCTTTTCAAAGTTGTAGTAAATATAAGCAACCTTATAAAGAAAATGTAATTAGATGCTTTAACAAGAAACTGTGAAACAAGCTTTTATATATCTCCACTTAGTTTGATCCATTTTCACCTACAGAGAGGAAAGCACCAGTCTTCTTATTAAGACAAATACTTTTCTCATCTAAAAGCTGTTTTCCGACTGGACAACATTTACTCAGGGCGATCAATGTCCCATGTCCTTGTTCTCTTCTCTCATACTCAGGGGAAATATGAACTTAAATACAACCTCACCACCTTAATTTACCCTTTCACCAAGCAAAGGACAAGCTCTCTAACAGAAGCCCAAGGGAAATAGTCTACCACGTTGTTCCCACACACCCTCGGTAGGGCTAACTGTGGTTGGGATGGCACATTTTTTGGGGTGAGATGTTAATGATTGTGGCTCTGTAGTTCAAGACACCATGGATACACAAAAACACAGTCACAAATACGTGCATGCAGCTGCCTCCAAGAGGTGTGGATCAATTCCTCCTTTATAAGGGCTTTTGTCTGTCGAGGATGAGACCAGAAGGTTATCAGATGGGAGTCAAACAGAGATCCTTGCCATCTCATTGGAGCTTGGGTTAAGACATAAACAAGGGGGTTTGTGCACACAGCATGTGGGGAAAAGAGAAAGGGGGGAGGGCATGGGAGTATCACATGTAAACAAGAATGAGAATAATGGTGAACACAGACTGTAGGCTATGGCAAGGGAAAGTTTTGAGCTAGAATGATTTGATTTTGGTGCACAGATTTTGTATCTCTAGATGCTGAAATGGTGGACAAGAAGTGGTAATCAATGGTTTCTCTGTCCTGAGGTTTTATAAGGCAGTCCAAGGTCTCACAGGATTCAGCATGAGGATGGTTCATGCTTGAGGTCAAGAGTGGCTGACAATTCTCCCACAGATTCCACTGAGAGAAATAATATCCTTCCTGAGGGCATTACTTGAATAGAAGTGTGTACGAACAAGGCTTAAAATGTCAACAACTGAACATGAATTTAGTTTGTAATTTGAAAGATTTGAGAGAGGCAATTTCAGTTTGAAAAGACACTCAATGTGATAACAGCACATTATTATCTAATCTTACTTTACAGCTCAACAAATAGAGTCATCAGCCATGCTATAAAGCGAGTGATTTCAAAGACTTACCGTAAACCCTCACATGTTGGGGCCTGCCTCATTTCCATTTAGAGGGAGCGATGTTCTACTAAACACCATGCAGGTTTCACATCCCATCTGACATTTGTACAATCAATGTTTCTGTAAAGCTGGGGACTTGTGACTCTTTAGTATCAATTGTCATCTCCTACATTTCTCAGGTACTTTCCCCCCTCTGCATCAAAGCTAGGCCACATTAATGCAGACAATATCCCTACTTACCTGAGGCAGCAGGCGGAGACTGTGCTCTCACAACTCTCCATGGAGTGTCATGTTTTCCTCAGTATATGCCTCTCTTCCTTCCTCTGTCAGTGTTGGCATACCAGGGCTTGTCATTTGGTTCTTGAATTTTTCATGCAGTTGCATTTGCATGATCACAATCCTGTGTCACTTCTTCCCCTGCGAGATTAAATGCTGCCTAGCAGTTGAACTTTCATGTGACTCCACTGAGGCAGAACAGAAGTGAGACAAGCATGCTTATTGGGATTGTCAGTGCAAGAGCCATCTTGTTTCAAGACTCCCTCACAGTTGGGCAATTAGATGCAAGAGCCCCACAAGGGCAACTTAAAACAAGTTTAGTAGTCAGTTTACATTGGCTCCTGTATTATAATATTTGCATTTGCTGAGTCATATTTTGTGGCATCCATTGCTCCAGTGACAAAACAGGACATTGTTTTAGTTGTGTGCACATAATTCCACATGTGACAAAACAGTTTCTGTCAGAAAGGTGGGTTTGCGTCTTGACCTTCTCATTAAACACTTCAAAAATCCTAATAAAGACTTCATTTAAGCCAATATGTCAACACAAATCTGGATGCTGGCTCTGGCTCTGGATGCTGTGGGTCTGTCTTGGTTGACAACATCACTCTGCAGCATCATGTAGACATCGGGGACAGTGTCTCTGGACTGGCAGACAGGGATGATGGACCCCCCTCTTCAGGAAGAAAATATAGGCTGGATTAAGAGGCAAAATACACACAGAGCAATCTAACATGGCTAACTAATAGAATAATATGTCTAAAGTAACTGCTAACATTTTAAATCAAATAACACCATTATTCTACTTGAAACACTATTTTGACTCCATGGACTTTTCACTGGCTGATTTATCTGTCTCAAACCAATCCTTACCCTTAAACTTAATTAGTGATTCTTCAGTGCCCTTTCTTTTCTTCATCCTTACCCATCTTTTACAATGAAATTACCAGAAATGAACATTTAGAATTTAGGTTTTCCAATGGCTAGTTAGTTTACACTTAATATTGTTAACTATTTATTATCATCAACCATGCTTTTCTATGCAGATACATAGTCCTCTGATGAAAAAGTAGATATTTTGTCAATTCATTATCCTCAAGCCAAAGTTATGGTTCAAAAGATGATCCTGACTTTGTTCAGCAGTTTCAAAATGAAAACAGGCTCACTTACTTTTAACAGTTTCTACTAATATTATGACTTATTTCATAACCTTATTTATTAAAGCACAACAACAAAACAGGGAGTTTTAGTTTTAAGATTGCAGGGAACTGCGGTTGTTCATCAACATAAAAACTTAAGCTAGCTGAAGACAGACGTCAATCACTTCGACACAAACCAGTGACAGTGCTCTTATAATAAGCCTCCTCAACCTCCCTGGTTAAATCTATTCAGGGGTCCTGGAGAGGATGGTCCGTCAAATAGTCAAACCTCAGATTGAAGAGGAGCAGTGTGGTTTTCATCCCAGTCATGGAACAGTGGACCAGCAGTACACCCTCTTCGGGGTCTTGGAGGGGGCATTGAAGCACTCACAACCAGTCTACATGTATTTTGTGGACTTGGAGAAGGTGTTCGACCACGACTCCTGTGGAAGGTGCTCCACGAGTATTTAGTACTGGACTTACTTGTACAAAGTTTCTGGTCACTGTACGATTGGTGCCAGAGCTTAGTTCGCATTGCTGGCAGGGGTTGGACTAAGTCAAAGCTGCCCTTTGTCACAGATTTTTTTCATAACTTTTATGGACAGAATTTCTAGGCACAGCTGTGGTGTTGAGGAGATCCTATTTGGTGGCCTCAGGATTAGTTTTTGCTTTGTGCATATGATGTGTTTCTGGTGGATTCATTGGGCCATGATATCCAGCTTTAGCCAGAGTGATTTGCAGCCAGGTGTGAAGCAGCTGGGATGAGAATCAGCACCTCCAAATCCGAGATCATGGTCTTCAGCCGGAGAAAGGTGGAGTGTCCTCTCTGGGTTGAGAATGAGGTCCTGCCTCAAGTTTTGTTCACAAGTGAAGAAAGGATGGAACGGGAGATCAAGAGGCGGATTGATGCTGCATCTGCAGTAAAGGCGACTCAGACCAAAATGTCTCTCCCCATTTGTTTATTTTGACAGAATGTTAAAACAAACAAAGACTACATAGTTTCAAACCTCTTTGTTTCTAGAGATTGCTGTGCTTCTGAAAAATGAAACTACTGTAAAAATGTTTTTGTATTCTTCCCCAGAACTGAGCCTTGACAAAATCATGTTTTGCATGTCCACAGACTATTCTCACCACTGTCGGGCTTTGTTTTCACTAACATACAGTGATAATTTAATTCAGTACAATTAGCAAAGGTCAATTCCAGTTAAGTTGTAGAAATATCTTCTGGACCACTGAGAAAAGTATGTAAATTGGACGTTTAATTAAGGAGCCAACTCAAATTGAAAAATTCCTGTGTATGGTATGTTTTACTGACTAACCAAGATTGATTTTTAGTTTGCAAATAGATTTATTGTCATGCCTGCTCCTGCCTCTCGGGTGCAGCAAGGACTGAACTACAATACCCAGAAACCATCTACTCAAGCCATCTTGGACCACACCTGTATACCATCATCATAATCAGTGACTACACCTGGTTCTCTACCCATATATACCTCCTTCAAAGACTATCACATTGTGTAGTATTCTCAGCCTGTCTTCAGACCCACACCGGTCAGAGTTGTGCTTAATTAAAACTTGGATTCATCTAACCTGCGTTTGTGTCCGGCTTCTCCTTCTGGATATCGTGACATTTATACATAAAAAGCCCGTACTAGCTCTAATTTTTAAGCATGATGATAAATTGATCTATAACCTGTTACATGTGACAAATAAAAACTTTTAGATGAAAGAGATGTATAATGACAGTGTTGAAATGAGTGTGTGAAAAATCTTTTTTCATGTAAATGCAGGGAGTACATCAATGGTATTATGAAAGACTTCTTGGCTAAGATCTGACGTTTATGGACCTCAAATGCTCTTAGATCTGGATTAATCTGTCATTAGCAGACAGACAGCAAACACTTAAAAGAAGGTGTTGCCGGCTGCTTCAGACTCAGGAAATGGCAGGAGGGACTGTCAAAACATGGTGGAACATGTTTGTGTAAGCAACTATAAGTGTCTGGGGCCAAATCACACACCTTTAATAACAAAAGAGAGGATAGTTAAGGGATGATCACTTTGTTACCAGCCATCTCAAAAGAGGAATTTAGAATTTTTTAATTTCCTTTGTCTTAATTTTGCTGGATGAGCTGCCATTTTTTAACCAGTTTATAAAAGAAAATGTACCTGACTCTTTTGGAGGTTTTCAGGTTTTGCCTGTAGATGAAAATGCAGCTGTAAGAAACAGACTCACATCCCTGTTGCAGGTGCATACTGGTCATTTTTCAATAGCCATGATAATTGGGAGAGGTTTGAGGTAGATGCTATGGGTCAGATTGTGTGCCTGAACAAGAAACAGGGGGCAGGCAGATGTTGTGCATTATGTACCAGTCTACTGCCTCTAAAATTTCCCTGCAAATGAGCATCCTAATGAGACTCAGTGTTTGTGGGTCAAGGAACAGCCTAATCATGCTAAGTCAATTGCATCTTTTCTGTGTGTTTTTGTGTCTGTGCTTGCATATGTGTGTATGTTACAGTGAGTAGATGAGCCAACATTTGTCTGACTCAGGAGAGCCAGTCATCTTGTTTCTTAATTTCCCTATCTTACCCCATGCTCCGAACCTGGCTGGATAGTTAAATACATTACATTAGCCATACAATATGGAGTTGTCTTGTCTGTCTCACTGCAAAACAGATGTCAAACATGTTCATTTTCTTGTTCTCTCTTTGCTTGCATCCAGTTTTCAAAAGTTCCACTAGTCAAGATTAATTGTGCATTATGCCTTTAATGGCACAACGGATCATTAAAAACTTGATATATAGGAAGCTATGTACAGGACTAAGGAGGTAGTAAGTCTATTACAAGAAAAACTATATGCAAAACTTAAACTTCCAAATAAACAATCAATATTACAGGTTAGCGTCAGTTTCCTTTACCCTGATGCACGAGTTACAAAAGTTGCTCACAGTCACACCAAATATTAATGATGAATATTATGATTTTTTTTGTATGCAACTGAAAAAAAGACAAAAAAGTCTCAGATAATTTGTATATGACAGTTCACCCTGAACATTTAAACAGTTGCATTTAAATAATCTATCAAAACAATAGAAAACAAACACACAACAAAAAAAGGAGCGAATGAGCTTCAAACATAAAATGCAATATATATAGTTATAAGGATATTACTGCAATATACGGTATACAAAATAAAACAGCTACATTAAGTAGGTAAAATAGCAAATTAGCTCTCGTTCATATCTAAAGCTTTGATAATTAGAAATTCATCCACGTATGGTTATTCATAATTTAGAAGCAATTAACTTGACCCATAGAAATCTGGCAATGGTAGTCGCAAATAGTTGGTCTTGATCTCTGCTTACAGTCAGCTAAAAATGTGTCTCCTGAGAGCTCAGTGGGAGACATGAGCTGAGAAGTCACAACTTGGGCATGAAAGGTTTCCAGGAAAAATCTTCTGGCCTTTTAGAAATTGCAGGGTAAGATTTTTTTTTTAATACGCCAGATAACGCATTTATTATTGAATGCATTATTTGTAGACATAACTGTACCAGAGCTAATTTTGTAACTCATAAAAGGCCATATATGACTATTTAAGTAATACTTCTGTAGTTATTAATCAGATTTTGAAAAGGGATAACTGTAAATAAACATATTTCTGTCTTCAGTAGTGATCATAATGATACAAAACTTTTTTTTCACCAATTACTACTACAGTTGTTGGTACTTACTACTTACATACTGCCGTACGGCAAAGACAAATGTCGTAAAACGTCGAAACGGCTCTGACGTTTAGGGACAGAAGCGAAAAACAGCGGGCTTGTTTGAAAGGAAGTCGCCGTGGTTACTTAGGGATTTAATCCGGTATGACAATCTTAGCCTTGTAGAATCAAATTAAATAATGGCTTTAGGTAATGAACATGCGGTCCTGTCAATCATGTCGCGACGTTATTTGCATCACTGACACTGTGGAAAACTGTCAACATCGGATAAAAAGCGCAAAAAATATGACTATTAAACGTTAAGTGGTCATTGTTAGCTAAGTTAGCTACAGTAGCAGTGTCTTATCAACTCTTAACTGTTAGTTTCCACATATGGCTGGTTAGCTACCCACCGAAACAGGTAAGAGACAAGTTTAATTGGTGTGTAGTTTTCGAGAAAAAGCCCAGGTGTTTGTCGCATTTATTAACATTTGCCGAATACATGAATGCTATGTCAGCAAGCTGACTAGTTGGAAAATAAAACCGTTCCTAGTGTTATTGCTCCAAAAAGCTCCTCTTAAGAAAATCACGCTATCGCTTTGTGTCTACTGTCTGTCGTTTTTTTTTTTTTTGTTAACAACTCTTAACGTTTACGTGTCTACGTTTTAGGAACGAAAATGTGCTCCAACAACGACCCTCGCATCGTAGTTATGGAGCAGGAGGTGAAGAATCTATCAGACGAGTTGATGCAATGCCAGGTATGTATATGCGCACTGTAGTTGTAGCTGTCTCTGGAGATTGTGTGATTTGTGTAACAGGCAAAAACGGTTAAGGCTTCCTTTTTTTCCTTTGCTCTAAAATGGGGACATTTTTATTTTTTGCTGATGACAGAAACTACATTTAATGTATTTTCATGTCAGCAATTGTTACAGGTTTGAATTGTATGCAGTTGAATACTGTGTCTCATTGTAATGTCATTGTTATTGCATTGTCATTACATGTCACAGGTCAACATAAACAAATATTTATGTATATTGTTTGGGCACTCACTGTCACAAAGATTTTTTAATATTCATGTTACAGATGTTTGTCTACATCATTTACTACAAGATTTGGTTTTCTTTTTACCATTTCTGTCAGATTTTTTAGTTAATCCATTCACTCATGTCCCAATGTCAATTTCCAGACCTTTAAAAGATGTTTTTCACTAACAAGTAATGAACAGACAAGACAAAGATAATTATTTGAACTGAACCATTTAACTTTTCAGATTTAAAAAAAAAAAAATTTTGTTTCTTTAAAGGCTGAGAAATAAAAGTTTTAGTGGACGGTAAAACTGAACAATAAGACAATTTCAAAATTATATTGTCAGCCAGCTGTGTATCCCTCAGCACGCTCCTCTGTAGTAATCTCTTCTCTAAAGAACAGATTAATACAGTGTGCAAACTTTTGTCGAGTTGCTGAATGCTAAAACAGGAAACACAACTAATTTGTTTGAATCACCTGAAAGAATGCGTGAAGACCGTTGCAATCCAATTCACCAGTTCAAAGCATCAAAAGAAATATTTGGCTTCCATCCTATATGAAAATGATTCACATGAAAGCAAAGTAATTACACCACCAGTTTCATAATTCATAGCAAAAGACATCATGCCCCTTGCAGTCATTATTTGTGTACTTTTGAAATTAATGGTATTAACAAACTACATACTAATCAAGACAAAGATTGATAAGTATGTAAAAACCTTTTTTTGCCATCTTGTGCAGCCCTCAAAGACAGAATTTCTTTTCTTTAATTTTTATATTTAAAAATCCTGAATTGACCTGTTTAGACAACTTTCACTGTTTTCAAACAAGGCCCACGTTTCAAATGCCTTAATGACTTCTTTTATTTTTTTTTAGAAATTTAATCAATTATTTTCTATGGGTATCATTACTTTTTATAGTTTTACTGTAAAAAAAAAAAAGATTTTATTTTGACCTGTAAACCTTATGGTAACAGGGCATGCTACAGAGCATTAGTCCGCTGACTCTTCCTCTAACTAAGAAGACAAAAAAGGAGGGAAAAATATAGATTATAACACTCCTTAGGACTGCAGTTGTTATATTAGTAGGTAAAATGAAACAACAATAAAAACCCTCTGTGAGTTTGTTATTGATTTGACTAAAATGCATAAAACATATTTAGTTGTAGTTATTTAGATGAAAAAGTAAATTCTGTAAATGTCAGTGATGCATTATTGAGTGTTTCTCAAAGAAATAATCAAATAAGCTGCATTCTTAATCTTTTTTTTTTGTGCAACATACAGACACAAAAAGCTCACAAGCAGACTTGAGAAGTTTTCATTTCACTTTGCAGTACAGTGATTTAGGTAGTCCTTGCATACTCACCACCAGGTGGTGTCTAATAACATGAGTGAACTGACCTAGCATGTCTTTCTTTGTATATTTATGCAACCTTACTATACAAGTAGACAGGCAACTGTGGAGTTCACCAGATAGAGTTTTAAATTAGAGATTTTATAAGACTATATGTACTGTGTGACACCCTGGGCAGCAGCATTTGTTGTGGGACTTATTTCTTTTAAAACATTTGTGTCTTACCTGATTGATCCTGTGTATGAAGTTTGATTTGACTTTTGAAGTCAACTTCATGTAAGTCACGTTATGTATATAAACATGTATATTCCAGCATGATAGCAATTCACATCCTTTTAAAAAGAAGTAGTCATACTTCATAACCAGTTAAATGTTGTTAAAATTCTACAGCAAAATAACTTGTTTTGGTCCTTTAGCTGATCAAGTACTGCTTATGACATTATTAGATCAAATTAAATTGAGGTTGTAACATCAATTTTTAAGCAGTGTGTTGAAGTGGTAGCTGCTGAAAGTGAGATTTACTTCATGTATTGTAACAAGTAAAGGATAAATTTATTAGAGTGGTATATATAATCTCAAATGTGATAAAGTGAAAGTATAAACTAACTAAATGGAATAAAGTAAAATAAATAAGGCACTTGAGTATAGCTATGTAAAAAATTTGCTTCTACTTTACCGGTATTATACATAATTACATGATCTATTTGTTTCTGTGTTTTTATATTAGAAGTAAATGTATGTTATACAATGTTGTACAATGAAAAGTGACAGGAGAGCAGGTAGAGGAAGGGGGTGACTTGCTGCAAAGTTCCATTCATCTGAACTTAAACATAGACTTACTTCAGCAAGGAACTCCACTCTCTATACAGTACTTAACCAACTGAGCTATTCTGAGGCCCTTTTGTGATTTTCCAAAAAACAGATCAATAAAAAAATCACTAGATATGACAGATATGTTTGTTTAAAATACTTTTTTTTGTTTAAAGAGGAAACATAACACTATTACTGAGATATTTTTGTCTCTTTTAATACACTTTACTTTGTTTACCATTTATTGAACTGACATGGAGGCCATCCTTGGTGGTCCTGTCCAGAGCAGAGCATCAGTGATTCTCTGTATCTAATAAGGACCTTAAGTTGTACCATGTACTTTTTAAATAGTGACATTTGAATACCACTGATGTCTTAAGTCTCTGGCATGATGTACTTCAGGACAGCTATTAACTACAAAGACTCTCATCTGTCAGCTGGCAAATGTTCCTGCTAGACCATGCTAATTTTACTAATGTGGGCTGAATTCCAGTGGCTCTCTCTGGTATGTTTAGCCCATGGTGTTTCAGTATCTTGATTCATATGAATAATTCAGTGACCATCAAACACATATTCATTGCATCTTTAAGTACACATACGGCAGAGGAGAGCCCTTGATGAGGGTCCTGACTGAACACTTGTCAGTGGAACTACTAATGGCAGCCAAAGGCCAGTCAGAGGGAGACCACATATTTCAAGTAAACCGTGCCGCTTAATGTAATCATTAGCTGTGTTCCTTGTTGGATTTTTATGAGATCTCCATCCCCTTTACCCTTTTGCCTTTCTGTATACACACCCCTCGTACACAGATGCATACAGAGACAGAGATCTAAAGTATAGTCCTTCCACTTTATATGTTCAGCTCATGGTCTTTTCAAGGTCTGATGCTGCCATTTTAGTAAATAATTGATTAGACACTTTTGAAAAGGGGGTTAAAATTCATGTACTAATTGGAGACCAGTAGATTCCAGTGGGAGGGATGACTTTTATCTTATGATGATGTGAACATAATTTATCAGATAATTTTATATTAAGTCGATTTGGTATAATTCTGTCTTTTAATGTCAGAAAATGTAGTTTTTAGATGTCCCTCATTAAATGTAATGTAGCTTAAAAATGTTTGAAAAACCAGCAAGACAATTTGAATTGGAGATGTGTCAGGGGCTGGCTGGGTTTTCCTACTTGAAGATGACTCTCTCTGTCATCAGTTTTGAATTTCTTTGGAGCTAGTTACTTCGGAGCTGTGGTAGAAAACATATCCGGAGAGCAAATGATTAATAAAGAAAATATAAGCTTGACCGCTGTGTTTTGATTTGGATCCTTGCTCTCCCCAGTCATAAATAGTGCATAATGACAAGTGTCAATGCTCGCTTCCCTTGAGTCGAAGGTCACATCTCAGCGATGGAGATTACTGCAAAGAGGGGCTCATGATTAGAGCAGGCTAGATGAAAAACTGTTTTGTACAAGTTGTTTAAATTATTGATTGACTACCCCTACTGTCGTATGCTAATGTCGCTGAGAATCCTATCGAATGTTTTATTTTTAAGTGAGAAGATCTGTGATGTGTTAATGGTTTTCTGTTGGGGATTCATCAATATCAAATGTATCATCAGATTAATCAAAAAAAAAAAAAAAAAAATCTCAGTTACAAATAATATCTATTGACTTGTTAAATCCTTTATTTTCCACAGGCAGACAAGGAGTTTGTGTGGTCTCTGTGGAAACGGCTGCAAGTGGCAAATCCAGACTTGACCCAGGCTGTCAGTTTGGTGGTTGAGCGGTGAGTGGATTCATCTTTCAAATTGCCACCTTAGAAGCTCAACAGCTGAACATCACTTTATCTCACAAGTGAAGAAAAATATGTGTGAAAGTCGTTCAAGGGGTTTTTAAAAGTACCTTGGCCATTCTACAGGGGTTATGATGGAATCTGGTGCAGATGCTGATTTAAGCCCTCTTATCCCTAGTCTTGCAGTTCAAACAATGGAAAGCCCTTTAATGAAAATACTCTTCCTCTGCTGCTCAAATGCTGGACAGTTGAAACAGTCCTGCCAAATACTTGTCTTTACTGGATAAATTGTAAGATTGAATAAGACTTCTTTTGCTGCATGGCTAAGCCAAATGAAAAATAGTGGCATGGGAACTTTCAGGGAAGACAGAGGTTTAGGATTTTTGCCTGATGTTGCAAATTTCTTCTTGGAGAAACAATTGTGACTTTAAATGGTCATTTATTTATCAATGAAGTTTTAACACATTATTCTGTTTCATCTGAATGTAAGTAAAATGTGCTTGAGTTGTTATCTGATAATTTAAATTTTAGTAACTTTTTCATTTGGATTTTACTGTAATCAGAATTTCTGGTTCCTTTACTTTGCCTCTTAAAAAACTTTCAGTTTTTAGTAGACACAGTGCAGCAGTATGCACAGATATCCTAAGTACTGCCTCTTATTCCTACTTTATACTCTCTTTGGTTCCTTATGGCCCCTTAGGAAACCCATCAAAGTATGTTGGTACACTGAGACTAGTGGGGGAACATGCACCCAGAGAGTGTATGTGTATTGTATCACCTGACGCACAGAAGGATATTGACATGGTAATTGTGTCGACTCCAGTCAAGCACCGGTGCCCACTGGGAACTGCCATTCAACCCTCCCCTTACTGTGTAGATCTTGTCGAGTGATTGGTTGGTTGCTCAGGACATGGTGAACACAGCCCAATATATGAGGAGATGCAACTAGGCCTGCCTGTTATCCAGCCCCTCCAGGGACAACAGATGCGTATTTCAATGTCTACCATGGGAGAGGGCTGATCAGAAGAGTCAAAGAGATGACGGAGTAGGCCTCAAAGATGGGAGGTGCACAAGGAGCGAAGTGATGAGTAAAGGGAATGGGTGTCCCTAGTGGTCTTGAAACAAACAGGTCCCCACTTGAAGCCTTGTTTTTGTCTCCCTAAAAGGTCATTATGATAAAAGTAGTGCTAGTGAGCTCAAGAGAAGGTTCAGAGTTTTGTGCTACTGACTGTAGTACTCTAGTTAAGAGTCTAGAAGTGACTGTGAGCAACCTTTTTGTTTTAAATTCACCTAAAATTAGCGCTTAAGATTCACAGTGATTTATACATAATTAAATTAAAATAATACGAATATGAAGGATGCCTTTCTGAGAACACTGACATTTTTACATTTTTAAGATAGTTGTATATTATTCAAATTATAAAAACAAATGCAAGTTTGTTTTATTTAATTATTTATTTTTTTCTTTCAGTGAGAAACATAAAGCTGAGATTAAGGACAGAAAAGTGCTGGAGATCCTCCAGTCCAAAGACTACAAGATACAGGAACTCGAAGAGGTACAGTAGGACTTTGGGATAAATAAACTTAAAAATTACTTTAGAATCCATTATTTTATAGTAAATCTTTACAATTTACAGATTTGTATCATCTTTACAGATCTTGAAATTGGCTGAAGTGATTAGGTCGAGTAGAACCACTGAAAATTTAAGACCGTCTTCAGGACCTTGTCAAAAATCCAGAAGGAAATTTCTTATTTATTAACCTTTATCAAATAAAATCTCTTAACAATTTCTGGTTAAATTTGTGAACTGAGTCATAAAATTGCTTATTTCATTGCTTTTTTTTTTTAGCCTACTGTACTTCTCTTAATCTCAACTTTATTTATTTGGGAATTTACTTTAGTTTACTTGGATTGTTATTACTAATAAGCTTAACTCCTGGCTTGTGTATTTTCTCTGTATCTCTTTAGCTCCGTGTGTCTCTCTCTTACCTGCTTTTTTGCTTCACTTTTTAAGTAATATTTCCTGTTGGCATGATGGATAATGATAATAACATCACTAATGTAATTTACTTTATATCATCATCCCTTCACTGCAGCATCTGTGTCTCTTTTGTTAGCGTCCTTCATCCAGAATAGTGTTCTTCATTAATGGGACCGACTTCAATGGAGTCATCAGCTTGGTGATGCTTTTTGACATTATTCTCCTCAGCAGCCATTATAGGGACTCATAGGACCAGCTGATGTGTGATTATTGAAAGCTTAATTTTAATACACATGCCTTTAAATTGAGGACAGTAAAAAAGGTTAAATCAACCAACACAAGGCAAGAAACACATGTATCTGATAAGTACTGGGGCTTTAAAGCACTGAAGCACAAGCTCTCTTGATTTGTATCAGTGATGTTTTGTTTCGGTCAGTGTTTTAGTTCAAGGTTCAAGGGAATTTTTAATTTTATTCTTCTATTTACAATAAACGAAAGAATCAAACTGAGCTATACTGTCTTTAGACAAGTCAAAATACACCTTGTTTTGATAACGGGAAGCATAATAATCATTGTACTGTATTTTCATTACCAGATTAAGCATTAAATTCTCAGTGTTGTAGCAGGTTATTTGAAAAGCTTATTAATACATGTACTGCAGTGCTGAATTCTGCACTGTGCCTTTTGTCCCTCTGACAGTAATCATGTCCTCTATAGTATCACCCCAAACTAACATGCTGATTAATCGCTTTTCCCTTATATTTTTTGGGAGATGTGATGGTCAGCTGAGTCCACATGAGATCTCAAATTTTTCTTAATTTATCAGGTCTTTCACTTTGATGATGTTTTTCTTCTTCCTGGTTTTCTTTTCTCATCTACCATTTTCTCTTTCAACTTTTCTAAGATAACTAGCTTTCAGTTTTGAAGAGCACAGTGTATTTCCAAAGGCTAATCTTTCTGTCCCAAACCTCTTAACTTGGCGATACAACCTTAATTTTTCTCCTCTATCAGTTGAGAGCCACAGGGGTTCAAATTGTTCTTGCCTATCTGATAATCAGCATTGAATTTATATCCTACTCTCCACTATAAATCTCTATTAAAGCCTCCTCTATTCTTAGCGTGGCAAACTAGAAGTAGCGAGGAATGCTAAATCCACTATCTGGATATATGTCTGAGCAATTTCCCTCAACATGGCAATTAATTCTATCCCAGAATGCAGTGTTATTTGAAAGGGTGTAACCACAGAAGGCTGTGGATTACTAGCCAATGCCAGACCTCAGCTGATGCAGTATTGAGAAGTCAGCCTCCTCCTACTAAGGCCACAGAGGCTGAAAACAAACAACAGCAACTTGGAAGGGAATTTCAGCCAACATCAGAAGTGGGTGGTCATGAAATCATTGTATTTTTGCTAGTTAGTGGTTTGATAATTTTTAAGAATAATTAAATCATTGATCAGCTTTGTGACCTTATTTAATTTTGATGCTCTAAGAATTATAAGTTAGATCTTGATAGAAAAATGCAAGTGGTGGCTTATTCTTGAGAGCCGCAAAAATATTCTCAAATGTGCAATTTATTTTCTCTTGTTGTGACTTATTTTTCTTCATTAACTATACATTGCTCTAATTTAGGGTAATCACATTTTCTGGTTGGCTTTATCTAGCACCCTATTTACAATTTCAGTCCTTCAAGGCTATATTTTGTAATGCAACCTGTGGCTCCATCTTTTTCTAGACTTACTGAGTTGTGCTCTGCTGTATTTCTGTATCTCCCCATCTGCCCCAGAAAGTGACAGGGCAACAGCAGGAGATAAACAGCTTGGTACAAACGAGGATGACAGTGGAAGAGAAGAGAGCTTTAATGAAGAAGGAGTTTGCAACTTTGCGTGAACAACTGGTCAATAAAAGTCAGGAACTTAAGGTTGGTGAAACAAATTTTCTGTGGCAGTAGGGCCTCAGATTCAAAAGTTTCTTTTCTGTGTGGCATCAAACACGACAAGTCTCCTGTGGCTAAAGCCTCAGGCACTTGAATCATTTAGAGGACAGTGAGGATTGTTCAGCCCTCTTGAACACAATCTGAGTGTCTTTGTGTCTTTCTCTCGCTTTTTCACCCGTACTCTGCCTCATCCTTACTTGCTTTTAGCTTTCCTTCTTTCTACTGACAACTGAGAATACTTAAAATGGGAAGTCTGTGTGTGTGTGTGAGAGAGAAAAGGAGCCAAAGGAAAGCAGGTTGTTAACTTGCATATAAATACTTAATGCCTCCTTCAGTGGTGAAAGTGAAAAGTGCTCATGTGATGGTGTGGCTTCTCCCTAATTATGCTTAGATGGGACATGGTTATGATTAATTAATAAAGGAATGGTCTTTACAGTCTTGGTGGGGTCTCTTGGCAAGAAATCGTGGGGGACGGCATCAAAGGATACCTGGGTTGAGTTTAATGGATCTTGTAGCAAACACCATTCTCATTAGGACCTGTCATTAAAGCTGACAGACTGGCCCCTGTACCCACATGAGCCCAGCTCCTGCAGCACCTCTTGACCCATACCAACTAACACCTGGTTGTGAAAGCCCATTCATACAGCACAGATGACCTTGATCAATCAAAAACCTATGCAGAGGGCTCCTACAAGAACACCAGTCCACTGTTTATGCATTCATTTCACCCTCAACCCCATGGGCTATTTCTCCTTCTGCATCGCCACAGGTTTCTTTTTCATTTCAGTTTGAATTGCTACTTTTTTTTTGTCACTATTGTTTATTTGGCCCTGTTGAACCCCTGCTAACATGCTTACACACAAAAACACCTTTTTTTTGTCCAGGAAATGAAGACAGAGTACAGTAAAAAGGAGGAGGAGGAGCAGCAGGTGGTATGGGCTCTTAAAGAGGAGAAAGAGGGATTAACGTCTCTCTGTGCCTCTTTGAGAGCTGACCTGGAGGAGAAACAGAGGCAGGCCAAGAGTCAGCAAGACCAGAGGGATACCGCCCAGGCCAGATTAAAGGTATGAGCACAGGGACAAGTCCAGTCATAGATGCACAAACCTTGAACTCTGATCCCTCACACCCTGTCCTCCTCAGCATGTGAATATAAAAGGATCTTGGTACCAAACCCATAAATATACGTGCACTTACATTCGGAGTAAGGAAAAATTCTGATATAACATAGAAGAGACTGTTTTTTTGTTGTAAAATAATTTTAGTTGACCACAGCTGAATGATACTTTTGTGACATTGTTGGCACGTGTGGGCTACAGAGTTGTAGTAGTCTTTTCAGCCAGTTATTCTTTCCAGATGCAAGCAGTTATCTCACAATCCTTTAGTTGTCATTGTGGTTCTATACCTTATCTCATCTTATGAGAAATACAGCAATCAAAAGTTAAACTATTGCTGTTTAAGCATTCAGCCAATTAAATCCCGATCAGGGTCCTTAAAGTTTTGTTTTGTTTTATTTATTTATTTATTTTTTTTTATTTTTTTTGCATTTTTACATGGAGCTTGTTTCCTTTTCCTTGCAGAAGACAGCTAACTGCCAGTGCTAGAGTAGAAGGACACAAGAATCTCACATTCCTCTTTTTTCTTACAGACTTATAACTATGAAACACATAGCTCTCCAAGTAAAATAGAGAAAGACAGAAAGTCTTGAATAAGTGAGGGACTCCTGAGTAATTACGCTTGGACGGAAAGGAGCCCAGCAACTAGTATACACATCCATCAGTCTTGGACTGTCCACCTGTTCCTCATTTTTTTGGAATCAGACTTTGATTTGAAAGATGGTAATCGAGAATATGGAATGCCCAGGGTATGCATACTACAAATTTAACATAGCAAAGGTTTGTCCAGGAATTTTTTATTTAATTTGGCCATGCAGTGATGGATAAGATTCAAATATTGGGTTATTATATTTTGTTAAAAGTAACGGTTGCAAAAATTCATTAAATGCATAGCTACTAAGCTAATACAGATTTCTTAATTAAGTTGTCAAAATACTCATTAAAACTTTATAACACTTGGCCTTTTCTTGCACTTTTCATTTTTCTAACTTTGGAAATCTGTTAAATATTATTGTTATTGTCTGACACCAGGTTCTGGAAGAGGAACTGCACAGTGCTTGTCAGGATTTGTCTACTTTGCAGAGACACAACAACAATCTAGCAGCACAGCTTTCTTCCAAAGAGAGGGAAATGGCAACAAAAGAGAAGCAACTTGATCGACTACGGTGAGCTCCTTCAACTTCAGCAACATTGTTTGCATGTAAAGAACCCTAACCCTAATAAATGATTTGTGGTAATTTAATTACTTAAAGGAAGTACGGATTGGTACAGTGCGGATACACTGACAGGTCAAAAAATAAAAGAAAAAAAGGTCTAATGATTTGTTGGACCGTCTTTAGGTTTGATTATGGCACGCATTTGCTATGGCATTGTTTCAATAAGTTTCAGCAATTGCACAAGATTTATTTCCATCCAGTGTTGCATTAATCTTTCATCATCATCTTGTATTGATGTTGGGAGAGTCCGACCACTGCACAAAGCTTTCTTCAGCACATCCCAAAGATTCTCAATGAGGTTTCAGGTCTGGACTCTGTGGTAGACAAACCAAGTGTAAAAATCTCTCAACAACTTATTCACATTTTGATCCAGATGAATCCTGGCATTGTCAACTTGGAATATGGCTGTGTCATCAGGGGATTTCTTTCCCAATCACATTTGCTTCTGGAAGACGATGGTTCCCGACTATCCTCCCAGTTTTCAATAATGCGTTGAACAGTTCTTAACCCAATTTTAGCAGTTTCTGCAATCTCCTTAGATGTTTTCTCTGATTGACGCATGTCAATGATTAGACTAATCTTAAATAGACTAACATCTTTTTCACGACCACGGGATGTGTCTTTCCACATTGTTCTTTAAAAAAATGAGAAGCTACTTATTGCATCAGTTGGGGTTAAATAACTTGTTGCCAGCTGAAAGATAATTGCAGATGCAGTAACAATCCAATATTAGGCTTTTACCTTGTGTCCTTAGTTAAGTCCAGGTGGTGACTTTTTTTTTGGGCCAGGCAGTGCATGTCGAGTGGATCACTTTACATGGGTTACTGCATTGACAAGTCAGAATATTGCTCTCGTTGCTGTGAGGCTTGGGGGTGACACACATTTCTTCAACTCTGGCTCACCTAAAGCCATTTGATAAGCCCTGCATAGTGGATGTACTTTAAAAAAAAAGGAGAAAAGGGAAACAGGCAGGCTTTGGCTAAGCTTTAGTCGATATGATAAAAACTGTGAGAACTGTAGGAGCCTTAGAGGTAATCTCAACCTTTTTTAACTACTTTTCTGTTTTAATGCCAGAGACACTGACATGTCAGTCACATTAGAGGTATAGACCGTTCTTAGAAATTTAGCGATCGCATTAATTTTCTTATGTTGTCCTTACAAATAACAAGAGCAATTTGTGGTAATTCCACTGGAGAATGCACCACAAAATTAAAAAGTGGTTTCATGGTATTAAAAGTTGCTATTTTGAGAAAAGAGGCAACTTAAAATAAATAAAAATTCATCATTAACAACAGTCATGTTACAATAATAATAATAATTTTATGGTTAGCATGTTTTTTTTTTATGTTGAATGGGCACTGAAGATTATATATTGGCGCAATTTTATTTAAAATTATATTTACGTTATTAAGTATCATAATTTTAGTCTTTTAATTTTTTTTGCACTTTTGATATTATTTTCCTATCCAAAAATTCCATGCCAAGTGCACCTTGATTCATGCTGCTCTGTCATCATGCTATTTATAGCCTTTTTAAATACTTTTAACATGTTGTGATTGCTGTTTTTATCCTTATTTATTCTATTTGTCTATTCTTTTATTTTTATGTTGTACATTGCCGGTCCTGAATACACATTTTGTTAATGTGTTACATACATATGAACAACAAAAAAATAATTTAAATTTTAAATATTCTTATGTTCAATTTGACTTAGCATAACATGTTGTGGATGCATGTTTGTGTGTCTTCTTTAGGCATGATTTTGCTGAAGTGCAGACTCTGTACACACAGAGCACAGAGCATGCAGCAGAGCAGAGCCACTTGATCAAGCAACTGGAGGGACTCAACTTAGACACACAAAGAGTCCTGAGGAACCAAGAAGAGGCTCACACTGCTGACACCACATCCTATCAGCAGGTATTCATTGACAAACACATGTTAAAGCCACATTGTTGAACTCCACTAATTCACTTCAGCCACTGTGGCAACTCATTACAAGGCGAACTGTAACTTAGTCATTCTATTACAGTTAAAAAATAGCAGCTCATATATAGCTTATATATTTGGTTAGAGTGAATGAGTTATC
Source organism: Rhadinocentrus ornatus (assembly GCA_037177495.1). Classification (NCBI taxonomy): domain Eukaryota; kingdom Metazoa; phylum Chordata; class Actinopteri; order Atheriniformes; family Melanotaeniidae; genus Rhadinocentrus; species Rhadinocentrus ornatus. The sequence goes on from JBAMHW010000004.1 coordinate 14,681,050, forward strand.
CACATACCACACTTCTATCTTTTGCGGGCGGCTGTAGCTCAGGAGGAAGAGCAGTCGTCTTCTAACTGAAAGGTCGGTGGATCAATTCCTGGCTTTCCCTGACTACATGTCGAAGTGTCCTTGGGCAAGACACTGAACCCCACGTTGCCTCCTGATGTGCCTATCAGGGTATGAGTGTGTGTGTGAATGGGTGAATGTTACAAATAGTGCAAAGCGCTTTGAGTGGTCAAGCTGACTGGAAAACCGCTATATAAGTACAAGTCCATTTACCATTTATCATAAATGGTTTTCCTTAAGTAGGAAAATATATGTGTGTTGAAATTCTAAATAAGATATATCTTTCAGCTATTTTAATTTGATGATGCTCACAGATGTTTTATAGCAGAAAAAGAGGTGAAAAAAAAACATTGCCAATGTCTACTGAGTTTTTGTCTTTTTATGTTCTTTGACATCAACCATGTCCAATTGCCCTGACTATGTCCTTGCCTATTTTCCTTTCTTTTTATATTTCCCCTGCTTTTTTTTTTAACCTTTTTGTTTTATATGTGTTTTTTAACAGCTATACAAGGAGTTAAGTCAATGCTACCAGGCTCTCCTGTCTAGTGAGGCCAAGCTCCGTCAAAATCACCAGCAACTTGGCAATCAATTGAATCAGAAAGACGATCACATTTCAGAACTCCAGGCTCTCCTACAGAAACAGCAGGAACAAATAGAGATTCAACAACAACAGTGGCAGCAACAGGCTCAGCACACAACTGTTTACCCTTCACCAAACAGACAAACCAACTTTATGGTAAGTTCTCTTATTGACTACCAGTTACATCACAAACTCCCTCGCTTTTACTTATCTTCATAAAATCTCCAGGTAAGGAGTGTTGTCTGTTAATTCCTGCTTTGCTGCAGAACTTTTTAAACTTTGACGACATTCATTTAAATGGCTATAGACAAGCAAATAAAATATGTTTTGCTTATGATTCTCCCAGTGGCTATATTGTCTTGTTACTTACATAGTAAACACTTTATATAGTGATACTAGTGTCAGACACCTGTGTGTAACTAGTGTGTAATTGTCATGAGGTGAAGAGATGGCAATGAGGATTAGCAGGCACTTGAATAACCGTCATATCCCAGCATGGCCTGTAATGATAGTCTTTAACTCAGTCATTCTTTTGAAATAACTGTAGTTCATCCTTGATCTATCCGTCCCTCTTCGTCCCACTGTATTTACTGTCAGTTATGTGATCCTCTCTCCCTCTCAGACGTATGAACACATGTACTCTCTGATTTGCTTACTTAATCAGTCTTGTTTCAATTTTTGCTCCCAATTAACTTGAAGTCATCTTAATACACTCCTGTTGAATAGGAAAGACAGATCAGAGTTGAAGAGAGGATTTATTTAAGAACCCACTAATGTTCTTGAAGATTAGGGCTGGTGATTATTCGACTTAATCACAATTGCAATCTGGGTTTTCAATGATAATAAAAATGAAATGGTCCGATTATTTTTCTCCTTCGCAGTTTACTCTTGTGCTGTTTTCAGTTGCAAATCGAGCACCACTGGCATTGCAGCGCTGCGCTCTGCTGCAGATTCCCCCCACAGTCCCAGCTGCTTTGGTTTAATTAAACTCGAGATGCAAACACCTCAAGTTATGGGCTGGACACATGGGGAAACGTCGCTCCTTCTCTATTAATTTTCTATGGAACCTGCGCGATGAGGTGGAAATCACTGCCCTCGTCCAGCCAAGCGACAGGCGACATTCGTGCATGTGAAATGTTGCGCTCGTTCACGTAGATGTGCACACGGGGGCTTACGACGCGACACAAGGAAATAGAAAAATATAAAATTTTTGTGAGTCACAACTAAATAATTCACCAGCTCCCAGACACAGAGATATAACAAACGTTATAAACAAACATAACTTTTTTTTTTCTCGCCAAAGACCAGCGCTCCATTAATACAGTGAACAACCCGGGATTTAAGAAACTCATCAACGCTTTGGAAAAACGGTATCACTGCCATCTCATCACTATTTTAAACGCGTATCTCTCCATGCCCTGTATGATGAGTGTTGTGAGGGTGTTTTGAAGGACGTTGCTGTCTGTTAAATGTTTCACCACCTGTGGTCAAGCCGCACCATAGAGCCGAATATGACGCGGATTTTAACGTGAAAACGAAATGTCTCCAGTCTCATTTATTCCAGATCACACCGGGCAGAACATAGCTGCTGCTGGTCTGAGACAAACAATAGCTACTGGGACAGGTGGAAAGAAACTAGTCTGTATTACCACAGACAACGCTTTAAATGCCACCGCATTTAAATAATAATTTAATCGGGATTATCATTTTTCCCACCATCGAGCAGCCCTAATGAAGATCATGTCAGGGTTATAGTTCTACATCCGTCAGTCAAAAGGAGTTTGATTTTAGCTCTGTACCTTTGAACTATCACTCCAAGGCCATAGAGACCTTTACTATCTCTTAATGATATGGAGATATGTGTAGATGGACCACACATCTAATAATCTAATGCTTTCAACACTGACGAGTATGTAAAGGCCTGTTGGGATCTTAGTGAAGTAAATTTCATCATCAGAATGTTTATAAAACAACCTGGGTGGACTCTCCCAATTTTTTGTGGCTTTTGCTCCACTAGGCATGTGAATTCTACAACATCAAAATGCATGCAGAATTTTAGGAGAGACAGTCTGAGAAGTTCTGTGCAATGTACTGCAGATACAAACAATTTAGCAGTTTCCAAATTTAAACTAACCTCACCAGACTATTAGTCTAAACATAAAAGACTGATTGGTCTACGTTGTTGGTTTGGCTTTAGTTGATTTAGTACCAGATATCGGTGCATGGGGAATATGAAGACCATTAAAAAATTCCGTTTGGACATATTCACTAGTTTATTCGTTAATCCCAGCGTTCGTATGTGAAAAATAATAAAAAAATGCCAATAACTGGTGTTATGAGTACATGTATAATCTTCTACACAAGCAGTGCAAGCTCTTCATTTGGCCGCGTAATTCACTGAAAGCAATACATTGTCACTGTGCACCTACATTTTGAAGCAAATCTCAGACTTAGCTTTACACAAACATTAACAGAATTTAAGTACAGTTAGATATGGCAAATGTCCGAGATGTCCCTTTTAGTTAAAAGAATAGATGTATATGTCTGCAGATGCCTCTGTACTGTGATTATGTGGGGTTTGTTGTCTACAGTGCTGTACCAACAACAAATGCATGCATGTGGTTTGCATGATTGTCTGTGCATATGTAAGGGAGTATGAGTTCTAGACTGGACTTTAGACTTTATTGCCCTCGAGGAGAAATTTGTCTTCACAGACCGAACCACTGGACTCCACATAACCAAGTAGACAATACTGTGGAAAACACCACATGACCTGTTGTGCTCTATAACCCTACTTCAATGTCCAATTGGTGTCTTTGTTGCATAGCAGCCATGTGGCTACAAAAAGTTGAAGAGGACGTGATACAAAGCACAAATTCTATTTTCTCATAGTCACAGGTTTACAGGTGAATATATCATTTACGCTGGAATGACAACGTCTTATTCTGATAACATGGCTGCATGAATCGGTTCAGTTTGAACTTCCTATCTCAGCTTATGATAATATTTTTGCAGCAGCTGAGTAATGTTTGTGGCCTCTACAGATTGTAATTATTTAATTTGACTGGTTGATATGTTCTGAAATTGCTGAGCCCCCCCCCCAAACCACCAGATTGTGGAAGTCAAAAGATATCAACTCAAATGTTAAGTGAGTTACATTTACCCTGTGTCACTTAACCCGGTTAATTAAACCAGCAGTAAAGTATAAATGGTTCATTTAGTCAGTAATTAAATACAGTACTGCAGTGTTCCTCCAGTAATTAATACTACATTTAGAAGAGATGCAGTTAATGCCGTGTTAGTGTACTGTTAGCTTGTATGTTTGCTTGATTGTATGTATGAGTGAGCAAATGTGTGTTTCAACACACAGTGGATGCACTGCACCCCCTGCTTTTTGAAGGCGAACAACTTTCCTCAATTTTGAATTGATAACACCAGAATTACATCATTGCTCTTAAATATTTTCCCGTTCTAACCTAAAAATAACAGCTGACAGTGTGGAGAATAAAGCATCAAGTAACAGTTAGCTGCTTTTGTCATTTCAGGTGAATAGTGAGAAATGACATAGTCTTAGAATAAAACAAACAACAAAAGTACACATACACATAGTGCTGTAATTTTAAATGGTCAGCTGGCTGTTTTGTTTTGGCACCATCAAACACAAAATTTTCCTGCCATTGGCCTTTGGCAGGTGTTAATATTAGACCCCCAGCCCCTTTTCTCTTTGCAACGCAAGTCGGAGTATGAACACACATTCATGTCTGTGGCTGAATAGTAACTACAGAAATATGAGTTTTAAAACCAATGCTAAGAATGAATAGCTTTTATTTATGAAATACATGTAGTGTGTGGTTGATTTATTTATTTTTTTTTTTACCCTCCTACTTGTTGACATCAAAGTAAACAGATCAGGTATCCCAAGGTGTAGCACTCAGTCAGGAGGGCTTTCTGTTTTCCTCTCTATAATTTCACTGACAGGTTGTGGCTATGTATGCCTGCATGGATACGTGCTTGACTAAAAGATGTGTGTATCCGAGCACATAATCGTAAATTCTGTAACAACTTCCTCCCGAACACCTGTTAAATTTCCACAGTGCTCAGGTTGTTAGGGCAGATTTGATTTTAATTTTAAATGTTTTGGTGGAAGTTACCATTGGAGGTGATCAAAGTGCTGATCACAACAAGAGCGCAGAAGGGAGACGCAGCCCTCATTTGAATGTGGACCAGAGCGATGGCTTTGAACACCCCTCCCACAGTATATTTGGTGGGGGTGGGAAAAGAGGAGGAGGGTAAGATAGAGGAATAACATTTATTGTGTGTTATACTTACATGCTGCCCACTAAGATTGACTGTGTTCTCTTGTGTCTTATGCCAAGTTAACTCTTTACAGAAACTTTAACCAGACTTTTAGTTAGAAATTTTGCCTTCTGTATTAGTCAGTCCTCTTTAGGATTTTTATCAATTTGCTATTTTTAGAGCAATGTCTTTTTTTTTTTTAACAGTTTCAGTCTGGACGAACACAATTTTTGTAAAGCTTTTGAATTTACAAGAGCAAGAGGTTACATCTTAAAATGTAAATCTGCTAGCAGATCAAAACCTGGGGAAAAAAGGACATAGCGTACGGAATTAAGGCTTTTTGAAGTTTTGGCCACCAATTTGGTTGGTTGCCTTTATAATATAGTGGCTGGAAAGAAAAGGAAAGAAAAGAAAAGCTAGCTACTAGCTAGAGTGAACATTTAATCATTTACAGCTATTGTCCAAATTGCATCAAAGTATATACACTGTTTTATTTCTTGGCTTCTATCAGAGCTGAACAGTGATTAAAGACCAACATTAGAATCCTTTAAAGAGAACGAGCTTTCTGGAAGCATCACCAAGCTGAACGAATGCTAAGTTGTTGATTGTGTAGGCAGTCATTCAAAGCCCTTAAATGCTCTCATCAGCTTTGGACAAGGAACAATGAGCATCCACATTTACTCCAGAAGAGTTGGATCTGAAAGGAAAGCGCACCTGTGTCTGCGTGCACACTGGAACTGTTTGATTTGAGGTTTTTTTTGTTTTGGTTTTTTTTTGGGGGGGGGGCTTTGACTGTTTAAGCAGCTGCATTACAAGAACATTCGCCCACAGGTTGACAGCTTTGAATCTGCACAGCTAACTTTGTCCCTGTTCTTTGTTGTATTTTATTTTATTTACATTTTTTTTGTGTGTGGTTTTTTTTTTCAGAAACATCCTCTAAGCTGACCAGGTTAATCGTTTTTTTTTTTGTTTGTTTTTTTTTTATTTATTTTTTTTTTTTATTAACTAATAGAATACCACATTTTTTTCTTGGATTTGTAAGCATTTTATTGAAATTCTTTTGGTTGTATCATTAAAGGGCCACGTACAGATACATTCTCACATAAATGAACCTACCATTTTGCCTGGTCACCTTTACTTTTGATGTTTCTTTTGATCATCTTTAATAGCAAGCTTCAAAATGATGAAACCACACAGCTCCAACAAAAAAGCAAATAATTTTTACTCTGCTAAAAGCTATGTAAACGATCTTGTCGGTCACTCGTTCTTGATTTTGCATTCTGTTTTTAGCAAATCAGTTATTATGTTTTCTTTTTTTTTGAGCAAAATAGAAGTTTCTAATGTCTCATACTAATGGAGTAAATTACAGCACTAAGGTGTATAGTACTACCTTTGTATGATTTTCACCTTAAACATTAAGATACTTGTAGCCCTCTCTTTGCTTTGCTTAATCAAAAAGCAAGTGATGGAAAGTTAAAGTTCGGTATTTTTCCTTTTATTCAAAGAGTCTACCAAAGAATATCTAACATTTATTGCTACAGGCTGCTTGTAGTTGGGCTTCTTAATTTAGAAGTAATGTGTTTATGCTAGGAATTTAGATGATGCATAAAAAATAGCGTTAGGCAAATATTCAGCTGCATATCATTGTTTTTGTCAGCATCATTTCTAATGCATGTTGTTTCATCAAACATTATTGTCAGCATGTGTTTTGGTACAATGTGTGTGTTTGAAGCTTGACCGTGTCCAGGGCCAGAAACATACTAATGACATAGACACCACTGGTGTGTTTTACAAGCTCAACTGCTCTCATTAGATGAGAGCCTCTGTGTAGCACAGCCCGCCTCATTAATGAAGCACAGTCATGTGCTGCTGCAGAGACGTATGCGCTCTCGTTCAAGCTTAAACACCCGGGTCAAACAAACTGTGTGGGAGGACTCAGACTGTGTACGCACTAAGAAAACACACATGCATCTACATCCTACGCACTGGACGCTGTCCCTTTCTACTGCACTACCAGTTAATGCAAATGCTCATACATATATGCACATGCACATTCTTTGAAGAACCACCATCATGAATATCAACTGCACCTGGCTTAGTTGTGAGTGCGCACCTCATAGCCTTCACTTCTCAGTTCTCTTCAGTCTCTTTCACATATGTTCACACTCTACAGATTTATGTGAGAGTGATTGTGTTAGTATTCATTTGTGTATGCATGCAGTCATGGTTGTTTTTTGCATATGTGTGGCAGGGGCCCTTCCTGATTACAGCTACTCCATAATTAACAGTGATCAGATTTGTTTTGTGGCATAAATGGTGCATGTGTAGAACATTAGGTCTGGCAAGTCTCATTTCAGATTCAGCTCAAGGGCTCAGCAGCAGACGGGTCACGAGCTTCAGGGAGCACAATCACAAGCCTCGTTCCATATGGTCTTTCCTGCCGCATCCTCACCAGCGAGGGCCGCGAGTGCCAGACAAGTTCCCCCAAGAACCTAATCGTGTTCAGTAATTACCAAGACCCATTTTTCCTCTCTCTCTCTCTCTCTCCCTCCCTCAGCCTCTTCCCAATCGCTTACTTTTTTTTTTTTTACTTATTTTCATACCTGCATTTTCTCTTCTTTTAGTCTCATATTTTCTCTTGTCTGTTAGTCTCACTAAGCTGCCTGTTTTATATTTTTTTTTTCCTTTCCCCTTTTCTCCATTTTCTGCTGAGTGAAAATCAGGATGGGAATGAGAGAGATTGCAAGAGGAAAAGTCAGACACTCCCACACCAGTTAATTTCTAAATTGCTTTATGTGGCTAATGCTGAAAAACCCACTCCGTCCTCCTGCCTGCCTGGAAATTATAAATAATTGTAACAGATGCGCCAATATGGCCGGCCTCCAATAAACGAGGCCCCAGATAATTTGACCAGCCCCCTTTGACAGGCCAATTTAATAAAACATGAACAAAATCTTCCTCACTAATAATTTATCATCCCCTCTCCTCCCTTTTGGTTAAAGTTGATTACCCTGGCAGTTAACAAGGTCACGCCCAGATGCCAGGTTTCTGATAATGAAATCAGGACTTGTCGGAAAAAGGGTGATGACACCCTGCCTGGTTTGTTCCTGACCTGTGTAAAACATTTGTGAAAGCCTTTGGTTTTAAAAGGCTTCAATTAGTTGTTTTTCGTTAAGCAGAAGTGTTTTTGATAGTGAGAGGAAAAGGTTTTTCTTTTCCAGTTTTAGTAATTCTTTAGTGATAATTTAAGACAATAAGATGAATATGTGCAGGTAAAGGAGTAAAATGTGTAAATAGGTGAATGTAAATGTCAGAATTAAGAACATATGCAAATCATCTACAAAATGCAAAGGGAATCTGGCAGTAGAATTTAACTTTCTGATACAATTCAAAAGTAAGTGTTTTTTAAAGCACACAAAAACTGTACAAAGCCATATTGTTGTATTTATATACAAAGAGGATTTACTTTAAAACAGGTGTTACCAAGGAGTAGACAGTACATATAAAGCTTGTGAGACAAGTTTTAAACAGATGTCCTCATATTTGACTCTAGAATACTTTGGGATATAGTAGAGTCCATGGTTGACTCGATGACCGCAAAGTGTCCATGCCTGTGGCTGCAAAACAACCCCAAATCATCTTTCCTTCAACACTGTTCCAGACCTCTAGAATAATGAAACTTGCAAATCAAAGCTGTGTTGCCATGTTCTTTTTAAATAGGTGACACAACCTTTCCAAACACGAAAAACTTTTTAAGACCTTTTTCTAGTTGTACCATGATAAACCTTAACATTGAACATAATAGTTGAAGCCTGTAAAGTGTGAAAAGAAGCTCATGGAGTTTTAACAATTCAATCATTTGCATTTGATTTGCAGAACCTGGCTGGGGCTTACTTAGTTAATTCATATTGAACATTACCAGTGTTCTAGTTTTTCAGAGTGCCTCTTCGTTTTAGCTTAGTTTGTGTTACAAAAAAAAGAAAAAGACACTGTGTAACATGTCATGTGCTGACTCTCTCATCTGCTGACTCTCATCTGTCTCATTTTCTGTCTCGCTACCAAAGACACATGCACTCTCTGTTTTCTTACAGGCAGCGGTGTCAGAGCAGGCTGATGCTGCAGCTCAGACGTCTAGCCCTTGCTCTGACCAGGCCTCCACTCAAGGGTCAGATCCCAAGCCAGAGGACAAGAATTTCCATCACAGATCTAAAAGCACTGTCAAAAGACAGCAGGTAGGTCAACACACACTACTGGCTGTAATGCCAAAGACAGCACGTGGGTGAGCAGCCAGCATGCTCACACTTATCTATTACCACTTCACTCGGATTAGATCAAAGCCATAGAGAAGAAGTATAAAGGAAGCAGTCTGTTGAGAATCATGTGATTCATCAGACCCAGCCTCTGCCAACCTTTGTCCTGAATTTCCCAACATACTCAGTCAGATGCCCCTCCTACTGCGACCGGGCCGGCGTGTGCTGCTGGTTTCACGCATGCCTTGGGCTCAGACACTGGCTAATTTACCGCTTCAACAGTACATTATGAACAAGAAAAAAAGCTTTTGATCTTCTCTGTATCCCACTCAAAAGTTTGGCAGGACAAGTTTCTAGATGGCCTCACTCACTCTGAGGACATTGTTGGATTTATATGGCTGTCCTCATTTTATCTTACACGGAATCACCTCTGTATCTCCAGTTTATACATGTAAAATTATTATACTGTCCAACTAGATAAATAGCATTAACATAATTTGATGAACCTTACTAAAAAGCACACAACTGTTACACATAATCTGTCTGATTATGCACCTACAAATTGTTATCAAGAAATGTGTTGATTTTAACCATTTTGGTGATACCTCAGTAGGATTAAAATGCAATTTTCATACCTTACATTTTTTATATTTTATTAAATTGAATAAAAACATGAATCATAATTTAATTTACTTGAGTGTATATCAATGCATCTGTTTGTTTTAGTAGAAACTAAAGGTAGCTTTTGATCTGTGAACAAGGCAGTCCTGGGCATCACATGATGAAAAACCGGGATTTTTTCTGCCAGTGACCATACATACGCCCACATATTTTCAACATGCTAAAAACGAGTGAGATTTTGACTCCTAGTGAATGATCATAATAAACCTTTTTGGACAATATTTATAGAAAAAGATTTGAAATCTTAAAGGGAATAGGACTTCTCTGATGTTAATGCTTAAGGCTAAGGCTGCGAGGAACCAGAACTAACGTCCTCATTCTGCCTTTTCTCACAGTGGCTTTTTCATGTCTTTCTTCCAATCCTTGATTCTTCGAATACCCAATAAGTTATGAGAGCTGTTTACCCTCTTTATAAAGTCTTTTTCAACCTTTCCATGAACACACAAACATTGTTTTCTTTGCTTTGAATGTAATATAAACATCTGATCATTGTGGAAAAAAGCAACATTAAACTTGAGATTCTTTATAACACTATTTAACACTAAATTATAACCTGCGTTGCCAAAAACCTATGAAATAAGCCTTTTTTTTTTTTTTTTTGAAAGCTCTGTTACCACTGAGGATGCAGTTTTGAGGTCTTCCACTAAGAGTCCAAAATTAAATGATGTGATTTTTGGCTGAGTTGATGAACAGTTTACTGCATTTTGAGGCTCACAATTAGCTACTTACAGAAAGTGTTGAAGTCCCCTGTTTCGGGCTTTGAGAAAAGTGTATTTTGATCTGAAAAAAATTATTTGTGATTCACATTATCAGAATTAGTTTTAGTTGTGTAAACACGTGTTTATCCATCTTTTTTTCCACTTTCTCTCATCCTTTTGATTAATATATACCTGCTTTCTCTTTGCACTATTTATTTTTCTGCTGTATGTTTGTTAAACTTCTCACGTTTTGATGTTTTCATCTTTTTTTATTGGGGAAGTGAAACAATTTATTGAAGAGTGAAAGATTTGGCTCTTTTTTAAATGTTTTTATTTTTGTGAACGTGCATTTGCTTTCTGTATTTATGTATTTGTTTACCCATTAGTAGATACATGTCTGCATCTTGTCCAGCTTGCATGTATACAACATTTGTATTCACTGGAAAACCTAAAGAAGTTTAACTTGATGCACACATGACATGCTGCTGCAATCTTAAGAAACCATTTATGACAGTGACCTTTCTCTCTGAAAGATGGAGAGAGACAGTGAAGAGAGGCAGTTTTTAAAAAATTTTCTTTGCTCCTCTTATATGTCCTCGTATATAAGAGTTTTAGTCTTGCTTGCATTAAACTCAGGCCTTTTTCCTCATTTCCCTCTCACTATAAACCCTCCATTTGCACTGTACACTCACGTTTATAGAGCTATTACTGGGTACTATGGACAGGTCAGGTCATGACCACCAAGCAGCTGCTGAGGTGAGGTACAGTGTGTTGACATCTATTTTTTTTTCCCCTTGTATACTCTTCTTTCTTTCTTTTCAGGTCTGTCTTGTAGAGCCCTAACAATGTCTCAACATAGATCTTTCTGCAAATGCATTAATGTGTCATCTGGTCACGTGGCAGGTGTCCAACTCGACTAGAGAAGAACATCTGCACCAAATCTCAGTCATTTGTCAGAGTTCCCTTGTCATTTCCCAAAACTCTTTGGGGCAAGGCATTAAGCAATTTTTGCTCATGTTGTTCTGACCTGCTGAGGAAGAATAGTTGCCGTTCAGCTCACTGTTAGATATATCCTTCCCAATATTTATTTCTACATTTAAACCTTCTTAAAGTTGATTTTCAGTAAGTTAGACTATAACTGGTCATCTTTCATTTTAAATTTAGGTTTGGATCACCATTTTGGCGTCTGTGTTTCCCTGCAGTACATACAGTCTAAGCCAGTTGGCCTGCCACTCTTCAGGAATATGCAGATCTATCTGCTAATTAGTTGCATAGAGTCATTAAGGCTGAGTTAGAACACATGGTTGGCACCCATGCGGGCATGCTAGCAGAACCTGGTGCAGCAGGTCACTGTAGTCCCAGGACACATTCCCAAACACTCTTAAATACATGTAAATTATATATATATATATATATATATATATATACTGTTTAGTAAAATTAGATTCTGATCAGCAAGGGCAAAAAACAAATAACTTTTTATTAACAAAACAATTTTTTAAAGAAACTTTATTAGACCATTATTAGACTTTATTTTATTAACATTTTACATTTTGGACCCATTACAATGGGTTTCACAGGGATGACTGTACATACATCAAAATCCATTTCCTACTAGTATTTCATGTTGTCATTTTCACAATATTTTGTCATTATTTGCATATTATTGTGTTAAATAAAATGATCATCAATAACTGGATGCAGTGTGACTTGGCTTTGTTTGGCAACTCTGTAAAAAGTTATACAATGTTCTGCTTTTCAGTTAAAATTTTACAACATGCATGTTTAGTTTCAGTTGTGGGGTAAACTCCTGAGAAAAATTTTCTGCTATAATGGTGTATATGTGTGCGATTTGTAATAAAAAACCCACCTGAATAATTTACACACACTTAAAGTCACCAGCATCAACAACAGGTGTTGCCTTGAATGAGGAGTCCAATCTTAAGTTTTACAACTTCAGAACACATTAAGGCTTACCAACATTGATCAAAACACAGGTTTGGTGGGTAGGTGTTGCTGCCTCACTATCCTATCATTAACCTGCCCGCTCCACTCTCACCACCTCTACCGCCTCCTCCTACTTTATTCCTCATCTGCCCAAGGACTGTTGGGCATTTAGTCGCATTGCATATTTTAGCCTGCCATCTGGTCAGCCCTGCCTGGCACCACATGGGGCCTCCTATCCTCTAATATTCATATTCTACTAGCATATTGTTTCCACTGCTTTTTGTACAGCACTGCCCCAGCATTTCTCCATTTTTTTTTTTTTCTGCAGAAGAGGCTAAAGAGCCCCCCCCCCCCACACACACACACACACACACGCACACACACACACACACCTCCCAATCGGTAGCTCTTCCAGTTGTCCTATCAAGTGTAACCTGGAGGCCCCTAGTAGAGCAATTAGAGCGGCCTCCCTGCCCACCTCTTGTAATGAAGCCCAGCACATTCTGGAATCTATAGCCCCTTTAGTCTCCCCTAATGGGACATCATTATTGTCAAAGAAACAATGTAAATGGAAATGAACATACTCATTACCCAGTCGCAGGGAGAAACCTTTGCTGCTCTCAGCTTGCAACCTCTGCTTCCAAACACACAGACGTACACACACACACACACAAACGTGAACCTCCTCCCTTCAGCTTCTGCGGACTGCTGCTCCAGCTTGCTTTATTCCTCTGGCAGCATGTTTGTTTGTGTGTGCATATGTGTGAACCAAACAAGACAATGTTCTCGTTTTACTCAAGGTGAGAGGGGAATGGAATGAACATAGATAATTCCATTATTGGCATTCACTCAATGTTTTCTGCAGATGTTAATTGCTGTATGGGTTTGTGCTGGTTTGTGTAAGTGCAGTGTGCTCAAGTTCTCACCTCAGTGCTTCTTTACTTACCTCTCCCAGAGTACACCTGTGCAGCGGTCCAGGTCTTTGTCCCCAGCCAGCAGTGTCGGGCTGGGAAGTAGGAGGAGAAAAGGAGCAGAACAAAGAATTCAAGACCTTGAGGAACTGCTGCAGTTGAAGGTAACTACTAACTAAAGTATATGAATATATATGTCTTTGGATTCTTCTCTTTTTACAATAACTTCTTCATAATCTTCTTTATTTCTCTTACTCTTTGATGCTCACTTGTATGGCATTAGTTATATGCAGTTCACATCAATGTCTGCTTTTTTTCTTTTTTCATTGCCTCACCTGCAGTTACACAGTGATAATCAATGATACTGAACTACTTATTAAATAACATACATTCATTGACATCTATGTGTTGACATCATACAGAACTAATAGAGCTGCTTGTTTCCGTGACCACATTATTACGTACTCCTGTAATATCCAGAGGGTTTAGTTGACCACTTCTACCACTGTTTCCTCCATGATCTTCTTTTATGACGTCTTCTGTGCACACATCTATACATGTGTGTGCAGACAAACAGAGTGTGCATAGGAGGTGAAACAGTTGGAGAGGTGCTTTGGTAAAGAAAGTATTTACAACACTGATTATTTTCCTTTTTTCCACCTAAAAACAAATCAGCTCTATTGGTGAGGTTTTTAACCTTTATGTGCTCTGTAATGTTCCTCTGACACAATTCTTTGTTCCTGTGTAATTTTTTTTTCTGCCACATATCATCTGCAAGCAAAAATGTAACTATAGTTCATATCTAACTTGTGTTTCTTGAGTACATATTCCTCCTTTCCATCTGAACTTTCCACTTAAGTGGTCCTCCTTTGTGCTTTTCTTCATTCTTTCTATCTCTGCGGTTGACCAGCAAGTGAGTGATTATGCAAAGGTCATCTTTCTTTGAACACAATCCCCAGAATGCATTAGGCATCATTTCCTTGTCAGATCTGAAGTGTCTGAATTACATCACTGGCAGACACCTAGACAGTAATGCTCAACATAGATTCAGACAGCATGCATGACTGTCTTAGTTAATGGTGCCATTTGCTTGTCTACCAGTTGAGGGGTATTTAGCAAAGGTATGCACAGACAACTGTAACCACGTTAATGAGGGCACGAGTTCAGAGCATGATTTAGAGGTTTTGTTATTTGCTTTGTTTCTGGCAGTAAGCTGCATGCCCTCTATCAGACCTTACCTTCAGCTCCTTATAGTACTTTGCTCTGCACAGTCCTGCCATTTATCTTGTCCATTTCTCTTTTAATAGAATCCCTTTCAAATTGGGTTTGGCAACCATACATTGATATGTTGACCCTAACAGCTAACAGGAGACAAACAAACAATTGTCTTAATAGTGGCTTCCTTTTTTTCTTCTGTACACTTTCAAGTAAGAAGTAGCTGTTGCTGTGTAATTATTTTTCAGCTTGAATGTTCACAGATGTGTATGCTGGCTGCATAAGGGGATGTATTGATCGGTGGGCAAGGGTCTGTGGCCTGATGACCAGAGCTAGGCTGCCCAGGGGAAGCTCTATGAGGAGCCTGGGAAGCCATGATGTGGCTAATGCCCTGCCACTTGCCTTTTTCAATATCCCCCCTCCCCCCAAAAAAAATCAGTCAGCCACGACTCTTATGTGTCTTCCTCAGCTCCTAGTTCCACCAGTTAACACTGCTCTAGTCTGGCCTCTTTCATTAGAGCCTTGTTTTTGAGAGGTCAGGGGCTACTTGAAGGGCCCAAGGATGTCTTGCAGATGTCCTCTGTGAATAATCCGCACAAGGGAAAATCCATACTTGTCACATTGGCAGTGTGTGTGTGTGTGTGTGTGTGTAAAAGCTTGTTGTCTGTCCAGCACATGTTTGTGTGCTCTCTCTGTTCTCTTTGTCCTTGTTAATAATAACAGGGCTGAAGGCTTGCATTTCCCTCTCTGCAGGGTAGCCGTGTCATATCAGCAGTAAACAAGCTCCTTCTCTTCAGAAAGCGCTCGACAACTCTCGCTAGCCCTGGCCACTCAAGCAGAAACCTGTCCTGCACTCCTCCATTCACTTTTCCTTTTTGCTGCACTTTCTCCCTGTCTTTCTAATTTCCCTGTTCTCTGTCTCTGTCTTTTCTCCATTTTATGAGCTGACTTTCTAGATTTCTTTGTTGATCTCTTTCCACCTCTGTTTGTCCTGCCTGTTGAAAGTATTTTCTCCATTGCCCTCGCTGTTAAGGTCAACGTGATGGGAAGGAGGAGTGCCCCTGACAAGAAAAATCTATATGTTGTCTTCTGTTACTCCTTGAAAGAAAGAGTCTAATCTTGCAAAATTGAAATAGCTTTTAACAACAACAATGTCAGCTACAAACCTGCCACTAAAACTAAAACTAAAATGAGTTTCTGTGCTCGTTTGTGTGTATTTGGAAGCCCGCTTGGTGTGGTGTGGCATCACTGACTTGTCATATTAATGTCATCTCTTATTAATGTCTCAGTCACACTGGTGACAGTGGAAGCACTTCTCTGAGAGAAAGAAGAAGAAAGAAATTAATATGAACTTGTTGGTTTCTGTGTGGCAGAGATGTTTCAGCTGTTGAACAGTTTAGATGCAAACAGGTGAAAAATTACAGGAACAACTTGAAAGCCTCATATTTTCCCTGAGGGAATCTGGAAGCTCTGTGCTGTGGAGAGAATTTTACTGGCATGATTTGTTCAGTTATTCCGTAGAGGAAAGGGTCACTGCAGTTCCATACAAGTTTACTCCAAGTAATAACCTCTATCCTTCAATGATCATTTCTGTGATATGTATGACATAAGTGTGCTCTATTTCACCCACAAAAGTACACCTTACTAAGACAGGTTATTATTATTTTTTTTTAAGTAGTTATTCATCTATGTGGGAATGCTGAGCAGCTTTTTTCAAATTTCCCTCTGCAGTTTTGATATCCTTGATGCTTAATTCTTTTCACAGTTATGTTTCTTTTGCATTTCCCATATTTTAATAAAAGATTTTGTCTCTGTTCCTTACAGATTGAGGAGAATGAAGAGCTGAGAAAGACTCATAATAAACGCCGTGAACGCCTTTGTTTGATTCAAACCAACTACAAGACAATAAGGGATCAGCTGAAAGAGGTGGAGAAATCGAATGGCATGTAAGTATACAGTTTACACTTTTGGGAGTTTTATTTTGAAACTCTTGTCACACATAAATGACAACAATGTATATAAATATTGTCAAATGACACAATACAGAGGACCTGTTAGTTTACACACATTTAATCCATGAAATGCAACACTTGTGCAAATACAATTCAACCAGAATGAACTGTAGCTCCACCCGGTAGCAGCGAGTAAAGAGACATTTCAGAACACATAATTCACCTTGCCTCATGTTAAAAGCCCATGTGAAACACTACAACCCCCTGAAACCACTCTCAAATAGTCTTAGGGCCCCTTTGCTCTCCACATGTTGTCTGACAAGACCTGAGTGCTGGATTTGGGAAAGAGGGAGAAATTCCTCCCTTTGCATTTGAAAAGCTCAGAGGTTTTAAGCCTAGTCAATTTGGGCCGTTTTCTGCCAAGTGTATATGTGCTTCTGTGTCTCTTCTCCCTCAGTGTTCATTAAGATGTGAGAGCCAAAGACTGGAGGTGTCTTGTCCTGGGGGTGCAAGGTGTTTGAGAAGGCCTGTGGAGGGAAGAGGGCCATTTCCTACTTTGATGTGTTATCTTTACTAGAAACCACAGGGGGTTTAATGGGGAAAATATGCTGAAAAATATCATTAACATATGTGCCTTGTTTTCTTTCTCATCTGGTTGACTTTTACCACTTTTGTGTGGGTATTTTACTCATTTATTTATTTTTTGGCCCTTCAATTGTAATTGAGGATATTCACTGTGCAGCTATACATGCATATGCTTGGTGGCCGTACGGGAGCAAAGTGTTAACTTTGTCAGCTGTGTTCTCTCTGGGTTAATTAAGGAAAACAGCAGTGCCGTGTGAGCCCGTGTGAAAGTGGAGTGAGTGAGAGAGCATGTTCAGCCCTCGGCTTGAGTTGGCTCCTGTTAGCTCAGTGTGGCTCAACGGCATGTGTCTGAGACAGTGGGAGCAAAGACAAAGATGTAGAGAGCTTCAACACCAGAAATGCCGCTGTTACACATTTAGGCAGGTTACCAGAAATATGATCTGCTTGGTGAAATAGTGTACTTTTGTGAAGGTTTGTGTAATAACCTTGATTTTATGACGAAAAAACATTAAAGTTCCTATAATAGGTAAACAAGGATTTTGTAATGTCTACAAAAAAGCCAAAAGCAGGAGTTTGTTGTGTCAGCATATCTGTATTTTATGAATGATTTGACATGAAATAGATGCAATAAATCGCTTTGCCCTTTTCAGTCAGAGCCTTCCATCGCACCAGCCAGTCAGTCAGTGTTAAGATCCTGCCATTCATTTGGCAATAAGCCACATACTTAAATAGCTGTTAAATCCACTGGAGTAATGCAAGCCTGAATGAGAGACAATAGAAAATGACTTAAATACTCCCATTAGTATGAGGAAATCAGGGCCCTAACAAGTCAGTTGGGAGAGGCATTGAGCCTCATTGCCTTTTTAGCTTGTTAGGCATCTCCCAGTAGCTTCCATGCTGCGTCGCTGCTTTTAAGGAAAGATGCAGGATGGTAGATTTTGTTCCACTTTTGTTTGAAGGACCAAATTATAATATAATGTGTGTCCATCCTTGTGTGCGTACTGTCACTACAGCTCATCTCTCTGTCCCTCTTGAGAAGTGTTACCAAACAGTTGTTCTTCATCATAATCTCCATCTCCCTGCACAGACAGACACACTTCTGCCTTGTCAGCAGGATAAAGGGGAAGATTTGGTCAAAGCAGTGAAGATTAGAAAGTGCGTTTTCTAAACATTTCAAAGAGGAATAACTATTCTTAATGATAAGGTGTTGGTCAGATTGCTAAAAACTAAATAAATCTATTGCAAGTCAATAAATGTATTGACTTGCAATAGATTTTTTTATTGGCTTGCAGAAAAGCTGCAGTTCCATCTATACAATGTATTTGTCTCCACATGAATGGTTCATTTTGCACTTTGTAAGTATTTTATATTTAAAGTTTGCAATTGAGATGTCAGTTTAGCTCTCTGGAGGTTTTTTGTCTCAGAGGTGAGAACTAACCATATTATCTGGACTATAAGTTGCATCAGTCATAAAATGCATTGCGAGGAGGGGGAATAAAAAAAAAACATATATAAGTTGCACTCGACTTTAAGTCGCGTTTATTTAGAAATTTTCACAAAATCCAAGACCAAGAACATACATTTAATCTGGAAAGGCAAGTTATTCAACTACACAATAGCACATGGAACAACAGGCTGAATACGTATCTGGTATGTTAATGTACGACTAGGATTTCCTCCAGGATATTTTTAAACTGTGAGGGAGAACTGGTCTCCTTATTACACTTAATGAACAGCTGATTGAGGTGCTGAAAAAGTACGAAAATGTATCCATCAAATTTGGCATTTAAAGATACCGACGCCGCCATGTGCACAACCCTGCTCTGCCACTGACTAAGTTTCACATTAAATAGGAAAAAACTGGGTCATTGAACATAAAGGCTTAGACAACCCCCCCTGCAGTTACTCCCGCCCCATCGCAGATGAAGATTCTCGTGGAGTATAAACTGATTGGACCAAAGCAAACTTTTTTAAACAATCTTGAGAACAAGAACAAAGTTCTTGCTTCTCTTCGAGTATGTGACAAGCTTTACTCAGCTCTGTCATCTATTTGCCGTCACTCTCAAAGCGAGACATCATAGAACTGGACAGGAAGTTCAGACTCCATTGTTCGTTTTTCAAAATTACATTATTTGCAAAGTAGCGTCACATTTCCTAAGTACAATTTCACACTCTTATTATGGTCTGTAAATGTGCGCAAATAGAGACTTTTATTACTCAAAGCATCCACTGATACCGCTTACCCTACAGACAGAAGCGTTGTCATAAGGTAAAAGCAATAACTTTGGGCAAGTTTGTTTTGATTTGCGATGATGTTTCCCTCTAAGTGGGCAAGTGAGCTTAAACCACGCTAACATGTGGTAGCAGTATAGCAGAGCCAGTGAATGCAACTACTAACTCAAGCATTTAGACTTGTATCATATTCATGCTGCACACAACATATTTACCTTCCTACTGTTTTGTTTTCTTTCTATCAAGCTTCATGTTTGATTCGCAGAATATGGGGTCAAACAATTGGTTGCTGCATGGCCAGCTGATGAGTGATATCAACAGCTGGGAGCAAATACCAGCCAATCACAAAGCAGACAAAGTGTCCACTGGCTCATCAGTATGCAGGCAGTAAACAGTTGGCAAGTCCCATTGAAACCTTCCTGCCATTCACCATTACTGTTTCACCGTATTTTCACAAAATGGCATGAAGGAGAGAGAAAAAAGCTAACTTGTTATTTATATTGGTAAAGGGAAAAAGTTTTTTAATCAGACTGGGGATGATGGGGGTGAGCAACTAAAATTAAAGGTTATTAAAGCATCCGTACTCTGATCAGAGTTGCGCCCATAAACAGATTCCCCCTGATTCAGAGCAATTAGCTGCAGCACCATGGAAAAACTTCTCTCTATCTCCTTCTGCTTAATAATGGAAACTAGGATACCATAGGGGAGCATGTACTGAGGCCAGAAGAAGATAGCTCTCTCCTGGCTCCATGTTTAACAGCTTTTAAGCCAACTGTAAACAAATTAAAATGTATAGAGTTTTACTGTGACTTATTATAGCTTCATATACATTTCTTAAAGACTGCAGTTGATACACTAAATACCTAAAAATTACACAAAGAAAATGAAAACAGGGCTGCAGCTGTTATCGTTTTAAATATTCATTTTATAACTCCTGAGATTGTTAATGTATGACATGCTAAGTTTTTCTTGTTGTAGTGTTTTATTCTCTGTACAGTGAACTTATCCATGTTAACTCAGGGAACCAAACATGAGCCCACAGATGGTATACATATGATATACAGTTATTCTTATACACCATAAAGTATTCCATTAGCTTTACATCGCTCACAGTGACAGTTCTAATATTAAATGGAAACACTTGGCTTCCTCAGTAGCCTCGAACTCCCAGGTAACCAGGGTTTAACCAGCATTAGCGTTGCATGGCAGTGTCCACATAAGCAATGATGACCTCAGGAAAAGGAGCCCTCCACAGCAGCAGTGACCCTCACAATTTATTTCCACACCTCTAAAACATTGATTAAGTGAAAATGAGAAACTGGTGCGTGTGTGTGTGAGACAGGGAGACAAATGATACTCTCTCCTCATCAGCTACTTTTGCAATTTGCGGATTCTCACTAAATCCTGTTTTAGTTTTCAAATGAAAAGCTATTTGGAATTGAATGTGTTGGGCTAAGGCTGATTGATGAGTTGCGTGTGTGCAGGGACTCAATTGTGGACAACAGGGACATGTATGTGTGTGTACAAAAGAAGCAGCAGCTACTGAGCACAAAGTGTCATTAAGTATTCATAAGTGAGGTGTAGACATTTGAATGACCTCGTTTGCAAGTGTGTTTTTGCCACTATTTATATTTGCATGGCACACAGGGTATGCTCCACTGCCCTGCCACACAGGCAGCGCCCTGGGCTTTAAACAAAACATGCATACGTGTGTTTATGATTTGCCACTGAAATGTCAAAGTCAAGGCTGCTCATTTGAATACTGCTGAATATGGCTGAATAACAAAAACAGAGTGAGAATAAGAGACTTTGTTGCCCCCATGTGAGTTTGCCAAATGCAGCAAGGTGGTGTACAGTACCAACAATTTTCTCTTCTTATATATTTGCATTCCATGTGTATGTTCCAAGTGGAGTTGCTAATTTTCTACCTGCCTTTGATTGCCTCTACATTTACACTTTTGCGTGTGTATGTGTGTGTGTCTAGGCCAGGTGGAAGGGTGCACCGTGCCGAACCTTGGCAGCTGCGACAAGAGAACAGTGATGCTGTGTGGAACGAGCTGGGCTACTTGAGAAACCTCAACAGAAAACTCTCCACTGAAAAGTAAGCGACCTGAGATCAGATTTACCTGCCTGAAAAACAAATACGAGCTCCAGATAATTTATTGCAAGTGCAAATTTGTTTAAGACATTTTTTCTCCTTCCTGCGTGTGTACGCACAAGCTGACTCACACCCCCAGTGTCCCTTCTAGTTAGTGGGTGTTAAAATTTGAGTTTGCCCTTCCCAGTTTCACAGCATCCGTCTAGTCTGCTACATCATTACCAGCCAGCAGGGGCAACGGCAAGATCATTAGACTCTGCTCATTTGTAAAACTGGCTGCCCAAAATACACACATAAACTTGCAGGAAGTGAAATCACATTATCAGAATCCCTGGCTGTGTCTTTGTGAAATAATTGCATTTTTAATAGAACATGTGTCAAACTGGGTTCTGCTGTATTGCTAGCATTAGTATCAATAAGATGCTTGATGTACTCAGAGTCTATAAGATGTTAAAGTACCATCAGTTCACTAAACCTGTCTATGTTGACAATTAAGGATTAAAACTTTGGTGTAAACACATACATGGACAGCTGTAACCATTCATGTAATTTACATTCCTTTACCGCATTGATTGAGATTCTTTTCACTTAATATATTTGTTACTTTGTCTTCACTCCTTGTCTGCCTTTCCGCTCGTCTTTTCTTTGTCTCTAGATGTAGTGTAATTATTCTCTTGCCTGATTTCAAGAAGAATCCGTACCTGTACCACAAACACTGACACTTTCTATAATGCTACGCAAAGCGTGGCCTAAAGCTACGGTGAACCTCTCCTCTATTTTCCCCTGCCTTCACCTCTCCTCACCTCTTCTCTACTCTATCCTGTTCCTTTGCATCCTCTTCTTCCCCGTTTCCTACTTGTCTTCCCAGTTGCCTCCCTACGGCCCTCTGTGATGCTGCAGTAGGTTGAGGCCAGAATTCTGGTACTTGCCCTCCTCCACCGCTTTCCCCTCTGCTCAACCCCCTGCCCTGTCCTCCTAATCCCAGCTGAGCTCATTATGATATAGCCCGGCTGCCTCTCTCCAAGCCTGAGCTGTCCGAACTAATTACAGGCTAGCAGCCTTAGTGCCGCCGATGCTGCCTGTTAAGGGATGTCCATCCGCCTGCCTGCCTTGCCCTGACTAGAACTGAGCAGAGGCAAGCACTTGATGGTCCAAGGGTGGGGCTTGTGGAGGTGAACAAACCACAGTGAACACACCATATCCTTGGACCTGACCTGCAAGGAAAACCACAAGGGATGGAGAGTGGCTGGCTACTTTCCTAGCTGTGTAACTGGCCTGTCCGTTGGGGTTAGTGTTGATCCCCTTTATGTGCCCCCTGACCAGCATCATTTCCTCCATTCTTGGTTCTGGGACCTGTCCTCACCCAGTTGGCTGGTGTAAACTTTGCTGCGATCTTTAAACTTATGCCTTTGAAACCTCTCCATTTCAGGGTTTCATGCCTCTCACTCCATACCCAAAGTTTTTTCATCTCTTTTCTGCTCTTTGCTTTTTATCTGTTTTAGGAATTAGCTGCAGAGCTGGGTTGCTGTTAGGGTTTACTTAAATGCACCACACTATTTCGGTGTAGCAGTAAGTTCAAGAGTATATCATATTGCAGGAAAGCTAGAGTCCCTATAAAGTAGCTGATTGGAAATTTACGGGGCAAGCAATTTAAAGCTTGTTTTTCCATTGACCGTTCTGTAATAACTGAGCTTGAGAAGGTTATGCTAGATAAGTGTTTGCAATGATCCACTAATGACTAATTAACTCTCGGCAGTTGAGAAATTCAGGGCTTTAAATTCCTAGTGGCAGCCTTTAAAGGAGCGCCTCTCTTTAAACTCTCATTTTCTTTCCTCATTGTCATAATATCATTCACAGATGCTTCCTCTCACCTTCTCTGTAAACTGCACTTGTAATACACTGTCTTGAAGCCCAGATGACCATTTCCCACAATGAATATTGCTGTGATAACACACAGTGGGTCCCCACAGTGGGTCCCCACAGTGTTAGGAAAGTTATCATACCCAGCTCTCTGCTACTCCCTGATCTCTGCACCTATATAAGAGATTGTAGAAGACAGGGAAATGGGTCTGATTTTTCAGCTCTCTTGGCTGATATACAGACACTGTGGCTTGGTTTTATGACTTAAGGATGCGTTGAACAAAAATAATTCTTTGACTGCTTTTCACTTGAAGTGCTCAGCATGCACCTATGACATGAACTTCTTGCATAAAGATTTCTTTTGTAACATTAATAAAGTGGACTAGCTTGTGAGACAAGATGTATAAATTAATCAGCTGGCTACACTTGAGGTATGTGAAGACAAGAATTTAAGAGCTTCATGTTTAATGTTGAGCTAATCTCAGACTAAGATCATAGGCACATGGTGTATCATTATAGTCTTTATTTTTCTCCAAGAAAAATGAGAACACAGTTGTCCAGCTGTAGCTACACAATGAGTCTTTTGGAAGGCTGGCTATCTCTGTACAAACTCTGTCCTCTGGTGTCAAAACCAGCTAGACAACATCCTCCCAGTCCGTGGCTCACTAAAGTTCAGGAATAACAGAGCCAGACTCAGGGCTGCAGAAGGAAAATGGCGCAAATCAAATGACCATGCTGACTTGTCTGACTTCCGGCAAAAACTTGTATCTTTCACATCCAGCCTAAAGGCTGCCAAGATAGACTTTTATCAGAACAAGATCTGCAA
>JBAMHW010000004.1:14711661-14723538 GCA_037177495.1 Rhadinocentrus ornatus
TACACACACATACATTCAAACAAAAAAAGACAGAATCAGAATCAATTAGGAAAGGATTGTCAGTGGCCACATCATTTATTCCCAAGGAACCCTTGTGACCTGATTCAAAGGATGTAGGGTTTTAGAGCTCACACCAAGATCACGCTAACGAAAGACAGCAGATGAAAGGAACGGGGCCTTTGAGCTGCTTCCTATGAGGAGGCATGGGAGGGACGTTAATGTATGCGGCAGTGCCAGAACCTCCTTCAACAGTGGGTGACTAGGGAGCCACCACGTCTTCTTATCAAGGTAGTGCTGAGGTGCCAACTCCCATGCCACTAGAGCTGAAGTCTGATAATTGTCTCTCAACCTGGTTATGTATCCAGTGAACACAGCAGTCCTCCTGTCCTATTTGGTGCTTTGTGTGATTGAACGTGACATGTTAGGAAGACAAAAGGCCAGGCTAATTCAGTGTAACAAACTTCTCTGAGCAAGGCGTCAATGCAAAGCAAGGGAGCAGCAGCTCTTTACAACATAAAACCTCTCTCCTTCTACATTCTTTTTATGTGGCCTCTTTTTTCCCCCTCACATCAGTGTCCACAAAATCAACTGACCTTAAGGTCCTGAATATTTGATGTTTCCAGCCTCATTGTACAAATTGTTTTAGTCGTCTTGTTGTGAAAGTTTAACAGGAGAGAATGAAAGGCAGAAAGTTTTATATTGTCTTGTGTTGCCCTGTGCATATAGGTGAGTTAAGTAGGTCCTTTCACTTTAATAGGCAGATACTGTCAAACAGTGACAAAACAGCTTGCATGATTATGAATGTCAGTCAGGCAGTCATTATCTGTACCGCTTATTCCTATTATGGGTCGCGGGATTATGAATGTGTGATCATTAAATTTCTGATTATTTTGAGTCTTGCATGAACTTTGTTATTTTAAAGACTAAATCAGAGTTTGACAAGGCTATTATTGAAGTTCCCTGAATAAAGCAGCATATTTGTCCACAAAGATTACAAATCCTTTGGGAAAACACAGTGGACTACAAAGCAGTGCAGCCTGGGGCTATGTGTTCACCGGGGATTTGAGCACTTCTTTGGGTTTGTTGAAGATCCCAGGAGGGAGGTTCCACATAGTATGCATGACTACTTGGTAGGGCTGCACAATATCAGTAAAAGATGCGATATGCGATAACACTGTTGAAACTTGCGATGACGATATGACATGCAATAAATAAAATAAATAAAGCTGCTGCTTTGATGTTTCCTCACATGAAGCTGCACTGGCAAAATCTTTTAGGCACATACGTCTGCTGAACTTTATAGCTTGTGCTATAATAACGCTAGTAGCATGTTTTAGCTAACACTAGATTCTTGTAACTCTTCTTAATTAAAAATAATTTAGTCGGCAACACTATCATGTACTTTGGTGTCCTTTAGCCTAAAGACTAGAAATAAAATAGAAAATTGACAGCCATTGTAAAAGTTTAAAGATGTTTCTTTACCAACTTTTGATCAATTATTAGGAGATTTGTTTGATATTCCAGTGTTTATTGTCAAAAACCATTTCTGTCAGATGAAGCAGTTTTAGACATAAATGGACTGATGACTAATCTGAAAAACAGAATAACTTTGATAACGCCAGATAAGATGTCCTCATCAGAACGGTGGACCACTGTCTAGTCAGTCCAGATATCCACATCGCCTTCCTTGACTGACACACACATAGGTACTACGACTTATTGCAGTTTAGACAGTTGTTGGGATATGTATTTTGTAAAAGCTAGTATTGCAATGAAGGTAAATTTTCGATATATTGTGCAGCCCTACTACTGTGTGCCCTTGAAGGCTGTTTTGCTGTTTTCATTCAGACTACCAAATAGAGCACCTTGTTTTTCATTAATCAGGAATTAAAATGACCATATTTGAAATGATTTTTCCAAACACGGTTAAGTTTTAGCAGTGAACATTTCAAAGCCAGATGAACACTGCATTTGTGATATGATTGACAAAAGAAGCAGAAAAAAAAGAATCTGTACCTCAGGAAAGAAATTAGACCTTGCTAATGTTAATTGATTTAATGTACCCTTTTATTATTATTCTATTGATTAAGCAGCCTGAATTTGACAGTGTGTCACAATAACAAGCTTTGTTCCTTTTTGCAGAATTGCTTCACAGAATGGCAGAAGAGCACCAGGTCAAAAGCAGCACTCTGAAAAAATCTTCTCTTTCTTTAGTCCAAATGGAACAGTCATTTAAAAAGGTACAGTGCTTTGCCATTGTTAAGTCTTTTGTATCATTGCCAATAAAAGTAAGCCAACAGAGCCATCTCGAGCTCTTTCAAGGATAATTGAACAGTCCTTTCCCTTTTGTGGTTATTTCCAAGTCAAATATTGGCTAGAAAGTAACTTGTTCCTTTTATGGTTACCAAAAAAAAAAAAAATCACCAACAGTACATATGTTTTCCAGAAATGGAAGTTTATTCTAAATTTTATACCAACACTGTTCAAAAGTTGCACTTCTTTATATACACTTTAAAAATCCTGCTTGCATTAGTTTTGCCTTCATGACAGAATCATCAAGAGTGGGGATAACCATCTAATTTCATTTGAAAGGTACCAGGCTTCACCAGCAGGCAGAGTAGGAACCAAATAAAGGGAAAATTGCCTGGAGGCACAAACCCAGCAGGCAGCCCCTGTTCTCTTAAACAGTTACCAGTGAAGATCTAACAAAAAGACTAAGTGCTCCTCATTGCTGTCTAGTTAAAGAAGATCAGGGTAATAGGGTGCCATTTGGATATCTATAACCTTTCTTGCCTTCCTTTCTAGAGCATATAAACTGTAATTACACACTTGGGAAAAATGTCAGCAGAGAGTGAAAAAAATGTGTGTATGCTGTGTCAAAAGTTGAAGGAGGAACTGGCTTTAACTCACAATTTTTCAGGAATGCTGTATAACTACAAAGCAAGGTTAATCAGATTTGACATGTTGACATTTTTACTAGCTATCTAAAAGCACTATTTACAGGACTTTGATCACTGGTGATAAAAACAACAGAATGGATAGTGAGGGGAAAAAGACACTATTTTGTATCACTAAACCCCCATACTTGATTGTTTCAGATTGAACAGCTGGAGTGGAGGATGATGTCCCTAGAGGAGCAGAAAGAGAGGCTTAGAGAAGAGAAAGAGAAGTTACTTGGGGCCAACGAAGAATTGGCCCACAAATGCCACAGACTCCAAGCCTCCATGAATCATCTGCAAATGCAGGAATCTGTCCGAGAAGAGGAAGCCCGTGTCCAGGCCCTCGCCCAGGAGGAACAACATAGTAGTGTGATCATGGCTCTAGAAGCCCAGCTGGCCACTTCTCAAAAAGAGATTACCAAGCTTCATCATCAGTTGCTGAAGCTTAGACAGGAACTGGGGATTGTCAGAGCAGCAAGGGATTTCTATAGGAATCGTGCAGCAGGACCAACGCGGCCAGCTGGGATTGCTAACAACATTAGCAGCAAGGTCAAATTCAAGACGAGCAGGCACCAAAGTGTTCTACGCCAGGTCAGCCACCGAACAGTCAGCCACAATCAAGCCATCAGCTGGCAAGGCCTCAGCACCAGTCCCACAAAGGACGAGTGGGAGGACATGAGCCTAGATGGGTAATGATACACATTCACCCGCAAAGACACACTTCTTCTCTGTTCCTCCCCCCTCATTATTTTTAGTCAGCTAGAATGGAAAGGATGGGGCTGGCTGAATTGTGGGGGGCACGCAGCATCGAGGGGACAACGTGCATATGCAAAGTGTAAGCAAATGGGTGATTGAATTTCATTGTCTGTCTAGTTGGTATTCAGAAGCCAAAAGAAGAATGTGAGCAAGAATGATAGAGAGGAGGGGGAATCTACTGTCAGATCCTTTTGAAATATCCTGGGACGCCTTGCTTGGAGCTTATTGACTGAAATTTGCATGCAAAATTAGCCACCTCTCTACACAAAGTTGAACTGATGCCAGAAAAGCCCAGGGATAAGGGGGCCGCCAAAGCCTTGATACCTTCCAGTGATGCCATTTTCATGCACTAGTCATGCTACCCCGAAATTGACAGTTCGGCAGTTTGATTTAATTTACTGGTTCTTTGCATATTTACTACCCCCCTCCCTGACACCGCTAAGGATCCCTCTGCAAGGACCCTCGACTCATATACACACACAACCATATATGCTTGGAAGCTTACCCCACCTTGTGTCTAGTTATGTTGGTTATCTTGTGGCATGTCAATTCAGAAATGCATGTGTGTGTGCGCTGTCTTTTCCTCCAGCCACCCCTTAAACACCTCCCAACGCACGCATACATATCCTTTCCATCCCACACTCCTCTCCTCTCCTCCTTAATTTGGTTAGATAAATTTTAAATGACCCGACTCGGATCAGTACCAGATGTCTACAAGCTGTTTAACACCCTCCAAATTAAGAACCATCGCTAGTAATTATTTCATGTATGTTTTATGCAAAGAAGCCACTGAGCCAACATCTATTGAGTGATGGTTGGTGGATTTCAAACGCTCACTGATATTTATTCCCCTTTTTCTTTCTCTCCCTACATTCTGTCCTCTGTCTGTTCTTCTTAGCCCAGTCCTGCTTACTCACCATCTCTTCACCAACTAATTCATCACACTGTAATCCACCCCAGCCCTATCCGCATGGGATCATTTAATGGGGACTGGGTGCAGCTATGCCCTGCTTTTCTAATGCCTCTCTTTGTCACTAATAAGCAGCAGTGTAATAAATGCTTCACCTGAGAGGAGGATCTAAACAGATTTGTGAAGAAGCGGTCTAAGCGGAGATGTTGTCTTATTTTACTCACCTGTCAACTGATTTACTACTGTAAAGCCTGCTGTGTTTTTTTTTTACTTGCAGGAGCCGTCTTTAGAAATATATCTACTTCTGTGATCCCAGAAATACTTTTTTTTTTTTTTTTACCAAGGAGCTTTGGTCTAAATAGTACCATAAAAGATGTCAAAATTGTTTAGGCTTAGTGATAAAACATTCTTTTCTTCTTCTTCTCACACCTTTTTGTTCCCTCTGTTTAGCTGCTTGAGGCTTCTTGAACTGGTCAGAATTAGAGCAAGTGGGATGGGTAGCTTACTTGTAGCTCTGTGAGAAGGAATATATATTTACATTTCGTGTGATCTGGGAAGGAAAATATTAGAAGGCACAATTTTGCAGAGAAAGCAGACGCATATTTGGCCCTTTCGAGATATCAGAAGAGTTTTGCTACTTCCTGCATCGATTCTAAAGTTTCTAAAACTCTGCAGGAATCATTCACGAGTAGTTGGTCCCCCCTTGTTCACACACTAAAATATCCTTGACCACGAAAAACATGACCAACATCTTTTGCAAGGCTGTCCATCTTCAAGTGATGTGTGATGTTTTTATTTATTTATTTTCTTCTAGTGTAAGCTAAAAAAGAAATTCTGTTCGAGCGTAGTTTATTTATCATTTACCTCGCCAGTGGAAAGCCTCTATTCATAATCCCCCTTAATGCGTTCGAAAGGGTTTACATCATAACTGTAAAACATGAATTTTCAGCTTCTTTAACCATCCAGTTTCTCCATGTCCTGTAAGGAGTAATTATTTTTATTTCCATTACTTTTTCATCAGGATGTGTTTGAGTCACACAGATTTGGGCTGAACCTTTAAAAAAAAATTCTTTTATTTTTTCCACGTGAATGCAACCTTGGGCTCAGTTTTGGTGATTAGTAATCCTCAGTGAGTCCCTGTGCCCCCACCAGACTGGGTTCTACCCTAACTAGCCATGTCACGTTCCAGTTAGATCTTCTCTCAGTGGTCTTTACCTCTGCTGCTTCTCCCAGGCCCCACCTTAATAAACCCGCCAGCGTAAATGTCAGTGGCTTCCACCTTCACGTCAAAGGTCACTGTCAATAAACCTGTGTGCGTGTCTAAATGTGTGTGCGAGTGTGTATGTCGAGTGTGTATGTGGAAGCCCTTACCGTGCATCCATCAGATGCAGCTTTGCGTGGCTCAGCTCAGCCGTGCCTCTCACACACGTCTGTCACACACAGAGGGCTAATGAAGGCCACAGCCACTCTCATACATGTTGATGCATTCACCAACAGCATCAGACACTGCAGCTTTTCATTTAATTTACGCTTACATTTACACTTCTAGCTCAGAAATTGGATGGGACATTGATTTTCTGTTGGAAAGAGGGGGGCAAAATGCACATATTTTTGCTTGATGTCAACTAAATCAACCATAAAAGGTAAATTGGATTTTTGTCCAAGGGTGGTACTGAAAACTAGGATTGTAGGTTCAACTTCTGGCCTGTAATAAACTTCACCTCTCTCTACAGTGACAGTGGTGAGGAGTACTCGGATAGTCTTAACATGGTGCCATCTGGGACAGGGGAACACACTAATAAAAAGGTTGGTCTTCATTTGCTTTTTACTTACTTTTGACTTTAAAAATGAAAAGAAAAATCAGATGTGTGTTATGGATCAAATGAATCAGAGCATTTTATTATCTTGGAATGGACATCTTCAGTCATTTATTAATAATCAAAGGAATTGCTGTGAGTAGTTTTCACAAACAAATCTAAGCTTTCTGTAACTGCTTGTCTCATGATTAAGTCCATACTTCTGCATCCTAGAACTGGCAAATCTCCTCATACTGGCTTTCACAGACTTACCCGTGCATTGATGTCATCAACACTTATTTTCCACTTTCTCTAAGCACTGTGGAATCAGTAGGCTTAGACTCTTGCACTTGTCCACATCAAACTACTTCACAGGAGGACCAGGCAGCTCCAAACCCCAGAGAATATATTCAGCCAAGAATAGAGATGCAGAGAGACCTTTTTAAAGATGTTTGGCCTTTTTCTCCTTTCATCTCTTGATTTGAAAGGTAGAAAGTCAAGAAGAAGTAAGGGTTGTTGTTGTATTTCTAACCAGGGAGCTGTCAGGACCCTTTTCTCAGATCCTCGTTCAGTTTCCTCTTTCCATATCTGCTAAATATGCCCATCGACTCCTCTTGGGCTCATCACTGTGACAGCCCAACGTGCTATGTCACAAACCAAAAGGTTCTCTGCATGTGTGATCAAACCTGGCACTGATCAAATCCTACCTGACCGCCATTACAGTTGGGGTGAGGGGTGGGGTTATTCTTTGATGTCACTACAAACGATGTTGCAGTACGGAGGTGTCACAAACACACTTGCATACACACTAATGTGTGCAAATGACTATACCCTAACATCGTAATGTAGGAGCGAATTGGGGCTCTCAGACAGTGAATAAACAAAGGCGGAATTTGAAAGCATCTGTCAGAAGTAATATCCATGCTGAGAGTCGTTCAAGTTGGAGTGGGTTGAACATGCTCAGGTAAATTATTAAATCACAGGGTGATTTGTCTTGTCGCGTTAAGCTGAGTGCGTTCTGTGATCATTGTGTCACTGTGAGCCACGTCTCAGGAAGCCCAACATGTCAACTGTTGTGTTGTATTAAACAGCCGCATTTCATAATACTCTGACTTTTCTGTTCTTTTCAGTCCTACAGGTGTTCACTCATCTCAAACGCAGGAGCATTGTCAGAGGAATCTAACAGAAAACAACCTGATGTTCTGGCCCAAGGTAGCATATGTTTTCATTTTTCACACCCAAGCTAAACCACAAAAATCTAATAAACCATTAATTGAAGCTGATAGAACATTCAATGTGTTTACTTGCTGTTGATCAAAAACAAGTATTTGAGAAGTTAACAAGCTTCTTTCTCATTTTTCCTTCTTGAACTCCTGAATTGTTTATATATGGAAAATTATAATCATTCTGGTTGGTAAATATATCAGAGTTTTCACTTGTGCATACATTTTTACATTTGACTGTTAACTCCCAGCTGGAGCTTCTAAATAGGGATTTTTTTTAGATTTTGTGCACATGTCAACTCTGAGCTGCGTGTACTTCCTCCTGTTAGATGATAAACAGCATGAGCCCTGGGAGCGAGGGACAAGAGGAGAGAAAAGGGGGTGGAGGAGGAAGAGGATGCTGTTGAAAACTCAGCGCTGCTCCTCCTCTTCTCTGCTACAGCGCATCGAGTCTCTACAGTGTCATGTTGACATCTTGAGAAGTGCTAGGAAAGATGCTCTACTCTCAGCCAGAGAGCTACAAAAGGCCAATGAGATGATCACGGCACAGCTCAACACTCTCACTGAGAAACTCAGCAGCAGCAAGCAGCTTGAACAGGTAACTAGGGAAATACTGGGAGATGAGTAAAGCAAAAGGCCAGTTGTAAGTATTAGTTGTAAAGGCAATGTCTTATTTTTCTCTGTTGTTTTTTTTTTTATTTATTTTTTTTATTTATTTATTTATTTTCTTTGTGATGATTCTTTTTATGCTTTCTTGAGACTGAGAGTGGAACAGCAGCATGCCCTTATCATGTTTAATAAGAAGCTGACAGACATCTGTGGAAGTTAGAGCCACACCACAGAGGAGAGAAAGCGAATCTCTTACTCTCTGTCTCTCTCTGCCATTGTTTCCTCCTGTGGTTTGTTTCAACAAGCCAGTTGTCCATTACAATCTATGTCATTAGCAGTTAAATTCCCCTAAACATGTTCACTTGTGTTCACGGACAAGCACAAGGTGACTGTTTCTTGATAGAGTCCCGAGCCACACACCTATTAGTTATTTATTATCTACATTCAGGTTAGAAACTTGTAGAGTATAAATAAAACACCCTGCACTTTTGTCCCTAAACCATATCTTTCCTGTCAGGTGCTCCCCATAATCATCAACATGTGTACTCACACATACACACACACATAAATACACACAGTTTGACAGATAGTTATTCTGATTGGCAGGGGACTTTTTTTTTTTTTTTTTAAGTAAATCCAGACCCAGCTGCAGCCAGCAAAGACATGCTGGACGCATGATTAGGTGCATGTTTTGTCAGTATATATACTGTGCAAACAATTGTGGATTTGTACACACAGGTCAGGGTGCATCTTCCATAGTGTGGCTACCTAGGAAGTGGCCCTTGTGCACCCACCAGGTATCTGATTGCTGAAACCCAATGAGACCTTAGACTCATGCACAGCAGAAAAGGCGAACGTCTATATACTCACACATATACACAGTTGAGTGAATGAGTGGACAGAGAGGGAATTGTTGTCTTCCTGTTTGTTTCCTCTTTCCTCCTGCAGTATTCATGCCGCTTCAGCAGAGAAAGCTGGAGCCGACTGACTGGTCAAAGCTAGGTCTTGTTGTCCTCTCTGGAAGGCCAAAAGGTGATGGACTTTGGACATGTTCCAGTCAGTCCTGACCCACTCTCTAACTAAAACTCTCTGCTTGTAATTGGCTTAGGACAGTCTCCACAGGGGCCATCATGTAAGAGGTAGCATGGCAGTTTTGCAGAGTTGTTTGTGCTTGAGTTGCTCTGTCTCCTGATCTTTCAGACATTCTGTTCTCCTCTTCTGCCTGCTTCCCTTCTTACCTCCTTCACTGGTGTCTTATTCCTTCCATTCATTCTTGTTTTTCACTTCGTTCTTGGATACATGAGTTGAAGACCAAGATGTAAATATCAGAATAATTTGATTTAATATTTATTTCAATTATATTTTTTGCTCTTTCCAAATCTACAATCTATTTTCCTGAGCAGTTTATACTTTTTTATTAAGAGAAAATCTTAATATTATTTATTTGTTCGAACATTGTTTCATTTGACAAATACAAGCACCATGGAAATTATTTTCAGTTTCTTCAATGATCAACATTATTGTGTTTGTAAAATTTAAACACATCTAGAGTCTGATGCAAGCAACACACCTGAGGCAAAAAGAGGGAGAAAGATGAAAAAAGATTAAAAAAAGTTTATGGGATATACAATTAACACAGTTAATAAAACAGATTCATTGGTGAAAGATGAGTGTGTCCAGCGTTAATACAAAAGAAGCATCCAGCAAAACTTTATTCTATCTAAAGAAGAATCAGCTGAAAAACACACAACATTTTAATCAATAAACAAACAATTTAGGTCCTTCATCATTTGCAGTGCATGGTAAAAGTGAAAAGATTCTGAAACTCTGGGGCAATCTTAGTGTGTAAAGGCCAAGGCCAGGAACAACTGTTTGATGTGCTTGACCTTCAAGTCTCGAGGTGGCACTGCATGAGAAACCATTATGCAATCATGATTAATGTTCTGTCCTGCAGCATGGTCGCACTGTCATTGCTCACACATCACCACAACACTCAACCTAAAATAATCGCTTGTTATTTTCTTTTCTGTCACTTTTTTAGTTGTACGCAACCTAGCAACTTTATTAGGACAAGTTTAGGAAAGATTATGGTTTGAATTACAATGGACTATTTATTGACGTTGCCCACGAATCATACAGACTTTTCTGTGCTACAGTTTAACAAAACTTTAAAGCTATTAAATTTTGGGGTACAATGAAAAGTCTGTGCTCTACAAATAATAGTTATAACACCTTATGACAAAAGGACAATTTGCAATGAGTCCTAAAATAAAGTATAAATTTGGATTTTTATAGTGTTTTTTTTTTTTTTTTTTTGCGTTTATTGTCTTAATTGCTTGTTTCCTCCTTTCTTTAAAAGAACCTGGAAGGGCAGCACAACTCTTACTGGTGGTAAAATTTAAAAAACGAGACCTAAAGTTGTCTTAAGCTAGTTATTCGTGGTTTAAAAGGCTTAGGAATAAATGGTTCAGGTGGCGGGTAAAACATGTACTCCTGTTCCAGCCAAGTATAACTCTTGGCAGAATGTGATAGTCATGCATATTATCCATTTTTTTGGGCTTGTTTTTTTTTTAACAGATATGTCTGATAAATTCGAAATAGTACCAGACATATCTGTTTAATTGTTGATGGCCCTACCTTCCACTTCCTTTCAAGTGGATTATTATAGTATTAAGTCAAATCAAATCAAATTTTATTTATATAGCACCTTTCATGCACAAGGCAACACAAAGTGCTGTACACAATAAAGACAAATCATGCATGTTGAATGCAAATTTAAAAGCCTTCATATTAAAAAAATTTAACAAAAAATAAAAAGGCACACCCCATAATTGTACACACACAATCGCACACAAACTCACACAAATACAAACCAAGCTTCATGCACACACGCATGAATACCCCATTTTGTACAAACATGAGCTTCCATCACTAATAATGCTCTCTGAACTTAAAGTAAGTATAAAAGTAGTAATAAAATGCATATGGGATCCAGTCACACCGGTGTGAAGGATCCCCAGGAGGAAAACACTGGAGTTAAACAGTAAAAACAAGAATTAGTAAACTTAGAAACAATAAGAACTGATAAGAGTAAGCAAAATAAGCAAAATTGTAAACAAAAGCAAATAAAATCCAGCTATAAGCTAGACTTAAAAGAAAGGTCTTGAGCCTGTTTTTAAAAACATCAGCTCTGAGGTTCTCTGGCAGGCTGTTCCACGTTCGAGTGGTGGTATGAGGCCTCACCATAAGTCTTGGTTCTGACTTTGGGAACAACTAAAAGGCCGGTACCAGAGGATCTCAGGGTCTGCGAGGGTTCATAATCTAAAAGCAGGTCTGATAAATAAGAAGGCCCAAGACCATTAAGACACTTACAAATAACTGTAAGAACCGTTAAATCAATCCTGAAATGCACAGGGAGCCAATGCAGCGATTTTAAAACTGGTGTAATGTGTTCCCGCCCTCTGGTCCTCGTCAGAACACGTGCTGCAAAGTTCTGGACTAATTGCAGGTTAGAGATAGACTTTTTGGGTAGACCAGAGAGCAGGCATGAAGTATAAAACTTCTTGGTTTTTTGTGATGTTGTTGACATCTTTGTTAATTGAAGATGATGTCACAACATCAAGAGTGGAATGAAGTATAAAACT
>JBAMHW010000004.1:14723638-14742645 GCA_037177495.1 Rhadinocentrus ornatus
AGAACTGTCTGTTGTTTTCATTATTTACCGACCTCCTCCGATCCTGCCTAAACAAATAAAAGTGTTTCATTACAAGGCATTACAATAAACTAGTCTACTGAAAAATAAAAGCATTCATCAGCATCTCGGCTGGCAAGAGAGAGATAAAGACGGACTCTGGCGATGTTTTTAAGATGATAAAATCCTGTCTTTTTGACATTTCTAATGTGTGGAATAAATTCAAGGTCAGAGTCAAAAAGGACACCCAGATTTCCCACACCCTGAGAATATTTAAAGTTTTGTCATTTTAATTAAATGATCTCTCTTGTCTTCAGCACCGATAATTAAAACTTCAGTTTTGTCCTAAAGGGATAGAACAGACATAATATCTAAAAAGAAAAGCTCCAGACATTACTTAAAATAATAGTTGCTTTTATGTCAGAAACGGTTTGCTCAGCTTACTAACTAGTCTCATTGATATTCTAGTTATAAAGTTGCTTGTTTATGACAAGTTCATTACAGTTTTTGCTGTTGTGTAGATATAGAATTAGTATATGCCTGTATTAGCTTTTTTTTATTCCGCTAATGACAACATGGAATAGCATCAGTGAGAACACAGCTCAGAGAAAAGCTCTCATCTCTGCCTTCCTAACAGAATTACCAGCATATCAGTCCATGTCAGTGTCATCTCTCACCAAGGCTGAAAATGGTCTGTGAAATCAAAGCCTGTCTTACAGGAAGTGTCATCAATGCCTCTCTTAATTCGTGTATGCTGCCACTGGGGCCATAGCCCCACTTTTCATTCTCTACTCCTCCCTTGCTCTCTTTCACCCTCCCCAGGGATATGCATGTGTGTCTTCAGCAGAGCAGAGGAAACCTAAAACAAGAGGGATTCTATTAAAAGGTGTCAGCCAGCAACCAGATATCAATAACCTCTATGTATGCAGAGCATAGAGCAAACCCCTGGGAATCTGTGGTTTCACTTGGGTGTGTGTGTTTAGGGCCTGTGTGTTTTCCAGCATTCACACCATGTGTGGAACATGTACTTTCATGTATCATGTCTCCTATTTGTGCCATTAAGCATTCTTGATGTTTGATATGATACCAGATCAGCTAATTGTTGCAATATTGAGCCAGAGTTGGGGTGATACAAGTCATGCCCATGTTTCATAATAAGGAGAGAAGAAAAGCTTTTTTTTTTATATACCACACACATGTGGTTAAAATAGTTTATTTTTGATGCTTATCTTTAGCATCACTGATACACTGTACATTGTACATGATCAGGTTCAGCCATCATCATCCATCAATCTTAATCTAACCACTTATCAAATGCTGAAATTAGTCTGTCTTAGAATGTACTCTGATTCTGCAGAATGCTTTTACTCTATATTTTAATCAATATACATTATCTAATTGTTAGTTCATATGCATAGAATCATAGGCACAGATTATTATGAGACCCCACATAATGATGGACATTGTTATCTATCACAAATAGTTGTCTCATTTGTTTTTATCCAACATGAGGTTTATTAGCACCATCCCGAGTTTTGAGTGTCAGTGCATGCAGTCTTATCATATAGCTCCTGTTGCATTTTATTTCTCACCACCAAGTTTGGCAAAAAAAAATTTTTTTTGGTTGTGTTATCATCTCCAGTGGCCTAACTTAACCAATCCTGCCTGTCGGTCAATCTGCAGAAGCTGACCTCTGACCTGGCTGGTGTGGAGCAGCAGAAAAAAGTTTTGGAGATGGAGCTCGAGCAGTGGAAGCGGATTACTTTCCCCCCACAAACTGCACCACCACCAGCTGCACCAGTAATGACTCAATGTTCCTGCCAGGGCAGTTCCATGTCTGCTTCAGCTAACCCTGCCCCTCAGGCCCTGGAGGCTGAAGTCAAACAACTTCAAGCCAAACTTAAGGTTAGTGGTCATTAACTTAATGTATTGCCCTCTTACATTGCCTTTTTTGTGCATGCCTTATGAGATAAATTTCTTAAGAGGATAATGGTATTTAAGACTGTTCATTCTCAATTTTCCGTGCTATGAAGCTTGAGTGGATAATACCGTGACAAAACACAAGAATTCTAAAAGGATTAAAGCAATTTTGTTTTAAGGAAAAGAGCATTTAAAGAAATACTACATTCATTATGTGGGTAGTGTGTGTGGACAGCAGTGGAGAAAATAATATATTTTTTTATTTTTGTATGTTTTGTAGTAATTTAGTTGTTGTTGCTTATTTACTCTTTTTTACCCCACTGTTCAGCAGTTCTGGATTTCACATGCACTTCTTTTTTGTGTGTTTCTCAGTAAATATCAAATATCAGTTCCTTAGTCACTTTAACATTAAACTAGTTTAAAAATTTCACAGCCTTTGAGGTAACTAAAACTCTAAAAGAGTCAGTCAAGGTTTCATTTTCAAGTTATTCATGTTTTTAAGAAGAAAAACAAATTTTTTTGTGTCTTCCAGCATCACCTGAAATTGCATGTGATTTCAACATGAATTAGCATTTCTTATCATTTAATCTTACTTGGAGTATCTGTCAGAGAGATGAGGAATGGGGAACAACTGCAGCGACGTGCCCTACATCATAGAGAATGAGGTGTGAGTGGTACCATAGCATTATCACCCTGTCAGCAGTCAGCTCATCAGTGTCACCGAGCAGATTGCTGCTGTCATTACACACATCTGAGGAAGTCATGGCAGGTGACAGCTTAAGAGAGAGGCGAGGGATGCGCTGTGGGGGTACGCGCACTGAGTGAGCACATTGTCAAAAGCTTGTGCTGGTACAATACCCACAAGAGACGAGGGCCCTTTAAACCAAAGTGGAAGTGCATGTTTTAATATCCGCCGTTCTTATTATCATAAGCCGACCTGTCATCATGAACCATTTGTCTGTGTTACAACGAATAATTTAGTTTAAATGCCAAATTAAGTTCCTCAAATTGTAGAGTTAAAATATGAATGCAGTTCAATTTTCAGACTTTTTTATTTAGCTGCACGTGAGGGGATGGAAGAACTGTAAAATGTTAAGATGTGAGAGATTTATTAATATTAAGACAGTTTGCTACATGTTTAATCTGTTAGTTTGCATATTAATTATTTTAATTTTATATCCAAACTCATCTTAAAGGTGCTCAGTACAATAGGTCTATTATTTTGCTAATTAACAACCTTTTCTTTTCCACTTTGAAAAATATAGTATTCCTCTTAACCTCTTTTAGTACCTTCCACCCTCCCACTGTAACTATAATGAGGAGGCATGCTGTGCTTGACCTGTCATCAGCTGTGTCGTGAAAACCTTCCCCACCCCCTATCACACACACACTCAAACGCATTAACAAACACACATGTACTGTGTGCCCTCTCCCCAGAGTGCAAGTGCCGAGGTCACAAGGCAGATGGCCGCTAACAAAGCCCTTCGGGGCCAGCTCAAAGAGAAGGAGGACAAGCATTGCCAGCTGCAGGACAAGTTAGTTTCACACCTTTGTCTTAATTAGTGTTACTGTTACTTTTTCCTTGGTGTTGTTGCTCGCAAAACACTTTTTTTTTCTTTCTGTTTTCTTTTTCTTTCTGCATCCCTCTCTATCTTTTTCTCCCGGTCTGCCTGCGTCGCTGCCTGTATGTTTGCTTGTCCTCTGCAGCTCTCATTTGCAGTGTTTGATTCCACCATGTGGCAACACTATCTGCTGCACTTCACTGATGCATGCATCTCCTTGCCATGTGTCACTTATTAAATTATGCATCTCCTCAAGAGCAAGTGGAATAAAAACAACTTAAGGAATTAGTATGTATGAACATGTATTTATGTGGGTGTTTTTTGTCTCATGTAGTTTGCCGATCTGGATGTGGGTAGCTGATATGGACCAAAGCATTGTATGGATTGTTTCTCTGATGCAGAAAGAACTCTTTTTGGCCCATGATACTAAAACCCACCAGCAACATTCTGGCCTGTGGGCCACAAATCCCAATGAGTTGCATGTTTTACTGAATGCAGCACTTGCTGTTACATAGTCCTTATGCATAGTTTCACACAATTCACCAAGGAAAACTGTTGAGACTTGAACTGAAGATCATATTTGAACCAAGAAAGAGGTACAAAGAAGAACTTTGCTTTCTTCTCTCACGCTGTCTTTGTCTGGTATGCTCTGTCCTCTGCCCGCCATTCTCAATAATGCATCCAGGGCATGTGTACAAAAGCATCAAAACAGTGAATATGTGTTTGTGTGTGACCAAAGCATGGAGGATCAGAGCCCGACAGAATGAGCTTCCCTCAGCAGTGTTTGTGCGACAGCCTCTTCCTTTCTTTTAGCTCTTGTCACACACTCAGTCATGCACAGACACGTAACTTGCTGTCTCTTCTGGCCTACTACTCCATTTGCCTCATGGAGGGACCCCTTCTCAGAATGAAAGACATGTCTAGACGTCTCTGAAATATACATCTCAGCACACACACAGGGAGCAAGGCTGCTTCGCCTTAAAGAAGAGAAGAGGGAAAAAAAGAAATGAATTTCAAAGTACACCGGCATGTCCTCAGTCAATATCCGGCACTATGGCCCTGCCTTATTTATGAAACTGCTTCTTTCATCTTTAGCCCTGTTGTCTATCAGCCACATGAAACATCCACCCGCTCTTCATTCTTAACAACACAGTCAGAAAAGTGTGCTCTTTCTCTAATGCACACATACTTCAGACCACTGACGGTTATCATTACAATACACGCATGTTTGATGAACAGTATTGCCAACAAGCACAGAACAAAGGGAACAAACGGGCGAGTGATCAGGATATAGTTTGAGGCTCTCTTTCTCTCTTTCCACTAACACTCATAAATAGAGATCACATTCTCCAACAGAAGCTTCATATATCCTTAATTCTTTTTTATCCTCTATTCTTTTTGGGATGTGGAGAACATCTAAAATAAATGTTGTCAGTCTAATTGCCATTAGCATTGGGGCAGAGGGAGCTGGTGGGGCTCTTATTGCTGCTCTTCGTCTTTAAGTCAACACCAGACAGTCATCTGAAAGGTTCAATATGGGTTTTCTCATTAATGGCCAAATCCATGGGGTAACCAGCCGGCTCTATTTCCTCCTCCCCTAAAGTCCCCAGGCCAGACTCCTCTCTCATTTAATTTAATGTCACTCCAATAGGACAAGCTCACACTTATTTAACCAGTCTGCCCTCAGGCATTCATCCATCTAGAGAGGCAGGGACATTTACTCACACGGAAGCATTTGCTGTAGTGTTGCGTCATCTGTTTATTTAAAACACACAACACGATGTATGTGTGTGCGTGCTAAGAGAGCCACTACATCTTTAAAAGTGAACGAAAAAATGAAAAGGGTTTAATTAACTGCATCCTTATGATCTTTATTCTATTTGTTCCAGTTCCCCAAGGTATAGACAACCATGAAAAATGCCTTATATTTGCCTTTTATGAAAACAGAATAAAACATGCTAACATACTCAGACCACTTAAAACAAGGCCTCACTGCAGAATTCAGGAATATTAAACATGTAAATATAGGAGATTTTTGAAATGGGAAGTGACATATGATGTGTGTTTTCCACAGTTATGACATGAGCAGTTAGGAAGACAGAGACATTGTCTCTCTTAAGGGAACAACACAAAAACAAACAGCACTTTTAGAGCATATTCTATTCATAAATATTCTCTTCCGAGCAAAGTCTCCCTGCTGATGTGTTTTTATGTGGCTTCCATAATGCTGAACTGAAAATAATAAACATTTAAATGCTTGATTACAGTCTCAAGTAGTGTCACTGCTGATTCAAAATGCCGTTTGTCAAAAAGCACTCCCTAATCACACTTAAAGCGGCATTCCCTGCCAGAGCACTTGTTCTAATATATGCCATTTTGAATTACATATGCATCCCTATTTCACACCCCTCCACTTAGCCAAGCAGCATGCCAGTGTATTTAGCTGTCATAATGAGCTGTCATGCCTGATGTAGCGCATGGGGACATGGTGCCTGCCAGCTTTGCGTGTATGTCTCTGTCTCTGTGTGTGTCTGTATTAACTCTGCCATGTAGATAGCTTTTGTAAGTGTGGCTGTGCCTGCCAAAAGAGAGAATATCTGTGTAGACTTCATTCTCAGCCTTGCCATGCTTTTCTGTTTTTTGGTCATGCGTTCAGAGTGGGCCACATGGAACGAGACATTAACATGAAAAGGCAGCTGGTGGATGACTTCAGGACAAGACTGAAGTTCCTGCAGGACATGGAGAAAAGTTACCGGGAGCAAGTTGGGGAGCTAGAGAAGAAGGTAAGCACAAACCATTACTGCTCATCATAAAACAGTCTAATTAGTCTGAGACTCTAGACTATTATAGTATATTTGTCATTGCACCGAATGTATATTTTTAAAGACTAAAAAAAGTATTTACTTAATAAATAGATGAGTACTAAGCAGATTTCAATAATATGTAAGACATGTTGCATATTTGAGTATCTCATGTAAAAGCAAACTGTAGCTCCCCTACCTTTTTTCATTGACCCTTTTGCTTGTCATCATAATTTGCCTTTACACTGTAATAATTGGTCACAATGTGTCTTTTT
Organism: Rhadinocentrus ornatus; assembly: GCA_037177495.1. Lineage (NCBI taxonomy): Eukaryota > Metazoa > Chordata > Actinopteri > Atheriniformes > Melanotaeniidae > Rhadinocentrus > Rhadinocentrus ornatus. Next base: position 14,730,194 of record JBAMHW010000004.1, read on the forward strand.
CTACAGGTGAAAACTTTATCAGAGGAGGCCACTAACAGGAAAGCCCTCATTGAATCTCTAAAGAGGAGGTTAAATGTAGCGACAGCAGAGAAAAACCAATATGAGACTTCCTGTACAAAACTAAAAGAGGACCTTGAGAAAAAGGTGAGAAAAAAAAGAAATAAAAGATCACATTAGTGTGTTGTATTAGAATCTAAATTATTATTATATTAAATGTTGCATCAGAGTAAAGATTCAGGTCATTTCACGTGTTTTCAACAAATTGTTTCATACAACAGCGCAATGGGCAATAAAGAGAACCACATCACATGTCAAGTCAGTATATATATGTATACCTTTTTATTTATTTATCTATTTATTTGTTTGTTTATAGTCAGTCATCAAATCAAAACGTATCATGTCAAGATTAAAAAACACTTTGTTTTGAATAAAAGATAAAATCTCTATTAACACACCTTTGCTTCAGCCACGGATTGTCAGACCTTTTTTTCCTGAATATATTTCTATTATATAACCACGTAACACTTTCAGGTGCAAGTGCCGGCAAAGATCACCTTTGTTTTTTTTCTCTCTGTAATAAAAGCATCCTTAGGTCTAATAGATAAAGTGTGAGCCATTTTCACACATGAGATGTTCAAGAACGTGTGCTGTCGTTTCAGTCCAGACTTTCTGTAGTTGCTGCTTCTACTTGTGCTTAAGAGCAGCAGTTTTTAAAGTTTTTAAGCTGAACTCACTTGGAGTCATCATTCTCAAAAATGTTGAAATTCTACCTTAAAGCTATCTCCACAAGTTAATGTAGATTCTCTGCTTTTTTTCTGAAACTAATACAATTGTTTATATGATTTCAGCTGAGTAATTCTGCTAATTTGTCTTTACAGGAACAACGTGTGCATGCTCTGCAAGCTCATGTAGGAGCCAGTGAGCAGGCTTTGGCTGCCCTGGAACAGGCTGCCACTGAGCAAATGGAGGCGTTAACAGAAAAGAGCTCCCATGCGTTAGACAAGCTTCAGAGACAGCTTGGTCAGGCCTACTCCCAGCTGGAGCAGCTTCATTCTTTCATCAAGGTACTATACTGTCATGAAGGGACAAGTCCAATGATTGTATAGTTTAATCGCCAGTTTTAATGTAACTAATGTTATGCGTTTCTGCAAGTTCTTTACCTAAAGTAACAGTTAGGTGTAAGGATTCGGTACATTGGTAACTAGACAAAAGTTGAATTACTCTGATACCTGATTTGGCCGAGTGTGTGTGGAAATATTCTCTTGCTACCAGTAAAGTGTGAGTGTACTGTCAATTTCCCATCAATATAAAGGTTCCAGGAGATTGTTACAAATGAGGCTGTATGACACTTTTATGTGATTACTTGTTTAAAAAAAAAAAAACATCGTATTTTAAATGGGCTGCTTTTTGCACATATTACTGATCTAATTCTACCCAAATCAAACTGATTCTTAAAGGGTGGTAAAATGTGTTTTTTAAGCTGTGAACAACTGTTGATAAAATTTTCATTTTTTAAAATCTATTTAAAAAATTGGATTTTGTGGGTAAAAAAGGCTCATAACGCCCTATACAGGGTCAAACCAGGTTTTGTTTTCCGTGATGTCTCAACGTTCACGTGAAATAAACAAAAAACCAGCCCCCTCCCTCTAGGTGCAGATAGACGGGTTCTCACCTAGCAGTTACGCAGAAAGTAGGGGGTGTAGTTACTCTTTAAAAACTAGATCTCAAAATAAAATGCTGGGGTGGCACCTTAACGGGGCAACAAATAGAAATGAATCATTTCTAGATTGAAAGAATATAAAAAATTGCTATGTGGAAAAACTAAAGGTGTTATTTCATCTAGAGTATAGCATGATTGCACACACCATCTCTCTGTGTTGATCTCCAGCCTCGTGTTTACCAGCCGGTCTGGCCGTGTGTTCATGTACGTTCATGTGAGTCATGTAGGCTCAATATTAATTCATTAAGATTTTGCAGTTGCAAATGAATGTTTATATGAATAATTTCAGTTTGCATCTGTAAATCAAGCTTGTCACCGTGTAAAAACAATCTGCCTGAAAAATTTAAAAAAATTAGAAAAAAATGATGGAGTTACAGTGAGGAAAATAAGTATTTGAAGTTCTCCCACTTAAAAATCTTCGAGGGGTCTGAAATTTTCATCGTAGGTGCATGTTCACTGTGAGAGACAAAATAAAAATTACAATTGTTTCAATAGTACAGGTGGTTTTCATCACAATTAAATAATACTATGTTGTTTACAGCTCAAAAAACACATTTTAGGGCGCACTACCCCTTTCAAAATTGGTTTTTGTGTGTGTGCGTGTGTGTGTGTGTGGGGGGGGGGGTAGTTTTTTCTCAGATATTTTGTTGTAGAGTTGCTGTTTTGCTTTGGTTCAGTTTAATGTGGTTTTCAAAGTTGACTCAATTACTGCCAGGTTTGCTGTGCAAAGTAAACAAACATCTCCAGGTTTGGCTCAGACCTTAACCGTGTCTTTCTCTTGGCAATCCTTCTAAAAATAAATGAACTAAGTGGTTCAGTCTTCTTCTAATTGTGCTGTCATGAACTTTAACATTTATAATGGTAACTGAAACCTGTACAGCCTGAGATGCAGATCTTATGGGGTGTTTTTTTTTGTTTGTTTGTTTTCTTCTTCTTCAATTGCACTGAGCATTGCACACTCTGACCTTGGAGTGAACTTTCTGAGACATCCATTCATGGGAACAGCAACAACAGTCTCTAAAGCTTTCTACTTGTCAATAATCTTTCTCACTGTAAAAAAACTAAACAAAAAAACCACCAAACTGTATGTAAATGACCTTGTAACCATTTTTTACAGTCGATTGCAAGAGTTGCTTCTCTGAGATGATTGCTGATGTATTTTTCCTTGACATTGTCTTAACACACACCTGAACACTACAGACTAGCTAAAACCTGTTTTTATAGAGGTGCTCACACTTGCTGGTGATGACTTAATCAATTATATTTAGTTATCAACCTGGCTGCTACTTACCCTCTTTATTCCTTTGGAAGCAGAGTGGACTTAGTTTTTTACGTACTGCTGCTGCTTTTTGGCTTGAATGACAGTATTATGTCATTTGCTATTATTAAGGTTATATAGAGTTTTTTTTTTCATTATGTTTCAGAATGTAGAAGAATAAGAAGGGGGGATGTTTTACGTGGGTTCTCTCCGGGTACTCCGGCTTCATTCCACCGTCCAAAGACATGCATGTTAGGTTAATTGGTCACTCTAAATTCTCCCTAGGAGTGTGTGTGTGAATGGTTGTTTGTCTCTTTCTGTGTTGGCCCAGCGATGGACTGGTGACCTGTCCACGGTGTACCTTGCCTCTCACTTGATAAATTTCTGGTGTAGGCTCCGGCTTCCTCGCGACCCGTAATGGACAAAGCGGTACATAGAATGGATGAATATAAGTGTAGATATACTGGGTATTCTGGAGTTGTCAGTCGATTTTTTAGCTAATAAAACTATAAATTGATCATTTTAGTGGTCGAAGAATCAAAGTGTTGCTTCTTCACATTAAAGGGAACTAGTTAAGACGTGCAGGATTCCAACTAGATGCCTTCCTATTCACGTATTCTGGTAATGCCCGACTAGAAGACAACCTGAACCAGTCTACGTCCAGACCAAGAGTGTTCCAGAGAAGTTACACATCCCCAGCTGGCCTGAACAAGCATCAGGAACTCCACAATAGACTTTGGAGATCAAGCTAAGAAAAAGAGCATTGGCATTTCCTTATTTCAACTGGAGTCACAACAACCAGTTTCACCTAATCATCAGACAAATTGATAGAATTATTAAAATGTACATATATGTGTCATTATACTTTTCCACTTCCCTCCTTTTGTTTAATGAAACAGGTCACCCCAGTAAGAAAGCAGATTTCTTATTGGAAACAGTTATTTTGTATTTGTCTGGGCCTAATCCATCACCCAGTGTTTTTGTGTGTCTGTGTCAATCTGTGTGTGAGTCTGCCAGAGGCTGATAAAGGCTGTCCATCAGCTTTTTTCAGCTGACATCTGTCTGTCAAAGGAGAGAAGGGCTTGGCATATAGATAAAGATGGCAGAATTTTTCGGCACACACATAAATCAAGTGGCAGATTGGGGACAAAATACAGCTGCAACATGTATTACTTTTGTCTTGGGATAGACATTTTGGGATTTATTCCAACAGCTTGTCTTTGTATGATTCATTTAAGTCTGTGAAAATGGATGGATTGGATTTGTTTGGATCCTCCTGGAGCTTCCTTTTGCAGTCTCCAATGTTGCCAAACAGCCAAACCAGTGGCCCTCCTTTTATGCTAATATTGTGCTCAGACTTACAAACATACTTTTGCAATGACGAAGACCCACATACAAAAAAATAAATAAATCTTCAAATAAAAGCTGCACTACATGTCAAATCTTATTTATAAATACATATAAAGAAATAAACCTTTTGCTTGTATTACTCCTCTTCTCCATTCCCATAACCCTAAGCTGTTGAGGCCATTGTGTTGTTAAGGATTCACATCATTGTTTGTCTCCCCCTGGCTCTTGTGATCCCCTATAAGAACACCAAGGCCTTTGATTGGACTGCCTGACGTCCGGAGATTTACTCTTGTCATGTATTGATCAGGACCGGAGGGCTGCATGTGTGTTTGTGTGTCTAGATGTGTGTCTTTATGAGCTAATTTTTTTGTTCTCTGAACCTGTATGTAGTGCAAGTGTGTATTTGTGTGTGAAGACTTTTTTCATTTATTTATTTATTTTTTATTGTGTGCCAGCAAACCCTTTTGGCCCCCTGCACATGCCCCAGGCTGTAAGTGTTGCTCTTGAACATGAACAGTGGCCCTGTATGTTGTGACTATTTCACAATAGAAAGATGCTCACACTGAGATTATTGTCTTCCTAAGAATATTTTGGCTTGTCAACACTACAAAAAAACAAACAAACAAACAAAAAAAAAATCACATTACTATACAAAGTTTAGACAGTATGTTTTTTGTTTTGTTTTTTTGGAACAAAAGTGGGCTTTAGAGGTTTGTTGAGTCTGTTTTTTTCTTATTATAATTAGATGACATTACTGTAGAACTTGATGTAAATATGCAAGACTATAAGGCAGTGATGTAACACATTTATCTGAGAGCAGCTATTTAACCTTAAAGCATTCATGAAAGCTGATTCTGCAGTAAACCTCATTTAAGTCTATGAGGGTATATAATGATTGCTAAATGGGAGTTTCTCCTTGTCAGTGCTTCTGACAAAATATAAAACATTTCCTCTCCCTGCTTCGCTCTTTATGATCATGAATGGCCATTTATGTCCTTGTGTGCGTGAATAGTTTTGTAGTGGTTGCAAGTTCTTTAAGAGAATATCTTTTTTCTGCTCATTTCATCCCTACCTCAACACTTTTATCCACATCTCATCTAAATTGGCCCACTGGCTACACTGTTTGTGGTACTCTCCAGGCTAAGAGTACACATACACACACACAAATGTACTTGTATTTAAATAGCTTTTGTGTGTGAATGCTCACATTTACCCATCCCATCTATCTTTTAAGGGTTAAGAATGAGTGATAGAATTACCCTTTAATCTCTTTCTGGATTATTCCACTTGCAGGGTTTTTTAGCAATTGAATTTAATCCCTGGTTAGTGACAGTGAATACCTATAAGGCTGCAGATAAAATAATAGGATCTCCAGCTCTTAGCTAATGAGCTGTGGATTCCTTCAGGGTAAACGCTGCTCTCAGACCACCAAAATGAGCTAAAGCTGCTTTTCTGTATCAGAAGACAAATGAGGTTTGTGATTTTTGTTTTTCCTTCTGAATGTTGACCCTCAAGTGGAAATAGAAGTCTGTCTATTTAAAAGCTGAAACTTAATTTAACCAAAGTATGACCCAATAATCTTAAAAAATGATTGCTCAAAGGTGAATGGGTCACCCATATCTTTATGTATAACTTGCATCTGTTGGTTTTTAGGTTGGCCATTCAGGTATAACAATTTATAACAGCAGTAGTCAAATGAAAAGAATAAATAATCAGAAACCACACAGCTTTAACATATTAACAAACATTTCTGGGAAAAAGTCTGGGACACATGTATTTAATCTGTCTTATAGACTCATGCCTCATACTGTTCAACTTTAAGCCGTCATTGGAAGCTGCACCTGGTACACCTGTGTGAAAATGACAGGAGTGAAGATGTTCGCTACTATTCAACACTCTTGCTTTAGTTTGATTGAGTGCTTTTAATGGTTATACTAAACCGTGACCATGTGTAAAACACTATAAATCAGCTTTCTGCTTCTTATCTTCTGTTTTAAAACAAGTCTTTCCTTTATTGTTTTTCTTTTTCTGTGTGTATTTTGTTTATGTGTACAGCAAGTTCTGCTGTCTCTAGCTTCCCCTCATCTGACCATCTATCCAAGGTCAGCTTTTCAGCAGGCTTACAAGGGAATGATACAGAACATTATTGCCTCGATCAATGAGCTCAAAATGAAGCAAAGGGGAGTTTACTTTATTGGCTTTCTCGTGTACAGTGGCAGATTTAACATTTAATTGTCTCTCTGTATTTAGAGCAAACTCCCATTTAGTGCCCGACAACTGTGCCATGCCAGGCCTTTCTCTTCTTGCTTTCCATTCCACTCGGGCACCATTTGCAACAGCCCCTCATAGCTTAATTATTAACAGTGTTATGCTGCCCTGTTGTACTGTGAGACACTCAGAAAGCAAATAAATAAATGAATGGCTGTATCTTCAGTAGCTCTCTGTCTCTCGCTCTCTCTGATGCATGATTCTCTATCTATGGAGAATTTAGCAAAACTCAGGGTGTGTTTAATATCAAAGCCTTGTTCCCTCAGCTTTCAATCGACAGAGCAACAAACCCTCAGGTCCACATTCCTACAGGGGAGCGTGAGGCGAAACCGAAGAGAATCTGAGTGTGTCAAACTCAATATTCCTCCATAATGTACTAGGCCTCTCTGGCGCATGCTTGATCAATTTCATTTATTCATCTGCCAGGCAGAGCTATCCCTCTTGTTTTTCTATATCCATTTCATCATCCTCTTTTTTTTTCTTTTTTTTTTAATTCCTTTTCTCCTCCCCCTTTAGACTCTGGCCAGTGAAATACTTTTAGACGTTCAAGAGGTCAAGCAGCAGTTGATGAAGAGGAGGAGGTTGAGGCAGGCCAACGCTGTGGCAGCAAAGAGCGGCCCTGCAGCCAAGTCTATGATCAAAGCCAAGTCCATTGCTGCCTCCATCCTCAATATGTCAGAGAATGATCTTGCTGATATAATGGAAACAGATCAGGTAAGGCCAAGGGACAGTGTTCAACATTTAGTACTAATGCTAACTTATGGAACTGTATCTTTTTTAAATTACCCTCAGAGCACTCACCATACCTGGAAGAAAAAAAAAAGATTTCCTTTGCTATAAAATATTGAAGCAACCTAAAAGTTGTAGGTGATTGCACCTGGAACTGGACAAGACTTTATATCATCAATATCGAATCATAGCTTTGGGTGTCTTCTGTGTCATTTAAAACTAAATCATTGGCAAGAAGCTGCTTTGTCTAGATAGTAGGTAATGCAGGTACTGTAGATTGGTATTGGTGGGGAAAAAAAAGCTCTATGGCCTTGGTTCATTTTACCTATATTTATCAATATTTAGCCTCACTTGAAATCTCTGCTTTTGTCTGACCTTTAATTGATGGGTTGCTAGATGTGGACAAATACGTAAGGGCAGACACCCACTTTTGTAAAAGCTGAAACACACAGACATGTCTTTATTTAAGTTGGGAAGTCAGAGTACTGTAGAGAAGGATGAGGCGCCTGGTTTAAAGCCAGTGTTTTCAATCTAGACTCTTATCAAAAACACCTGCAGCACCTGTCAACTTTATCCAAGATTTAAGATGGCACAACTTGAGTGAGTGGACAACTTTTCTCTTTCAGGTAAAAACAGTCTTTGAATTGAAAATTCTTGGTATTGACTGTTGTCTGCTTGCAAAGTTGTTTCAAACTCTTTTCCAACTTGGTGGATCCTCTCCCTCCCATAGATCATTCCCAGCCATGTCATCAATTAACAACCATGTTACAATCAGCCTTACATCCCTGGGGACTTCCTCCCATCTATCACAAGATGAGAGAGGGTGCACCAGGCACTTACTCACACTTGAAACCAATTTTAGCCCTTTCCTGCACAACTCCACCCAGTACATGACAGAGAATGGTTTCTTATTTGACAAAAATCTCCTCATCAGAGCTTAAGCCTTTGTGGGTGAGATCACCCTCATCTTCTAACTAAATATATCCTTTGTTACATTAATGATTGTTAATGAGAGACTTTTGATGCCTTAATATTGGTGTATTTATCTGTTGCATATATTCTAAGCTTGAAATCAAGTTAATGAGAGTAAAAGGTGAAATATGGAACTGATTTAATGGATAAAGTTAGGGAAAGAGTTAGCAAAGAGCCCCTCACAAGTCTACAAATCTGTATATGTGTGGAAGTGACCCAGACAGAAAATATGTAATTTTTACTAACCAAAACTGTTGAACTTGGTTCTGTGAAAACAGTGACAAATAAAGGTTTGGGTTTCAAAGGTATGCTACAATTTTCCTTTTTCCTCCAAGAAAACAATTTTACTCACAATTTTGACTTTTAGATTGGCAGACCTTGCCCATCAACAACATGGTAGAAGTTTGCAGCATTTGGGTGCACTGGCACTTCATTTAGAAATCAATACATTTATTTATTTATTTTTGCTTAGTAAACTTAAATTTTTCTGGTGGTGGTCATATTTTGGAGGAGTTTTTGGGAACCATTGACCTTCATGTAATAAACACCACCTTTTCCAAAGACTATATTTTCTATTATTTTATATTTTATCTAAATTAAGACTATTAGTCATAATTTGTTCAATTGTTACTGCAGAAGATTACACATTTATAAAGGTTTTAGTTACTTTTTATTAACTCATTGTCAATGCTTTTAAAATCATAAATAAACCTTTAAAGCTACTTCACATATCACAATAACAGACTTGAACACCTAACTGTATCTGAAATGATAGCAACTAGGTAAATCTAAAGAGGGTTTGAAAGTTCGTTGAACAATATACACCCTACTGATATTTACTCATTTGTATCATACTGCTTACAGTTATTTCCCTCTGTTCATCCGTTGTGTGTAACAGAGCACTAGAAAGGCCTGAGCAGCTCTAGACTCCCTGGACAACTTGTTGTGGAGCTAATGATCCAGTTGTAATAAGGCTATAATTGCCAGGCCAGTTCGTTTTGCACCCTAATGTAAGATAAAGGGTCAGTTGTTTGCTATATATCTACCGAGGGTGAACATGGTTTGTGAAAGACTGTATGTGTGTAAGAGTAAGTGTGCTTGTCCACCCTTGGTAGTTGTTATATATCTGCCAAGGGTGGACAAGCAAACTTTTCCCATACAGTCCTTCACAAACCATGTTCACTTGTGTTTTGAGAGATTTTAGTGCAAATGCTCTATCTCTGTTTACTTTTTAACTGTTTTTCTCTTTGAAACTTGACCTAATCGCAACACAACACTTGTGTTATCACCAAAGATCATAGAGTAACGACCATACAAGAACAACACGATTTTAAGAATCATGCATTGATGGCCAGAATGCAAAAGCTAGAACCAGTCAGCATCCTGTACTGGCAACAACAGATGAGTTTTACTGTGTGACAATGCTCCGCTCTGGCAACTCCCATTTATTAAAAGGCTCCACTTGTAATAGATTGTTGATCTCATAAGTTTAAGTCATCTGCTGTATTCTTATTTTCTGTGCATGAAGGTTAAATATATCAACTGGGGCTATAGAGTGAGATGAAAAAGAGCCTCCAAATTTAAGACATTAGGCCCATGATGACATACCTTTTTTCCCACTACTCATTTATCACATCTTCAGTCAAAATGTTTTGAGACAAATAGCAGTCCACAAAACGATGGTTGGCATCATGATAGTCAGTAATCTAGTTAAATACCAGTCTCAGATTTAAGAAGAATTATACAAATTGCCACCAAGGCTTAATGAATTCTTCCTTTGCCTTTACTCCAGTTTTATTGAATCCAGTATTATCCATAAACTTGCTGACAGAACACACACACTGCACTCAAGACTTACCTTTGACAAGGTGGAGGAGTCATATTAGACTTTGGCCCATTCTTCAGATTAGCCCTGCCTCAATTTTGAATAGGTCTTTTAGAGATCAGGGAGTAGTGATCATATACCCTGATAAGTGGGTGATGTGTAAAGTCCACACAAACCTCTTTGCAGAAAGGTTTTTGCCTTTAAGGTCCACCGTTCTGGAGGCGTAGAAACATTTAAATTCAAGCACACACATGTACACCTCTCCCCTCCCGCCCTTCCTGTGTCCCCACGAGGCATTAAAGGCTCGTCACATAATTTCAAGAGGCAACACTTGGGGTTTGAAGTGAAGAGGTTATACATAAATGCTGAGGTGTACATGGCCATGCGGTTGCTCTTCACCCTGTTCATTAGCAGTAACAAGGCTACTTCTCTTTATGGTCTTTACAGAAGAGTAGTATGCAAAGGTGTGCTGGCATACCCTGCCACTGAGTCTCTAGAGAGCTTCCTCAAGGTCCTAGTGGGTGTGATGTTACATTTCTGCCCTTAAGCAGCAAGCTCAAAGAGGTCAGTTTAAAATAATGTGGCGTGTCCCCTCTGGAAACAACATACTGACTGGCTTGTTATTTTTGTCATCCACATGCAGATTGCTAATATTCCCTTTATATGTTAAAACTGTTTCCTCAAAATATCATAATGATGCTCTGTCATTGTGTTGTTGTTGTTTTTTTCCCTTCTTTTTCTTCTTTAATCTATCATTGAAATACAGTGATATGTGTTTGATGTAGTTTCAGATAACAGCAGCCTGCACAGAGATTTCCAGAGACCAGGAGTGGATGGACCACTTTAACCTCATCCTCCAACAGAAGGTGAGGCTCATCCATCTGCAGTTATGTCACATTTTAACTAATGTCCAATGTTTGTTTGTTTGTTTTTAACTAATTTTACACCTTACATTATGCCTGCTCTTCTCATGGCGACCCACTGACAGATGAAGAGATCAAGTGTAATATCTTCAATAAACAAACATTCAGTGGGCCAAATAAAAAACTGCTGTACAAACAAAACTGTTTATCAGGATGAATTATATTCTACTTGTCGGGTTTTGAAAATTACAGGATTATTCTGATGATTTGATATTATTGTGCTTTCTTACCGCACACATTGATGTGGGAAAGAGTGAAACTCTAGTAAAGTGAATAATTGTGCAAAAACTTGGATATTATTTATTTTTTCCTAAGAATGATTGCATGTGGAACTGCATGCAGTTTGCTTCATATAGTTAAAAATATTAGTTTTTTTAGTTAACTGTATTAATGGAAGTGGTTATTACATTAAGCAGTCACTGACAAGAAGAAAGCACTTCTAACAGAAGTACTATTTATTAAGGAAGCCTGGACTTATTTTAAGACAAAGAAAAGTAGCTGCTCCATTCACTAAAGAATTAGCTTTAAATAGTTAAGTTTATTTATATTTTTCTCTTATTTTAAGGATTAGTAATTATGTCTTGTTATCTACTTAAAATAAATGTTATGCTAAGTTTTTCTTTTTTCCTTTTTCTGTTTTCTTCCCTGGTTGATGGGTGTTTTCAAGTTTTATCTCAAGGTGCTTGCATTTCTGTATATTCAAGCCTAGTGGGCCAGATATATATGTATTGCTTTGTCAGTCTGAGTGCAGAAATAAAACAGGGCATCAGGTTCTCGCGAATACAGTAAATCAAGGATAAATTTCAGTTCCCACCCAAATGATCCTGCTTCAGGCTAAAAAAACAATGATGCAAAAGATTAAACAAAGAAAGGCATGCATGTACATCTTCACTGTTAGACCCTTTGTGTGCACACAGCCACTCATCTGTAAGTGCTCTGCTGGAGCTTTGCTCGAGCACTGTCAACGTCTGCTCGCTGTGATACATGTATGATTGAGTGTGTTGAATGTGTATGTGTGTCTTGTCTGTGTTCATGTCAGCAGCTGCTGCAGGCACTCATGCGTCGCCTCCGCACCACGACACACACCAGACACTGTTCTCTTGTTCCCCAGATCTTCTTCTGACCTTTCCACCTTCCTCTCCCCCTCCCACACTAACACACACACACACACCACTTCACTGAATCCATGTTTTTCCCTTCTAGCTGGACAGCTCTCACTCCCTGCTCTGTCTCTCTTTGCCGTCCTCCTCTGTCCCGCTTTCCTCTCTCTCTCTCCCTCTCTCTCTGGCTCAGACCCCGAGGCAGCTTGTTAGTGGGGAACTAAATATTGATTTGGTGGGCCTGTCGATGCCGGGAGAATGAGCTAGTGTCCACCAGAGACCTCGGCACCGGCAGCCTGCTATCGAC
>JBAMHW010000004.1:14768566-14778886 GCA_037177495.1 Rhadinocentrus ornatus
GTCTGGGTTTCCCTGCTTAGGCAGCTGCCCCCGCGACCCGACTCCGGATAAGCGGCAGAAAATGGATGGATGGATTTGTTTTTTAGGTTAAAATCTTTTAGGTAACCATTTTTTTGGATCATAGTGGGAATACGTGAACGCCGCCACTCGAGTCCTAGTAGATCATATAACTCCTGTCCTCAGATCTTTAAACTGGCTTCTTGTCTGTCAAATAATTGACTTCAAAATCCTGCTGTTAGTTAACAAAGCTCTAAATTGTTTAGGGCCAAAATACATTCGGGATCTTCTGGTTGGATATGAACCAACCAGATCCATCAGGTCATCAGGGTCAAATCTACTTTCTGTTCCCAGAGTCAGAACTAAACATGGAGAAGCAGCGTTCAGCTTCAATGCTCTTCACATGTGCAACAAACTCCCATAAAACTGCAGGTCTGCTGAAACTCTCAGCAGTTTTAAATCAGGGTTAAAATACTTTTCCTTTTGCTGTCCTTTATCAAAACAAATGTTTATTCCCCAAACTGGAACTTTATATCTTGCATTTTATCTGTTTTATTTTAGTTTTTTTTTCTTTCTGTTTTCATTTAATTTCTTTTCTTTCCTTTAAAGTTTGTTTTAATGCACTTGTTAATGCTTCCTGCAATTGCCTTGCTTTACATTGTGAAACAAAGCAATAGTTTGTCTTTGATGGGCGCTGTCCAGAGTGCTGAAGATGTGTTGCTCAAACCATGTACTGTAGGGAGCCAAGACCCAGTCCCATCCAACCCAGTGTCATCAAAATACTTTCTTCCTCGTAATTTCGCTCTCATCCATATCTGGTCAGGGGCGTGGGGGAGGGGAGTCCTGGTTAGGTTTAGATGTTGATAAATTCATGGTGATGGGGTAGTGTCCCCCAGCGTGAACACGGTGCTATGCACAGCATCGACCAATTTATTATCTCACAATTTCTTGTGATACAATAGAAAGTTTTTTGTTTTTTTGTTTTTTAATTTATCGTGGTGTCACAGCATGTTAATATAAGATTAATTGAAGCTAAAGGTAATTCTTTGACACCGTCCGCCAGATCTTCTTACAAACGAGCTTAGATTAGAAATACCCATTCCTTCGAGAGAATTGAGGTTATCCGTGGTGAAGAAGCGGCCGCTTTAAAATGAGCAGGTTCCAACGTCAGCACCGTTTAAGACACGTGGTTTGCCATCCAATAGCCTGATCAGGGCTTTACTCAGCCTCTCTCTAACAGGAGATTCCTCTGGAGAAGACCAACGTAGACTGGGGTTAGCCAAGGCTGCAACATCGTTACCAGATTCGGTTGGACCGAGATTTGCTTCTCACATCTGCAGCATCAGTTTATTTAACCAGCTAGAAGCACCGTGTAGCAATCATGTCTGTGGCGGGACTGAAAAAGCAATTTCACAAAGCTACACAGGTAAGAGGACGCGACGTCCTGGGCACCAGCTCTCACTATGTTCCACTGAAACTGTCACGTTGATATCGCGTAATGGAACGCCGTTTGGAGACACGATGTTCATTCTTCTTATTGATGGTTAGATCATGCACATGTTAGCCGAACTCATTTGTAGTATTTCTGTAGTTCTCCATCTGCAGCGTACAGAAGCCCAGAGCTGCCATAGTGCTGAGATGTACTCCGTTGAAAAGACTGGCGTGGTGCAGCATTGCACCAACAGAATAATTCATCACTCGCGTCTGCAGCATCCGTGTCAATTTACTGTGCTTATTAAATGCATGATGGGAAGAAAATGTAATTATTCAGTGCCACAAAGTGCGTGGCCGTCTGGGAGGCAGATGGCACACTAATGTGATGATCGTGATTTCGGGGACGTCAGTTCCTCGCTGTACCCTTCAGATGACATTCTGCACAGAAAACTAGCAGAGCTGCAGCTTGTGGCGACTTTTCACACTTGTAATGCACAAGTTGTCGCTCCAAAAAAAGCGGTTTAAATCTGTTTCTTTCAGCCAACCACAGCGGGAACTCCGACGCGTACCTTGTTATGCAATCATTAAATGCGCCTTGACGGAAATCCGCTACCACGAGCATCAACACGCCATGACCTCAGCGCCCTCTAAACTTACGGTTATCATTAAATCACACCTTTCTATTTCTATCATCAGATGTTAGCCCCAATACTGATCAGTTATTCAATCCAAGGTTACTTTGAAGATTCCTCAAACCAGCCCACCAATTTTGATATCTACTCGTAGCCTATTGATGTCACTACATTAATAAAAGGCTCGGCCTGTAAGTGTCACCACCATTAGCTTTGGAGCTCATCGGGGTGGTTGTCATTAGTCAAAAGTCTTCCATAAGTGGGACCTTTACTGTCAGAGGCAGTGACAGATCCGTGCCTGCAGCTCATCATAAGCTCAAGGCTTCTGAGCAACTTTTATTTCCGGTTCTGGCTGGGAGCACAAGGGTCTCGTGGAGGTTATGCATTTGTAGGGGTGAGTCACAGTGACACTGACAGTCAGCTCCAGGTTCCACACAAGCAAGGCACCTGAAGGCTGAGTCTCAAACACATGCATCTGGCTCCCTCCTTGTCCAACAAATCACCAAATGTCTGTAGTTAGCAGTTTGCTTTATTCTTCATCTTTATGAGCAGCTGTCACTGAGATGCAGTGGCTCAGGTGGTCCAGTGGGTCGTCCAATAACTGGAAGGTTGGCGCTAAGAATCCCACTCTCCCAGTCATGTCGCGTCCTGTTGTTCTATGAACGTGGATATGAATGTTCGGTGGTGGTCGGAGAGGCGGATTGGCTGCCACGTTTTCCATCAGTCTGCCCCAGGGCAGTAGCTTACCATCACCAGGTATGAGTGAAGAGTGAAGGAATAAAGGATACAATGTAAAAGCACTTTGGGTTTCTTGAAAAAAGCACTATATAAATCGAATCTGTTATTATTATTATTATTATTAAAGATGAAGAGAAACTAAAGATTACTTAATACTGATGACAGTAATAGTAGCATGCCTGCTGAAAGCCTTTAGATTTCAAACTCTGGTTTGTGCAGTGGAATTTAATCTGTGTATTAGAATGGAAGTTGAACCACACAATCACCAGAGGGGTCTAATGTGAGATGCATCATGTTCTTAGTTCATTTATGTCTCCGTTAGTCTTTTATAGTAATGCAACACTAGCATTTGATAAGCTAAGATGATTCCAGATGGTTCCAGCAGCATTAGTAGATCAGAGCTGAAATCATAAATGATGCCACAAAGAGCTTCTTCATGCTTATGGGTTTGGTTTTACAAAAAGAAAAGAGAGAGTTTTTATAAGTCAAAAAATTTTTTATCTTCTGTCAACCCTTCTCCAGTTTTTTATGAAGATATTTTATTATATTAGAAAAAGACAGCAGCCAACACAAGGCATAAGATAGCTGCACAGATTGGGTTGATTCTGTGTGATGAGTCTATTGTTTCCAGTTAGCAGAAGAGTGAAGTGGGGATGCACATGAGCATTTAGGTCTTTATTTCAGTAAATATGCATACAGTTATTTTGCTCTAAGCATGCAAGCATGACGAGGTGTTGTTGAGTGTGGAAATGTGCAGGGAATATGAAATTTGTAGATTTTTCTCAGCTCTGTCTTCATCAGAGCTTTATTCCCCTTGTGCTTCTTTTCGGCTCTAGGCTCACCATGAGATGTCTCTGTGGTCTCGTGCCGTCTGCTCTTCAACATTACAAACAACACACACATTGCCTTCCTCCCCAGACTCGCAGTGGCAGAAGGCTCCCTTCAACCCTTTTTTCATGCCTCAGCCTTGTAATCCAAGCCCAGACTTATCTGCAATCTGGCTACTCGCTCACAGATATTTCCACTCATGTTTTCCAACCATTCTTGGGGAAGACCACCACACCCAGTCAAGGAGGAGGGGGGGGGGGGGATTTAGAGATTAAGAGTTTGGACCAGGGATTTAAAATAATTACATATGGTTTAGAGAAGGTGCATGTTTGTATTAATGGTTTTACCTTAAAATAAAAAGCTGCAATATTTTTCTCTTATCCAATTGTGAAGACTGAGTGTGACTACTGTAGAGGGGGGCATTATGGATAAAATTAGTTTATGAATCTTTCATTAATGATTTAAGACATGTTAGAATAAATAAAAACTCCTGCAAATTGCTTGGTTGCAGATTTTGAGGATTTGTGATAAATGATTTAATGTTTAATATACAATATAAATATTTATTATACTATATAGTACATTAGATGAAAATCTAAGTTCTGAAGGACACAATAAGCCATGCATCTTAATTCCTTTATCACACTTACACAAATTAAATAGTTATCCCCTACCACAGTCATATATGTAGACTGGAACACATTTCATATCCAAACCTGCTGCACTATGCATCTGCTTTGTGAGCGACAGAAAAGCCTCACTCTTGTGGAGGAGGCTTGCAGCATTTCTTCCTTATTATGGACTTTTCAGGGAGAAACTGCTCATAGAAGTTACTGGTATTTTATGAGATTCACACAGACACACTCACAACCTCAGTTTCACTTTCTCGCATAAATCACAGAGTAATTTATTTCACACAGCAAGAGCTACACTTTTCTCTGACAGAAGACATCTCTCTCCTTTTCACTGAAGGATATTGAGGCTCAGTGTGGAGTATTAACAACTGGGGTCATTTTAAAGCACCAAGCATGAGCAGCAATGTGTAGCAGCTTCATCATGGATTGCCATTTATTTATTTGTTTATTTTTACCAAGCAGTCCATTAATAATTCTCACTTTGGGCAATGACACAAAGTGATGCAAGTGAGCATACAGTGCAAACAGTGGTGTTTAATCACATTTAAAACATGGATTCATGCTCCTATTATTTTTAGTCATATTTTTAAAGGGGATAACTGCTGCTATCTCAGAGTTAGATGAGTCAAACTTAAAACAGACGCTACTCTCAGGATAACTTGATCAGATTTGGGTCCTGCAGCACATTGTGTGCACACAAACGTGATAAATACACTCACGTGGTGAAGCACTTGATTTAAGATTATCCACTGATATTTCAGAAAAAGAAGCTTGTTATGTTTTAATCAGGATGTTCCTTTTGTATATGTAAGGCTATAGAGAGCTCATTTTATCTAACTGGAGTGAGCATAAGCCGCAAAAAGGAAGGCAAAAACGTGTGAAAGTATGCCAAAATAAGGAAGGATGTGGGGGAGGGGTCTCTGGAGGTGTTGCCTCTGCAGTTTTTTAAGATGAAGTGGATTCTTTTCTTCTTGTTTATGTCAGAAAGTCTCCTCACAACTTAAGCCCTATTAATTCAGTCTGAAGGCACTTGTATTTTAGGTTAACCAATAGCATTTTCCCTACGTTAAGTACTATCTTTAAAAGGCTAAACTCAAAAATAGGATATCCTTTTGACTATGAACACGTTATGGTGCTTTTTATCAAAAATCAAACTTTGCATCTCATTAGCACCTTCTGTAACGAAAAGAGTCTACTCATCAAAGTTAGTCCACTATAAGACACGAGGCTATCTTGGACTGAGCACTGTGCTAAATACATGTGTATTCATGTTTTCATTTCAGCAACATTCTTGGCTGCAGATCAACACCATATGGCTCTGTACTGCATACTTCAATAACTTTTGTATTTGTTAGATTGATAAATAGGGTATGAGAGCTCCACTGGCTTCAGTAATATGAGATTTATTTAAACTCCCTGTGAAGTACTGTATAAGACACATGAGAGCACAGTTTGAAATCAACTTGCGCCACCTTTTCACAGGAATATTCGGTGATCTATTGAATTGGGCCTGTTGTGCTTAAAAAATTATCTCTTCACTTTTTAATTTGGCATTGAGAAAATCATGAGCAAAAGATGAAAAACAACGCAAACAGCCATCGTAGAAGAGATGTAACCAAATTACCTGTCAAGATGGTGCAGCTACTTGCAGGTGTCTGTGTTGTTTGGAAGCCTCGTCTGTCTGTGTACTTTTAGAAGTCATGGTATCAGTGAGCAGTTACCAGGTAGGAATGGATTATGCTCCTTATAGCGGGTTCATTTCCTGAACCGCTTATTCCATTACGGGTCGCGTAAGCTGGACCCTATCCCAGCATTGTATCAAGTGAGAGGCACACCCTGGACAGGCCACCAGTCCATCGCAGGGCCTTATAGTGGGTATTGCAGTTTTTATTTTTAAGTCAGCCATGGTTTGACTTGAGCTTTCACAGTGTGTGTGCTGAATACTAATATCAGAGCTACATGTTTCACACAGATCATTTAACATTTCATTTCAGCTTGTAGCTTCGCCACTGGTCTTTTTTTTTTCTTTTTAGTTAAGTTCAATCCATGGATTAATTTGCACACTTCCATATTGTCTTATTGAAAAGGTGCACAACATGCAAGCATGCATATGAATGATGTAGATGTATATCCATGCTCGCCGAGGGACATCACCAGGGTCCTTGGATGTGGTTGATGCCTGCAGGGCTTCAGGAGAGCAGATTGTGAGGGGGTGACTCATCCAGCCTGGATCTTTGCAAAGGCTACTGCAGTGCAGCGTAAAACAGAATTAGCTGGGAGATAACAGATAGGGTGGGAAGGACAAAAAGAATGGAGCTAGTAAGGAAAAATAAAAAAAAAGGAAAATATGCGAGCTGGTAAGAAGTGGAAGACAGGCTTTAAAGTCGACAGGAGTGTGGTGATCAGAAAATCTGCCGGGATTTTATCTCTTGCAGGATGAGGGAGACATTTTTTTGGTCATGCTGAATTTTGTCAGTTAATGGATCCAGGATATTTTTATTTCTTTTTGTTATGTTATGTTACTGATGCAAATAACAGTTGCTTACGGCTATCAACTGAGTTAATCTGCAGATAATTCAGTCAGTGAACTCATCTGTCTGCATTTTTTTAACTTAAGTTTAGCAGCAAGGAGCTAAAGACAAAACGGGCAAAGGAGCCATATCTGAACTCTAAACTTTAATGTCAAAGTCACCTGAAAACTCAAATTATACACTTAATGCACAGAGGGGTGATCAGAGCACAGATTTATCAGTTGAGGAGTAAGCTAAGCTGCACTAAAGCTCGCACTAAACCAGTCAACACCCCAATGAGAATATTACTGTGTAAATGGTTCATGCGAACATCTTACACCAGTAAGATAACATAAATTTAATGACAATATACCAGACACGTGTGCCAAGTGTGGAGAAGGAGACATTTTTTCATTGTATTTGCCAGCACAGTAAAATTCTATCCGACCGGAAGGAGGAAGGATGGACAAGATGATCTCTAAAGAAATGCCAATGGACCCCAAGTTATTTTATTTTAGGGCTTTACCATGAAGGGTGCAACTATGTAAAAATTGAAAGGGTTTGGATGGATATCTGTATTTTGCATGCTTAAAAGAGATTGCTTTACTCTGGAGAAGAACTGAAAAACAGAGTTTAACACAATGGATCAGGCAAATAATATCTTTTCCTTTAGCAAAACTAACTTGTGCGAAGGAAAGCAAGCAGAGATTTAAAGGGCCTGGGGGCCATTTACAGCTGTTATTAAATATATGGACCTATTAGCGGATGAAAAGGAGTGATGAGGACCCTGTTTTTTTAAAACCTGAGCTATGTTAAATAAGAACTCACTTTAGTGGAAATGTAGATAATTCATTTGTCAAACCATGAACTTGCTGAATGTTGTATGAATTATGGGAGATAATTTATGTCTTAGGTTATCTTCTGTTATTTCTATTGCAATAAATACATTGTATAAAACAATTAACAATGAGTAGTCTTAGTTGTGTAAATCTGGGGATGCATGCATTAGTATTCTTTTAAAATGGTCAACATTGGGTGGCTATGGCATAGCAACTTCAGTATGGTTTCATTTGATTTTTTAAAAAGCAGTTATGGTAAAGGTTTGAGATTTAAGGATATGGTCAAATTTATGGCTTTAAGGAAAAAGCCAACATTAGTTTCAGACCTGTAACAGAAAAATTGTCAAAATGCACCTTACTGACTTCTACCTCTACTTTTTATACATGGCACACATATAATCCTCAGCTGTAGCCATTAGCCTTCATGTCTGTCTTGTGTTTATGAGTCAGATGACAACAACTGAATGTTAAGATGGTTCCCCAGAAGACCCAAATTTATCCAAGTGCAGCAATGCAGTAAAATTGATGCTGCGCTGGATGAATTCCAGCAGAGCAGTACCTGCAGTGATGCATCTTCCCTCCCATCTTTTTATCACAGTTTATTTCCTCTCCCACTGGTGCTTCTAATACTCTCCATGTTTGCTTGTTTGCCATCTTCCAGTTTATAGGACATTTTAACTTACCACAGTAGAGCCCTTGTTTCAAAATGTCTCCATCGGGAGAACTTTTCCCTGGCGCTCTGCTGTCGTTTCTATTTTTGTCACCTCACTGAAAATTGCAAACAGTTTACCTTTCTCAGATGTTTTAACTTGGCCTGTGAAAGTGACTCCTTTTTTTTTTTTAGCTTTTCTAACAAGAGAAATACTTTACTGGCTCGCTGACATGTTTTGCAATATATTAAAGCAGCCGTGACAGTTGGAGTAATGTCGCCTCAATCACCACACCTCTAATAAATCCTTAGTTATCCTGACACCACATTAATCCTCAAGTACAATTTCACTATATGTTTGCCTCCTGAGTGTGTGACTTGCCATTGCAGAGTAGTTACTAAACGGTGGTTCAGTTGTGGTCAGAATCTACTCAAAAATCTACTAGAAAAGGAAAAAATATATAATGGTGTGCACATGTAGTAGTCATAGTGTTGGACTGTAGAGTTCTCAATGTTCTGATATCAGCTTTGTTCTGGGGGTTAAAGACAGACGGACTCAGCCTGCACCAGTTCTATTATTAGCGCGTCCTGTGGTTAGATGCTGTCGGCATATTCTGAACTGGAGAGGAAAACTCATTCAGTGTTCTCATCCAGAAGAAACATGAATGAACAGCGTTTAGCCAGTGTCATATAAAAAGAATGATGCCTGGCATTCTGCAGACTCATTCATTCTCATGGCAAGACGCTAGATGTAAGAGGTTTGATTGGGTATTTTTGTCTATAGAAATTGCCCTTCTTTGTCCATGGATTGCACTCTCTTCTTCCTTTTTTATTTCTTCCTCATCCTTCCTCTCTCCGAGCATCTGTATTCAGGCCGTGGTTGATGTTTTATTCAGGACTTGTATTCTATACATTCTGCGTATCACCTACTGCGGAAGAAATTACAATGTCTTGGTGCTGGTAAAGAGATCTTCTTAGAAAATGTATTAAGCATAAAATCAGCCATTCCATATGTCATCCGTCCATCCATTTTCTGCCGCTTATCCGGAGTCAGGTCGCACGGGCAGCTGCCTAAGCAGGGAAACCCAGACTTCCCTCTCCCCGGCCACATTAACGAGCTCATCCGGAGGGATCCCGAGGTGTTCGCAGGCCAGCCGAGAGATGTAGTCCATTCAGCGTGTCCTGGGTCTTCCCGGATGTGCCTCACCAGGGAGGCGTCCAGATTCTGATTTACTGCCGGCAATGCGGACCAATCTCTGACACATCCGTCGGACCCTCCTCTCCAGCACCTCTGAATAGACCTTACCAGGGAGGCTGAGGAGTGTGATCTCCCTGTAATTGGAGCACACCCTCCGGTCCCCCTTTTTGAAGAGGGGGACCACCACCCCAGTCTGCCCCTTCAGGGGAACTGTCCCCGATGTCCATGCGATTCCGCAGATGTACAGCCAAGACAGCCGTACAGCATCCAGAGCCTTAAGGAACTCTGGGCGGACCTCATCCATCCCCGGGGCCCTGCCACCGAGGAGCTTTTTAACTAGCGAACTCAGCCCCAGAGATGGGAGAGCTACCCCAAACTCTGCTTTCTCATTGGAAGACGTGTTGGTGGGATTAAAAATGTCTTCAAAGTATTCCCTCCACCACCTCACAACGTCCCGAGTCCAGATCAGGAGCCCCCCATCCCCACTGAACACAGTGTTGACAGAGCACTGCTTTCCCAACTTGAGGTGCCGTATGGTGGACCAAAATCTCCTCGAAGCCGTCCGGAAGTCATTCTCCATGGCTCATGCTCGAGTTTTTGCCTTAGCGACCGCCAAAGGTGCGCTCCGCTTAGCCCGCCGATACCCGTCAGCTGCCTCTGGAGTCCCACAGGCCAAAATGGCCCAATAGGGCTCCTTCTTCAGATTGATGGCGTCCCTTACTGCTGGTGTCCACCAACGAGTTTGGGGGTTACCGCCACGACAGGCACCGACTACCTCACAGGCCATCTGAGCCAACTCACCACCAGGTGGTGATCAGTTGACAGCTCCGCCCCTCTCTTCACCCGAGTGTCCAGGACAT
>JBAMHW010000004.1:14778986-14793557 GCA_037177495.1 Rhadinocentrus ornatus
GGTGACCCTACCAGGGACATGAAGCCCCCGACAACATAGCCACTAGGATCGTCAGGACGCACAAACTCCTCCACCACAATAAGGTGGCGGATAAGGGAGGAGATTCTATATGTCATTAAATATTTATTTTAACTGTCTATTTAAAATACAACTATAATGTGAATTGTTTAAAATTCTGTATTTTTGTACATCAGATTTTTTTCATTGCATTTTAATTCCACTGTTAATTTCCAGACTTGCCAAGAGAAAATTAGTTTCTTTTATTACATGAAAATAGCACAAACAATGATAGCGGTGAATTCAACTGTCCCTCCCTCACACACAGACGCTCATATTTCTGCCTCAGGGAAAGTAAGGTCGTGTCATTATTAGCCAAGAAGCCTCCAGTATCTTCTCCTCAGTACCCTTTCATATTTGCACTTGTTTTTAGCTTTTGTTTAGCTGTAAATGGGACGTGCATATGATGAACAGCTATGCACTATAATTTGAAGATATGGATGCATTTACAGCCCCAGTGACCTTGCTCAGTGAGGTAGTGTGTGAGCATGTTGTGTAGTACATTTGCTTAGAATATAAGGTCATGGTCCAAACTGAGGTCATGAACCAAATCACATGAGATAATCACATTCTGAGGCTAAGGATTAAAGAGACAACTAGAAGCACTCAGAGAGAGCAGACCTCTGCCAAACCACTGTCTTTCTTTTTTTTTCCAATGATTCTGGGCATTATTTTTTTAGTTAGAAGCTGTAATGGCAAATTTATCTCCCTCTTCCCATGGACAGGTGCAAACCTATGTCGAAGCTATTGGTCACGTGACCATGAGCAGCTTTCCAGTGAAACCAAACCACGCATCATATCAGTATCCGTGTTTAGGTGTTCAGGTGTTCAACTTGTTCTCATAGTTTTAGTTTTTTTTCATCGGCTTTTGATAAAGCATTATCCATAAAGTCACACAGTTATACTGATACCCTCAGTGTGAAGGCTAGAAAAAAATATGAGGCAAAGCTAGTGGCAGTAGGACTGAACAGATTATCTTATATCTATCTACCGTCACATTGTGAAAGAGCTGCTAACAAGAAACACTGAGAACTTCATGAAAACCAACATGTGTTTTAAACAATAATATCATAATAAATGTTTTACTCACAAAATTATTTGAAATGTTGTTAAATATTTTGAAGGACTCCAAGGTGTACCACCGCCAGTTATCACATCTTTCTAGTTTTTTGTGTCTTTTCATTAGTTTGAATAATGATCTCATGTTGTCTGTGGAACAGCGATGTTGATGGCAGCCAACCACAACACAACTTTTTGGCATATTTAAAGGAAACGCTGTGAAAATCAAAGAAAAATCTGACGATCGATGCTGAAAATTCAATGGCGTTACACTTTATCAACCTTTTGTTTTTACCGGCAAAAGACCCAGATGTGACAAAGTTCACAGATGTTTGTGCCTGTAAAGAATCCTTTAAAAAAATTCCTGAATCCAGGTGGGGATCCAGATGATTTCGGAAATTTAATCACTCGTTTCTTGTGCTATTTCAGAGATTTCCTGAAAATTTAATCAAAATCCATCCATCACTTTTTGAGTTATGTTGCTAAGAAACAGACAAACCAGCTTCTTCTTCTTCCTCTTCATCTTCTTCTTCTTCTTTTTTGTCGTCGTCTTCTCCGTCTTCTTCGTGTTTATCGTCTTCTTTGTCTTCTATGCAGTTCCTCCAAAAATACTTTTCTTCTTATATCTTCTAAATGGTTTCATGTTCAATATGTTGTGCCACAACCTAAAGCTCATCGGTGGATTAATAATAGAAATCTTTGGTCCTTTAGTGCAAAATGACAGTCGGGTGGAAATCTGAAGGAAAAATTATATAACAAGGAAGGAAATGTCTGAGATGAGAGGAGGAAGTAATGGAATGAAGTGGGGGGACGAGCAGGATACAGGATGAGCAGCAGAGAGGGGTAAATGCATAACATTCTCAGTAAAAGATTGAATTTGGCTCATAAAGGGACAGATATAAAAGTTAGAGAGAGAGGAGGGAGCATAACCTACTTCATAGCTTTGTTCTGAGAGAACAGTTTGTTTTTTAGTGTGTAGTGATGCCCCTTCAATAGAAAAGCTGTGTTGTTTGATCTTAACCTTGGATCCAGATTGTGAACTTACTCGCCCTTGTGCAGAGACTTGGTCCTCCTGCCAGCTGTAGAGCTGAAATCGAATGGCTTGTCAGGGATTATACTCAGATTAATCTGAGCACAGTGACTTTGCATCATATTGGAGCTGTGTGTGACTCAGAATCAGAACGATGCAGCTGTAATCTGTGAAACGTGCTGCATGTGCAGGAGACCACCAGATGTACCATGTAACAGGGTCAGAGAGGCAAGTTTTTTTTTTGTTTTTTTTTTACACCAGGGAAATATTTTTAGTTTATTTCATTTGGGGATATAAGTTCTCACACTATATGTGATTTTAGCATGAATGAAAAAAAAAGACATTTTTTTTCTCCTGGGGAGTGAGGGTGATTATGAGAATACAGAGTTGTTTGTGATTATCCACAATTTATTTAATTATAAGTTTATGCATATAGATTTAGAGCTTTAGTTTATTTATAACTAACTATAATGTGGGCATTAAGTGATTAAATTGTGTTATTGCTCTGTGTAAACATCCATCTTCATCTTCTTCAGGACTTGTAAGACATGCTTCAGATGTAAAAGTAAACACAGGTGTTTTGCTTTTCTTTTACCATGGATAAGGAACCTTAAATTCAAATGAGATTGTCTTTCATTCAGCTGGATGTGGTACATCCAATATGCAGGTGTGCATATTTGGAGCCATGTGCTAGATGCTAGGTTTTTGGAAAAGATATGAAATAAACTATTGTTACTGGATGATTGTGTGCATTCTGTTCATGAAGTAAGCTAATCTGATTTTGCAATTTAGTGTGAAACAGAATAATATGAGTTTCCTGAGTCTTTTATTTGCATACTTTCTGCACAAAGAGAACACTAAAATCAATGTGATGTGCATTGTACAGGGTTTTGTGCATTAAAAGCAACAGAATAATATTTCATTCAATAAAAACATTTACATACTATGACAAAAAAGACAGTACATCCTCAACATTTTTTGGACTAAGTATCAAGTATTATGTAAAACATGATCAGATTTGAACCATTTTATCATAATAAATAAACCTCAGATGAACAACAATACATTATTTATTATTGTGACATTTTTTATTCAGCAAAAAAATAAGCCAAATTGCAGAAGCACCAAGATGTAAATTAACAAAGTAAACTCCTTGACTAATAGCTTGTAGAGCTACTTTTAGCATCAATAACGATTATTTATAACGTAATTATTTCCTGCATGATGCTATCAGGCTTTCTCTTCATTGTAAGGGATTTCTGTTAAACTCTTCTTTACAAGTTTGCTTCAGCTCACTTAAGGTTCCACCACAGTACTTCAGCCAGGTTAAGGTCTGGACCATTTCAGCACTTTCTTTCTTTTTTTGTTTTTTTCCACACACTACACAATAGATTTGCTGCTGTGCATTGGATCATTGTCCCGTTGCTTGACTCAGTTAGCCAATCTTTAACTAAATGAGTTCCCTGTTGATTCAACGCCTGCAAGGTGTCCAGGTCATGTAGCTGCAAACCAAGCCCCAAATTGATTGCAAAATGGTCTTATTTACCCTCCCATACTGAAGGGCAGCAGCTTCTCTAAGAATATTGCTGATGTCTTTCCTCCTTGGAATTGTCCACACACCTGAATGCTCCAGACCAGCCAAACTACTAAACCTTGGCTCCTTTTATAGAGGTGGTCCAACCTGCTGATGGTCAGTTGATTAGCAGCACCGAGCTGCTACTTACTCTGTTAATTCACAGAGAAGCAGGAAGTCTATGTAGTTTTCCTCACATCACTTCAGCATTTTCACTCATTTTCGTTAATTAAATAATGAAAGAGTGTAAAATGTCATGTGTGTTTATATGGTGTTTTTATGTTAAATGGCTTAAAAACATCTGATTATGTAGTTTTAACCAGATGGAGTGGTCGTTGACATACTTTAATTCTTCTGAGAATATTTTAGTAGAGGTTTTTCTTCAAATATCTGATACATAGTAGCTTAAGCATAATATAGTATACAAGCATAAAAGAGTAAATCACTTTATTGGAAAGGGGTTTAAGTGTTGGCCTGTAGTGTAAAACGTTATGTTTTAAGGAACATTTCTTGAATTTCCTCTAAAATGCAATGAAGTAATTTTGTATGATTCACTAAGACAGAGAAACCTTTGTTAAAGAGGTTTGTGTCCTTCCTGGTGGCAGAATTTGAGGAGAGACACATCATGCACGTATTAAAGGAGCGCATTGTAAAAACAGGGTGTTTATAGCTGGGCTGCAGTCCATAAATTATTGATTTGACCTACTTTGTTTGCATGAGCACAAATGCACCACTTCTGCCATCTAAAACAGCCTCAGCAAAAACTGAATCTGTTTACTTTAATGAAAGGATTATTTAGCAGTGCTGGTCAATTTGATGGCTCAAGTTCTGTTAGGGTGTAAGAGACCAAACCAGAGATGTTTATCTTATAAACACTCTCCAATCACACTCATTTGTGAGCATTTCTATCTACATGCTGGAGAATAATTCGCAGTGCATGCTGACCTGTTCTTTTTTTGTTGTTTTTTGTTTTTGCTATGATTGATTTTTTTTAACAGCTTTAACTAATTATTATTCTAGACACCGAACCTATTGACATGCACACCAAAAATCTACCTAAAAGGCTAAATCCATTACCTGATTTCTGGAGTTATCAGATAATTCAAGTGATCATGTAAACAGCAAAGTCATATATCCTTTATCAGATAATTTTCATTATCAGGTTATGAGAAATTGTGTTAACACACCTAGATTTCTTCCCAATACTCCGATGTCTTTGTGCATCTAAATCCATGTGTTCGATTTATTTCGAGTTTTTACATCTGTGCATGTGTGAAAGAATCGTTTAATGAAAGAGGTTTAAAAGACGGAAGTAATTGGGGTTACATCCCAAATGGGACAAAAGAAAATTAAACCATGATGGTGTGCAGCAGTGGGAAGTAAACAAAAATTCCTTTCTGGAATGAGTGTTTTTGTTTCTAGCATGCACCCAAGAAATGAAAACCCTTAATTTCATCCATTTCATTGATGGGAGAGAAAATACCAAAATGGGCATACTCTTCAACTAGTGTCAGCTAGAATGACCGAGGCAGGTTATATGAGAACCGTTGACCAGATCCATACATGCTGGAAGTTTCTAGGGGCAATTTATTATCGAGATAAATGGAAAATAACACCAGTTTTTGATTTGCTAAATAATTTCACAGATGGGTCACAGAGCTTTGTAGATACAGGCGTCGACAATTGTAATCCTGCTCAACAAACAAACAAGTCTGCCTCATCGTTGTCACCAGGTAGCATGAACAGCACTGGTTATTTTGTTTTCCCCTTATAGTGTAGAATTTACCAGAACTATATTTAATATGTATCAGTAGCACAGGCGGGTGTGCACATAGTATACCTGTGAAATCTGAGCACCAATTTCTACCACCAGTCCTCACTCTGAACACACACCAAGCAAGCACGGTTTTGAGGACGTGGGACAGATGCTTGTTGGAGGCGAAGCAACCGTCATTTCCTCCTCATGAAGTATAAATGTACGTTAAATGAATCGGATCGTGGACTGGTAAATGTAGAAAAAGATTTTTGATTATCGTATTTCAGAAGTGCAAATCAGATTGTTACAATTTTGGTGTGCGGGTAAACGGACTGAATAACAACTCTAATAATAACGCTGTCATTTCATGAGTTTTACAGGTTTAACCAAACTAACCGTACAAAGAACAATATCGTTTACTACAAAAATGTTTATATGTGTTATAATGAGTATGTTGACTTACAGGGTCCTCAGTGTGTGCATGTCCTTTTGTATGAATATAAAGGTTCAGGAGCTGCCATCGGTATTGCTGTTTGTCAGCCCCCTCTCGTCATGACCTTCTTTTCATGCAGGAAATCAAATCAAAGAGAACGGTGCTAAATAGCAGATAGTCAATATCAAGTACACAAGATGTCCGTCTGCTAAGGCTTTTCAATTTTTTCCTGTCTTATGAGGCCACTCCAGTTTCTGGCAGTATTACAGTATTTTCTTTCAGTGAGGGATGTGTGCTGTAGGATTAAATGTATTCGATAGTGTTTGGAGGCTGAAAAACGTGTGTTTTTTGCTCTTGTATTGATTTTATTATTACTGCCCTGCTTGGTTCTACCAAGAATAATTACTGTGTTTTTGATGCTTGTTTAGCTCAAGGTTTGAAGTTAAAGACATTTATCTTTATCAAGAATGATAATAAATGTTCTTACATGGTAGACAGCCCGTGTCTAAAAAGGGGCTTTTGCAGAGACTGCAGGCAGACTGTGTGATCCTGGTAGATAACACCATTGTCTTGTTTTTACAGACACTGTTTTTCTGCAGGCATCTTGTCACAGCATATACACTCTGACACGTTGTCCTTTAACTTTTCTCATTTGTCCCTTTTTGGCACACATCTTTTCTATTTTATAACATGTCTTCAGCTGTCGGTTACATAAATGTCCTCTGAGTTTTCTGTTTGTAATTGTAATATTATATCACATTGAAGCACATTACACTAATATATCATGTTTAGGAAAAAGAAAACACACATGTTTTACACTTGTGCTCAGTTTAAATATGCACAACTTTCCATTTCTTCATTTTAATAACTTCTGTGTCATGAAGCTGTTGCCAATTTTTTTAAATCTGTGAATAGCCTTTAGACAAATTATTTCAGTTCTCTGATTAAAAACATACTGTACCAGTTCAAATATAAGATATTATTTCTGCTTTTCATTCATGTGACTTTCTTTGTATCTTTGTCTTACTGAGCTTCACCTCTGATATGACCGACTGATTTATTTTTGTTCTACGTCTTTCTAGTTATGCTTAAATATTTTTAATCATGTTTCTCCACCTCGCATGTCTCAAGCAGTAATAAGTCCTGTATCGGTTTATGAAGCCTATGGAACATAGTTCTATTTTAGTACCATTTATTCCACTGACATCCTTTTCTAAAACTAAACAAAGAGTGTCAGTGATTTTGTTTATTTTAATATTAAAATTATTTGCAATTTCTCACCTTGGATACAGCAGTCATACATAATCTTAACTCAAAGACCATTCCCAGTTTTTTTTGTTTTTTTTTTTCGTTTTTCAATGCTTCCAACATCAGTGAGCAGGTGAACTCAAGCTTAATGAGGACCTTGCAACGTATGTAAATATCTAGTATGAGAGCTTTAAGAATATCTTGTGAAACGACTACCTTTTTAAATGAAAGTCTGAAAGGGAGCTCTGATGATTGTACAGTGGTTCCTCGCTATAATGCAGTTCACCTTTCGCGGCCTCGCAGTTTTGCGTTTTTTTTTTTTTTTTGTGCAAGTTTGTCTGTTTTTTTTTTTTTTTTTTTTTTTTTTTACAGCGTATTGTGTTCTGCATCCTGATTAGTGTATTGTATAATACTGTACTTATTTTTCTACAAAGGTTTGAACATTGAGGGTGTTTAAACTAGAGAGAAAAGTGTGAAAATGTTAATGCCTGTCTGAGAAAAGTGTATAAAGTGTGTAGTGCGGAGTTTTACAGCCTTAAAACATCTATAATAATTGTAACAAATAAAGCTGACTACTTCGTGGATTTTGCCTATTGCAGGTTATTTTTAGAACGTAACTCCCACGATTAACAAGGGACCACTGTAATTCCTCCTTAGCACGTTATAGATTTATTATATATAATTATAGTGATTTGTTTTGTGGGAAGACTGCTGGGAACGGATTGATGGAGTGCATTTATGTAACAGTAGTGTGTGATTGTTCGTATGAAAGTGTGGGCAATTTTTGTTAAAGGTCAGACACTGCCTCAAAAGGACAAACCAGCGAGGGTCTCTCCTGCTGTGTAACACATGGTGTTATGATTCCTGAACCACACGTTTCTCCTGAGATGCAAATGACAGCTTTCCACAACACATACTGTGTATAAAATGGCTGGTTTGTCTATTCCCCTATACCAAACACTGACTGAAGACCATAATCTGGATCACTTTTAATGAGTGCCATAACTGGTACTAATTAAAACTGAGCCTGGTTAAATGTTGTTTCTCAGGCTTGATAAGCTGACAGTAATACAACCTGTAATTGACAGGCAGCAGTGATATTAAGGATAAAGAATGTGGTCACAAAACTATGGATTACAGATATTTTCTCACATACACAGTTGCCTGAAGCTAAGCTTTAATAGCTATCATTAATACTGATTTTCAAAGCTTGACAGCACCATCATTGCACCAACGCGGCTTTAACTCGCAGGACTACTGTGCAAACATAATGCAGACAGTGTAACATTATTTTTCTCTTCAGTTATGGAAAAATGTCAAGGCCTCTGCCGACCTTAAAGCTCTATTTCTGGAGTTGTTTATTTTATTAGCAATATTCCAACTTCTGACCGTATTCTAAATGTGAAAATATTCTGATTTTGCTGATCTTATATTAGCAGCACATAAGGTATTCCACTCATTGTTCTCATTTACATGTTGCAGAACTTAACCCGATAAATGATTCATTCCCACATCATATACCCTACAACAGTTCAAACTGCATTTACATCCGTATTCATCATTACAAGATAATTCAAAACTGTGTCTGTTCTTTACCTCCAGTCATCCCAGTCTGCATTGGTTTGACTAAAGTTTGTGGTAAAACAGCAGTTTGTGTTGCAAGATGTTGTGAAAGCTGATGTAGTGTGTAACAGTGAGATTTAGAGTGTGTCTGCCTGTAAATGAATCACTTAATTGTTGCAATATAACTGTACATGAACAGTTAATGTTCCTACAGCATACAGTGACACACACATTCACATTTGAAATGGAAATGGTGTGTCTGTGGCTCTTTGATTGTGTTTGAGTGAATGATTAGTAGCTCCAAATGAGACTGAAGTATCAATGATAAAATCATTGTTTTTGGGCCTGAGCTCATTCTGTCTGTTGTTTATTAAAGGAAATGAGACTCTGTATGATGATATGAAACAAGTCCAAGAGGACAGTGTATCTTCAGTTAGAAGAGGTTAAACGCACAAAAGTACCAAGAAAAGAAGTCCAGTTTTCTGATATCCAAACATGAGGCTTACCATGACTCGGAAGTATAAAAATTTAACTTGTTGGGAAATACAATCTGCAGCTTCAACCAGTACATTTTGGCTCAATCCAGCATCGATAAAGGCAGAATAAAGTACAGTAAGGTAAAAGATACATTGGTGTCAGAAAAACTTGTCTTTTTATTTTTAACAAATGTTCTTTGTTAGTAAAGATAGACATAGAAATTACTTTAAATGCCAAACAAAGTTGTGAATGGACCGTGACTGTCAGTAGTCAAAATTCCAGACATAAGCATGTTTTCATCTGTATCTGGATCCAGTGGGCTCAAGTGCAGCAATGACTGTACAACAGTTAACTACTTTAGAATTGTGTACATGTCTACTGTTTTCTGCCTTTTTAGGATGTTACTTACACCAAATGGTGATCTAGCTGCTATAAAACAAAGCTGGTACTGTAGTTTAGAAGCTCTGAAGGGATAATTGCATAACACACAAAACTGTTTGTCCATTCAGGGACACCATTGTAAAAATGGTGGCACAAATATGGCAGCTGTCAATTATACTGCCAGTCAAAAGTTTGGCCAGACTTTCCTATTGGATTAAATCGAATCATTTTCCAAAATTTTGACTGGTACTGTATGTAGACCCACAACAAGTAGATATAAATGGCTAATTTCAAGAGAGTAAAAATATAATAGTTATTTTAGTAAACTAATTAATACTAATTAAAAAATAACAGTTTTTAATGATATATTAAAATTCTCTGTCATTTTGTTCTATGCTGCACCTTTAACATTGTTCACAACCAGAACTATCTTCTGAGATAACTTTACTTTAACCTTAACATGAAGTATGCAAAGATGCGGAGGGAGTTAGCTTTTTTTAACAATATCAAATTAGCAAATCCATTGTTATTAACCCTATAAGTTTACAGCAGTTGTAGAGAGAACCCCTTCATTGGCAGCTGAAAATATCACACTTCTACTTGTTTAAGCTTCTTGAGCCGGAGCCATGATTAAGGACTCTTATCAGCTTCTTACATGTAAGGGTTGTACTGCCCTGCAAAGCTTTGACTTACCACTGCAGGTTGAAATTTTCTGAAAACAGAACACAGTGTCAAGTCTTTCACACCTTCATTATTCCTGGGCAGACCTGTGGGTGGTCTGACAAGTGTGCAGACAGAGTGACTTTTTTTTTAAACAGAACACAAATAACTCAGTTTTTTGGGTGCATGTTTAATCACACTGAATCGAAGTATGTAAGTCTAAAATCTTTTCATTATCCGTGCCACGTGAGCCATTACTCCTTTTTCATTGTTGTCTCATCATCATGCATCACAATGCTTATAAACTCTGGCACGCTTTCCTCACACAGTACCAGCTGGTTCTCACCCATCACCACAATCCCTCCTCCCTCAACTACCAAGCACGACATGGAAGGATGGGTGTGCGTGTGCATACACTTCCCTCCCTCCTCCCTGTCATTACATAAGACCCAAGCAAAGGCTTACAGATCAGATTATAATTGCCACAGGCCACACATTCAGAGAGGATAGAGGTTAGTGAAGCAACCTGGCCAACCAGTAGACTGATGCTAGCACAGGGAAGCAACTGGTATTCACAGTGTTTGTCCCATCAATCTTTAAAGGGTCTATACCTATCGAACATGTATTGAAGTGACTGATCTGAGCTTCTAAAGTCACAACTATGTGTCCTAGAAGGTCATGTACTGTACAGCTTTCACCCTGGCTCATTTTTCCGTGTTTTTGTTGTTGTTTTTTTGCACCTCACAATCAACAGCACTCTTGAGTTGTCGCCCTACTAATGTTGCTCCAGGCCTTGATCTGCAGGATTACTATGATCCTGTAACAGCTGTAAATGGAGCAAGAAGCAGTCACCCCATGCTGGCTCTGAGCACCATGATTTAAGAATAATAAAAGGATTTTCCTTGATTCCACCAGAGTGCAGGTCTGTTCTTAGTACAACCAGCACAATTACAGCTTTTCTACTAATTAAAGTGTAAAAAAAGCAGTCACAGCCAGGACATCCTGGTGTCCCTTAAAAATCCTGGTCACTTATTTTAAGGTTCAACCAGAGTAAGCTAGAATTCAGCTAAAGTCAGTGCATTTGGACCTCCTGTTGAGTCACAGTCCTGCAGTAATGATGTTATGAGCAGTGTTGCATGAATAACAGCCACAAGAACAGTGTGGATTTGAGAGGATGTTGAGGTGAGAGAAAGCATGGGAGAATGAGAAATTAATAATTAAGCAAAAAACAAAAGACATTTAAAAGAATAAGGAAAGGAAGTTGGCTTATATTTTTTAAGCGTTTTTATGTTAACTGTTTTAAAAATCATCAATGTTGTCATTCTCAGTTGACCTATGATTTCTTTCTCTGGTTTCCTTTTCTATCACAATGTAAAAGGTGCAAAAGGAGAGTTAGCATGAACAAAAGGGGAAAATTGGAGGGGAAGCAGGGCTGGAATTTCTCTTTCTCCGTTCATTTGCAAAATGTAGATACAGGACAATCACAGGACAGGTAGGAAGGGAGAGGCGTTTTTAATGCTATCAGGAAGAGTCAGATCCTCCTCTTATTGTCCACCAGTGGGGGCTGTCCTTCTGATAGTCTCACTAATCACTCTTGTCATTTTCAATCTCCCTCTTTCACCCGGGGCGTATTTAAAGCAGGGGCCTCTGTGTGCCCAGCCAGGATTAGACTGGTGAGCAGGAAAAAACGGAGAGGAGGCGTGGGAGGCGCCAGCAACGACAGCAGCACAACGGCTCACATTGGCCACCATGTGACTACAGCTAATGCTAAAAATGCTGTTTTAATTGCAAAATGCTGGATGATGATAAAACAGTAATGCAGCATAAAGGCTGTAGAAAAATCATTGACTAACATAATTACAATATAAACTAATGTAATATAGATATAGACCTTTTGCATTTATGCACAGATCATGTACATAAAAGCATATTGTTTAACTTGCTATGCTGCCATGTAAGTGCCATTCCAGACTTAAATATGTGATAGATTGCTGTGAATCTGTGCAGACTTTCATGTCCACCTTACGTAGACTTTTTAAAATGATGTTGATGGTCAAATTCATTCCTCCGCATTTAAAGTCATCACCATTGTCATGAATTAGCTATTCTGGCCAAAGTTCAGATGGCAGAAATTACTGTTGGATTGCTGTCCTGGGATCTAGTAGGTTTATGCTGTACAGTTAAATGACATGTCTGACTTTTCTTATCAAGCTTTTACAGTAAACATTATGCAATCTCCGTCTCCTGATTAAGAGTAAATTACACAAGTAGATATGATTCAACCTCTTTTTGGTTTTTGAAAAAAGTTTCTGCTCACATCTTAAGATATTGCTCTCCATTATGTTTTTTCTAAGTTTAAGTCAGTTTTTCACCCTCATTGGTTTAGCTGCTCGATCACAACTCAATTCCTCTGCTGACTCCTCCAAAATAAATTGTGCGTACTACACACTGGATCAGATCTGAGACATCTCCACATGCTGTGGATGGCATTTAAGATACAGCCTATAAGTTATTATAATATCTGCAGTTTTAGTATTGATTACATTAATTTTATCAAAGAAAATTGATAAATTAAATATTTTATCAAAGAAAATTATACACAGTTGGCGATGAAGACCAGTTTGTCCACCATCACAAGCAAATGTGACAGGACATTTAAAAGCTAGCAGGGCTGGAGGGGGATTTTCCAAAGTACATTAATTTTGTATATCAGTGGAAGTATACTATCTTTCTTTCCTTTCTCTATATGCTTTTCCACTGAATCTGTAATTGAAACACATACGTAAATGTAAAAACATGAGATCATTAGAGCTGGCATCATAACCTCAGGTTAAGCAAAGATGTATAGTACATATATGATGCTGGAGTATCGATCACAGCATGTTCTGCAGAAGACAGCGTAATCTAATCCTGGACTTCCGCTTAAAAGTAACAGATGCTTTCTGTGTCAGAGTGTGTGTCAGCCCTTTAATAGTATTAGCTGAGCATGTCTTACACAGGTGTGAAGGCGCTGCTGTTTAAACTCTCCCGCTGTGTTTGCCAAGAGTGTCTCCGTTAATCCGCATTGCAAGTTTCTTTAAGGGACTGGAAATACTGATGGTCTGCCGGTAAACTGTCTCTGATAGATAAATACAGCAAACTGGGGTCCAGTACCCTCTAATAGTGTCATTTTTAGAAATTTAAAATACCGGTCAATGTTGAATGAAATCCCTAAGGCCTGAAGGAAGTTGTTTACAAATTCTGTCTATAATACTTCATCATATTCAGCTAAAACAAATGCACTTTTAATTACTATAAGTAGGATATTTGAATGCTTTTACCACTGGAAAAAAATCTTAGAGTGGCTAAAACAAAGCATTAAGTCATGATAAAGAAGCACAATACTGGAAACAACAAGTTAACAATAAGTGAAAATAAAATAAGAAGAAAGCAAATTAATTAGAATAAGCATGAGATAGTTGGGCCTAATTATTTCCTATTAGATTGTGAAAACAAAAACCACATCCTTAGAAATTAATCTCTGATCAGTAAAGGTGCTAGATGTGGCCTGTACTCTTGTTTCAGTTTAAAAATTATTTTAAACCTTCCACATAACAGCTGGTATGTTTGTTGAAGATCTGGTGTGAGAGCATGTCAGGACACTTTGCTGTTGGATGTGATGAGCTTGGATCTGTTTTTGGGAATGTTTTTTTGGCTGTTTTCCTCTCCATATTTAGCACATCTAATCTGGTCTGGGTTGGTTTACATAGGTATTAGTCCGAGCCTTCTTTGAACCAGACCTGAAAGTTTTTTTTTTGTTTGTTTGTTTTTGTTTTTGGAGGGGTTTGTATTTGTTTTGTTATTTTCTGTTTATGCATTTTTGCTTTCAATGTGATTACTATGGTCCTGTTTTCAGCAAACTCTTTCACCTTTGCTTTATCTCCACCATTAATGGCATTCATTGTTTAAAGTTATATCTTAACAAGTGCTACAGTGAATCACTATTTGATCCACTTTCATGTCCCTGTGCTGATGTAGAATGAAATTAAAATGGTATTATTTAAAGGGGTGTTTAATTATTATTTTTTAAAAATAGGAAACCTTTTAATTTATTTAAATTTTAACCATTTTATCTTAAGATTCTTGACATTTAAAGATATATTGAGAGAAAAATCACATCAGAATGCCGCTACCATGACTGCTAATTATTTTATTACTAATAATATGCACAGTTTTAACACTATAAAATACTATATTATGCTTTGAATTGCATAGTGAAGCTGCACGGTGGTGTGGTGGTTAGCACCGCAGCCTCACAGCAAGAAGGTCGCTGGTTCGAGCCTTGGCTGGGGGAG
>JBAMHW010000004.1:14793991-14811000 GCA_037177495.1 Rhadinocentrus ornatus
TGAAACACTGCTGGGATAGGCTCCAGCTCACCCGCGACCCCTAATAGGAACAAGCGGTACAGATAATGACTGACTGACATGACTACTTTGAAGTGGATTAAATGGAAAAACCCAAGCCATGCTAGGTAGGGATCATGAAAGCACCCCATGTGCCTGTACTCGCTGTACTGACTCTCTTCGTGACAGTCTTCACAGTGCTGCAAGCATGACGTTAGAACTTGCATGGCATCTACGCCACTGCTATTATTTCTCAGCAGCCAGCTGTGCATTTTACAGATGTCTGTACAGTTGGCTTCACACTGCTAATACTGCTGCTCAGTTCACCTTGCCATGTCATTCCCCTGCAGGGACAAAGTGAGAGGGAATGGAGGCCTGAGAGAGAAAAATGGGGGGAGAACGAAAAAGACTATATTGTTTGCTTGATGAGACATTAGAGGAATGAAAAGATGAAAGCACAGTAACACTTATAGTTCTCTGTGATGTTTAAGAGCAATGTTTTCCTGGCCTTTAGCTGAGATCTGGCTTGCATCACATTTACATAGTGTATCTGGTAAGTCACTAGAAGTAGTAGCATCTTTTATTATTATTATCACTCCTTTGCTTATAAGCTTTAACATGCTATATATAGTCAGGCCATCCTGGTATCTGTCTTCCTTCCATTTCTGTGCCAAAGTGTTGCATCTTGAGCTTCTAGCCATAAAAGCTCTATAGTGTCTGACTTAAACCTTTGCTTTGGATGTGTCCAGAGGTTGAATGTGCACTGACAACAGCCATGGGCAGCAGCCTGCACAGAAGCCTTGTTTCACTTAGAGCTAGCACCAACAGCTTATTTTTAAGCATTCAATAGCTTTTCCCCTGAAAAACTCTGCAGGTCCCCATGGATGCTGTATGACTAAGTTGTTATTCATCCATTTAGCTGATAGAATAACAATCCTAGCTTTCCTCTGTCTGTAAGTCAAGTGATCATTGGTCATTGACACACATATCCAGAAACAATTAAGATATGGTTAAGTTGGAGTTTTGAGTTCAGTTTGGTGACTCTCATTGGATGCTGTTTTTATTACCATTTTCCCAGTAAGTGTTCATCCCTCAAATTAGGAATTTGATGTACAAAAATGTACTTAAATTTCAGTACTAAATCAATTACCATAAGCACGTCAATAAAAGCCCTTTTGAGAAAAGGAAAATGCAATCTTTCCTAGCCCTTTCTAAATGCAGTCAGTTATATAACAATAGATTGTCCTTGGATTTAATATTTTGTTTCAGCCAATACTGTTTGTTTGTTTGTTTGTTTGCTTGTTTGTTTGTTTTGTTCCCAAAACAACAGCTTGTTCTGAAGCAACCAAGGCTGGTTTAATTATTATGGTTCAACACTCTTTGTAATAAAATGGACTAAAACCAGGAAGGTTACAGACATTTATGTAATTATTTTTTTATTATTTGGTAGCCATATTTATCAACTTTTATATTTGTGTATAAATGAAATAGGTCAAAATAGTGGTTTAAAAATCTTACATATAACTAAATTAAGTGATATCCATTACATGTATGTTAATTTTATTTTAATACCTACAAAAAGTCTATTAATTTGTTTTTGTTTGTTTGTTTGTTTGTTTGTTTTTTGTTTGTTTGTTTTTTAAGTTTCATCATGCATAATCTAAAATAATAGCAAAATATGATTTGCTGTTCACCATTGAGTGTATTCTGCAGGGACAAGTTAAAGCTAGTGCCAATAAGTTTAAGGCTAGGTCACCAAACAAAGACCTTTTCCTTTTTTAAGATTTGTAAAACCCCACCTTTAAAGGTGCTTCTCTCTTTTATAAATCCCAATTTGCCTTTGTAGTTACAAGATTAAAGATTTTCTTTTTAATGCAGCCTTTCTCTTTTCCTTTTTGCCGGTATTGTCAGCTCAGATGACTCATTAAAGTTGGTGCGTGGAGTCTTAAGAGTTGGCTGGAAGTATAGCCTCTTGTAAAGTGTGTTGTTTCCATATAAAACAAAGACTATGTTATACATCTGTTCTCAATATTTTGACATTTGAAACATATCTTCCCACACATAATATTGTGAATAAGTTGTCTATATAATTAGTTTGCCCTGTATGAACTCCACCTGTGACTCTTAAAACACATTACATGCTTTTTTTCTTTTAAACAGCCGTCCATCTGACATGCACACCTACATTTTATTGGCTCAGTATTTCTCCGTCTGCAGTGATGTCTCCGTTATAAAGCTCACCTGTTATCCCTGTTAGTCTTTGATCATTGACTCTGACAGAAGAAAGGATGCAATGCAGGAGAGACACAGATGCTACACCTGTACCTGTTTCCATGGCAACTTGCTGAGGGCACTGTAGAGTTGCCTAGGTATAATTAATGACAGGAAATGTGGCTTGCTTCTACAATACGTGTGAATGTGTGTGTGTCTTGCATTGCTGTCAGAATATTAAGCTGTTTCACAGGCAGGATCAGGATTGACTTTGCTTGGATGACTCATAGCGCAGCAATCCTCAGGAAGTCCTACTCTGCATAAACTACTGCCACAGGCTTAAAACTTGCTGCTTTTTCTGTCAAAGATCATCCCTCTGCGTTTTGCCACCTGAAAAACATACCTCGCATGTCTATAAAAGTTAAATTAAAAAAACAATTTAAAATATTTTATTTATTATTCTTTTGTCCTTTACTCAAGGAATGATTTCTACCATTGACCTTAGCTTTCATGAGTTTTTCATTCATGCATTGTGACATCCCCCAAAAGCCTGTGTCTGACCTTGTTGTGTTCACTTGCTGCCTCAAGGAATCTGGTTATCAAACACTGGAATTGGATGGTAGAAAATTTGGAAAGACTATCAGCTGAAAGAGTGAGGGGACAAGAGTTATTTCTAGTTTATTTCCGTGCATGCAGATCTGTGCCAAGTGTCAAGGGCCAACACGTGCATGTTGTTGTATGCATGGACCTACTTGATCTCTTTGGAGCTAAATTAGCCTCAAACATGAGGTTTGATTGTGGATTCTAGCATTGTCAAACCTGACACCATAAGGAGGTGCTGACAAAAGGGCTTTTGAAACATTTTATATTTTCATAATCTCTCAAGCTAATTGAATATTTTTTGTTTGTTTTGCAGAGAGTGAGTGAGAAGGTTGGAGGAGCTGAAGGAACGAAGCTCAATGAGGACTTCACTGAAATGGAAAAGGTATGACTCAGCTTTATTTATTTTCTTATTATCTCTTCCTGAACTTACTGAATATTTAGTCATGGAAAATTTATTGGACATATGCAAGCCAATGCTAATTCATCAGTGCTGTTCATTATTAAACTCAAAGAGTGCACCAAACACAAATTTAGACATTTTAGCAAATTGTTTTACAAATGACTGAAATTAAACTGTTAGGTAAAAATGACAGAAGTTATTTAAAAATGTTGATTTAGTTTTGTCTTTTTTTTCTTTTTTTTTTACCTTTCTGATGTTATTTATTCATTTGGTAAAATAAATAAAAATTAATTAAAATAAAAAAAAAAAAAACAGAAGCTACAGGACTCACAAAACAGAAAAATAACCAGATTGACATTTTTGGCCTGTCAAATGTATTTTGTCTTGACACTTTTTTTTATTTAACTTAAAGAAAAAAATATTTTACAAAATGTATTTGCTCCCTAGAAATTCATTTATATATCTGGAGATTTAGCTCTGGAGATTTAGCTCTGGAGATTTAGCATAATTCTGTTACTTGTCCACAATGTCACCGTATTGGTTTTTTTTCATTGTGTTTGTTTGCACATATGAGGTTTTAAATATTTGTGGTTTCACCGTGTTGTACTGTAAAAAGCCTGAGTAGTGCAAACTTGTTCTGAAACAGAAACTCTAGCTCATCTTGTTGTCACCCCCATGGTACGGAAAGTCAAACTTTCTTAATTTCATGTCTCTACTATCTGTGTCTGTCCCCTTTTTGGTGTTTACAGAAGGTGGACGTCACCGCTCGGGCAGTGCTGGACATCATGACAAAGACCACTGAGTATCTGCAGCCAAACCCGGGTAATATAAATGAGCGTTAGCTCAAACTTAGTAGATTTTAATTTTTGGAGTTTACTATTAACCAGCTGCCAAAGAAGTCATTAGCAAACAGTTTGTTTGTTTTGTTTTCCAAAATGTTTCTGCATAACTGCAGAACTTTCTGCACAGCCATCCATCTGACATGCACCTACATTTTATTGGCTCTGTTTTTCTGCACACCTAATTGTGTTCGAATAAGTTTGGGCAGCCCACTAAATTACTGAATGGCAACTCTCTTGTTTGAGAAATTTTACAGTTTGGTTAAATAGATATTTTTAGTGGTCTGCACAGTGGTAATATCTAGCAACATTTACTCACTGTGAAAAGGTTTCTGGTTCAAACCTCAGCTGGGGCCATATGGTCTGAAGTTTGCACGTTCTTACTCCAGCTTCCTCAGACAGTCCAAAAACATGCTAGGCAGATTTCTCTAGGTGAAAGCTTGAGTCATTTATTTATTTATTTTTGTAGTTGTTTCTCAGTGTCAGCTCTGCAATGTCCTGGCAACCTGTCTTGCGACAGGGTACATCTGTGAGAGGTAGTTGCTGAGATAGCTTTCAGCCCTCACATTGGAATAAGTGGTTATAGACAATAGATGGATATGTTCAGTGTGTGTTCCACATACAGAACTTTTTATTCAGGCCTTTTAGAGGTTGAATCTAAAAGCTTGAGCTTGTGTTTCATTAAACAGTTCAAAGTGGATCTTGAGGTCCGCTCTGATCATTGTCCTGTTGTGGAAGCCTCTTTTGTTTTTTCTTATTCAGGAAATTTGCCAGCAGGCTGAAATGTAGTCAAATTTATACTTCCCACTGTCCCTACAATGTTTTCTGTGAACTGCTAAGAGCTCAAATTGAACTTCAGTGGTTAGGCCATAGGTGAGGGTTTTCTCTTCTTTTTTCTTCTTCTTTTTATTTTTAGTATTATTATTATGACTTTTCCCAGTAGATTACACTTCCCCTAACTACACGGATAACATTTCAGCCCCTTAGACTTCTCACTGTCTTCCTCTGCAGTCACTGATTAGCCTCAAACTCTTATCCATCTTGTTGAGTGTTACCACAAGGTTTTAAGAGTCAGGGAACTATCAGCTAACAACTCAAAAGCACTTGATCTATGAGGCTACTGATTGTATGAAAGAATCAAATCACTTCCACATGTCTCTATTTAAGAAAAGAGTGTAAGTGCACTGACATAAAAAAAACAAAAACAAACAACAACATATATTTATGTATGTTACATGTTTTTCTGTCTGCTGGATTTATTTCTTTTTCACTTTAAAATTCAGCACAGTATCGCAGGTGATTTTCTAAGGGGTGCCCAAATTTCTGCCCACAGCTCTACAGTATGTACATTTTGAATTAGACTAAGTGAAAACCCGCTTATTGTTTTGGGACTCTAAACTCAGTCATAATGTAATGATCGGACATGCGAACATCGTTCCACAGATTCTCCTCTGTTGATAAATTTGTTCCAGTAAGCTGTGATTAAAAATCTGTGAAACTGAGCAGAGATCAGCTCAAATTAATGTAAAGGAAGAGAGAGATAAATTTATGTGATTTTCATGCATTTGCTTGTTGTAATTTATATTAACACCAGAAAATATCCCTGTAAATGAGTATTAACAGCCATAATTTAACTGATAAGTAGTACACGTGATGAATTGTCATGTAAATAAAAGTCTGAATAGCGCCTCTAAATTCTTCTTGATGATGCATGGTGATTTTTTTTTTTTATCTGTTCCCCAGCTTATGGGATGTTCACCTCACGCTTACAACAGTTTATCCTTGATCCTGTCAGCTAATACACTGAGAGCCCATCTGAACTTTGTCTTATAGATTCTTCATCAGTATCTGTTTAGAAATTAAATTGCATCCAAACTAATTGCTAAATCCAAATTATAGTTTGATTAGATTTTTACTTTAGCTACCTCTGTGCCTCAGCCCTGCACATGTTTGTCATTGTCAAGTTATCAGTCACATGAGGTTTGATTTCACTTTTGCTATCTTTGCAGCCACCAGAGCCAAGATGAGCATGATGAACTCCATGTCACGTATGCGAGGCCAGGAAAAGGGACCAGGCTACACACAGACAGAGGCTATTCTGGGGGAGTCCATGCAGAGGTTCGGCAGGGAGCTCGGAGAGGAGTCTAACTTTGGTGAGTTGAGGAACATTTAAGCTTCTCACAGAAACTCTTGGCAGGCTCAAACACTTTCTAAGGCTGCACAAGAACAAAGTGGCATCATTTAATTCTCTCAAGGATGCAGCGACAGTGCTATGAAAAATGTACAAGTCTGTTTGCCTAAGAAATTACCTGCAGTTCACAAGTAAAGGTGTAAAAATGCCATTCTAAGAGTACTTTCCTTCAAATCTGTTGTAGATTAAACAATTTTACTGAAAAGGACACTTCAATTTTTTTAATTTAATCTTTGTTTCAACACATACTTTTACATAGAAAGGTGTAATTCTTGTGATTATCAGCGTTAAAATATTTGTATTATTATTTTTCTCAGGTCTTGCTCTGATTGATGCTGGAGAAGCCATGCGTGAGCTGGGTGAGGTCAAGGATGCTCTTGACATGGAAGTGAAGCAGAACTTTATTGATCCGATGCAGAACCTTCATGAAAAAGATCTTAAGGAGATTCAGGTATAAGTGTAAAAAAAATTATACACAGCCCAGAAGTGGAAAAAAGCAGCTTAAATGATCATTAGTTTTAATAATTTATTTTTACTCTCACGTTGTCCTTTTTAGCATCACCTGAAGAAAATGGAGGGTCGTCGTCTGGACTTTGATTATAAGAAGAAGCGTCAGGGCAAAGTGACAGAAGATGAGATTAAACAAGCACTTGAGAAGTTTGATGACTCCAAGGAGATTGCTGAGCAAAGCATGTTCAACCTGTTGGAGAGTGATGTAAGTATGATGCATCTACAAGTGCTCGTCATAAAATTAGAATATCGTGGAAAAGTTTATTTCAGTAATTCCGTTTAAAAAGTGAAACTTGTATCATTTTTATGGGGTTAAGGCCAGGCGAGTTTGCTGGCCAATTAAGAACAGGGATACCATGGTTCTTAAACTTGGTAGCTT
The DNA here is from genome assembly GCA_037177495.1 of Rhadinocentrus ornatus. Lineage (NCBI taxonomy): Eukaryota > Metazoa > Chordata > Actinopteri > Atheriniformes > Melanotaeniidae > Rhadinocentrus > Rhadinocentrus ornatus. The sequence goes on from JBAMHW010000004.1 coordinate 14,801,122, forward strand.
TGGCACTGTGTGCAGGTGCCAAGTCCTGTTGGAAAATTAAATCTGCATCTCCATAAAGTTGGTCAGCGGCAGGAAGCATGAAGTGCTCTAAAACTTCCTGGTAGACGGCTGCGTTGACCGTGTACCTAAGAAAACACAGTGGACCAACACCAGCAGATGACATGGCACCCCAAACCATCACTGACTGTGGAAACTTTACACTCAACCTCAAGCAACATGGATTCTGTGCCTCTCCTCTTATCCTCCAGACTCTGGGACCTTGATTTCCAACGGACATGCAAAATTTACTTTCATCAGAGAACATAACTTTGGACCACTCAGCAGCAGTCCAGTCCTTTTTGTCTTTGTCTTTTGTCTTGACACAAGGAATGCGACAGCTGAAACCTACGTCTTGCATACATCTGTGCGTGATGGTTCCTGAAGCACTGACCCCAGCTGCAGACCAGTGTTTGTGAATCTCCATGAAGGGGTTTCATTCCACAATCCTTTCCAGGGTGCGGTTATCCCTGTTGCTTGTACACTTTTTTCTACCACATATTTTCCTTCCCTTCGCCTCTATTAATGTGCTTGGACACAGAGCTCTGTGAACAACCAGCCTCTTTAGCAAGGACCTTTTGTATCTTGCCCTCCTTGTGCAAGGTGTCAATGGTCGTCTTTTGGGCAACTGTCAGGTCAGCAGTCTTCCCCATGATTGTGTAGCCAACAGAACTAGACTGAGAGACCATTTGAAGGCCTTTGTAGGTGTTTTGAGTTAATTATCTGATTAGAGTGTGGCACCAAGTGTCTTCAATATTGCACCTTTCCACAATATTCTAATTTTCTGAGCTACTTAATTTGGGGTTTTCATTAGTTGTCAGTTTTTAATCATCAAAATTAAAAGAAATAAACACTTGCAATATGTCAGTCTGTGAGGAATGAATGTCTACATTATATAATTTTCACTTTTTAAATGGAATTACTGAAAAAAATCAACTCTTCATGTTTTTATGACAAGCCCCTGTACTCCTGTAATACATTTTGTAATTTGTCTTCTTGAACTAAATTATTCACATTTCCACCGTTCAACACTGCCCTCTCTTGTTGCATCCACTCACTGCTTCTTCTTCAATTGCCCTTTTGTGTACCTCAAACCATAGCAATAATTTGGTATCATGTGTGTAGAAATTTCTTTCTGTAATATCAGCTGCTGCTTTTGGTGGCTGCAGGTTAAGAGAAACATTGCTACTTAATAGTTTTAAGTTCATAATATCCCATGAGTCATCCTCCATGGTCCTGACTTTTATTTTTGCATGGTTGGTACTCAACATAATGGCATCCTATGGTTTTAGCTAAGAAAAACTTAGCATTAACTACCCAAACAAACCTCAGCGCTAATGTTTGACTTGCTCTGGCTGAATTAAGTGTGTTTTTCAAAACCCTCTGCCTCTCTGATTGCGTAAGCTCCCAATTTCTGCTGTTGAGACCAGCCGTTTTGCTTTTTATTCAGCTTTTTTTTTTTTTTCGTTCCTATCTTAAAAAGATTTCATACCAAATAAATTCTTGAAAATAGGCTGGTTCATTTTGGACCAGATTATGTGTAATTTTTTTTAAATCAGTGCAGCATATTGATGCTGCTACACTATCCCAGCTCATTTCTGCATCATCAGCAGATAATGGCATTTATCTGTAAAAAGATTTACAGAAGTCCAGCAGACAGAGATAACTCATTTAAATGATAGCAGATAATTTTGTAGTTCTCACTTCTGTTTGTTGCCCTGGAACGATGTCTGCAGTTCTAAAAGCATCTTGGGACACAAGAAAAAACAAGGAAAGTGGAGGCTAGAGAGGCTGCTTTTAAAGTAGAATATGATAGTCTTGGGAAGAAAGTCCACTTAGCTTTACACATTTAAAAATATACAACCCTCCCCCTCCCTGTCTGCTGTGCTTTAGCTATGCCCCTACAGCACTGCCTTGTAGAGGAGGCTGTCATGCCCAGACAAGTAACTATGGCAACTGTAGAAGTGGAAGTGATTGACACCACCAAGGGATTTATCTGGGCTTTTACTGGTTATTTATTAGGTGTGGTGGTTTCCTGATAATCAAACTAGTAGCACGAAGGGAAGCCCAAGGAAACAGATTTTTCCACAGATTGTCTGTCTCATGTATGGGCAAGATTAATATTGACCAGAATTAACACTAATGAAAAAAGGGGGAAAGTTATACCTTTTCTGAAATAAGCCACTAATTTTATTAATGATAACCCAGTGCTGATAACTGATAAGCTAGTGGTGGGAAATCAGAAGTCATACACTGATGTCGCTAACTTAAGATAACACCTGGTTTGGCTGGTCTTTAGCATGCTGAGGTTAACAACCACACTGCTACTCCGACTGTCTACTCCATTAGCTAATCGTGATGCTAGATTCTCAGCTAGACAGGCCACTCAATTGTCTTCTTCTTTCCTTAGCTGGCTAGAGCTCATGTTATCAACAACAACAAGGATTTATCTAAGTTATGTTATTTGGGTGTGCATTGTCTTACGTATGTGTAAGCTTAGAATTTGATTGGATTACTAATATACATCATCTTAAGACTTAATAAATTAATTTACCTCAATTCAGCAGTGTTTTAAAATAATAATAAAAATAGTTTCTTTTGCTAAAGATTTATGTGACCCAAGGTTGTGTTTAGAAGCAAAACTGTTTAATACAATACACGTGTCAAGAAGATGTTTACAGATGATAGTCATCCTTAGTTGAATATAAAACCAGTAGTATAATAATCACCTTTTCAATGCAAACAATTTTCTGTGTGTGCTGGTTCTAAGCATGACACTTATCATTCACATAAATCTTAAGCAAATTAACTTAGTCATGAAAAGGAGCTATTTTTTCAAGTTTTAATGACTGAGTCTTGAAATTTTAGTTATCTAATCTGTATCCAGCTACATTTACGTGCAATAGAGCCTGTCCTCTTTTATTGATGTCAACAGATTGAGCAGGTGAGTCAGCTGGCTGCATTGGTCCATGCTCAGGTGGAGTATCACACCCGGGCTGCTGAAATCCTCACACAGCTCTCCAGTAAGATTGATGAACGGTCAGTACTGATGCTCTTTCTCTTTTAGCCTGTGTCACAGATAAACTTTCAATAACGTGCTGTAATTTTATGTCTAAACATCATAGAAGTTTGACCTGCTGTTTTATGTCATAACAACAGAACTGTTGTCAGTGCTCTGTATAATGAAAGCTCCTTGTCTTCCTCTTTCGAGGATAAGGGACACCTCTAACAAACCGAGGAAAGAATACATCCCAAAACCACGAACATCCCTGGACTTCTCTATCATTGAGAACCACAATGGAGGCATTCATGGTGCTCGCTCTCCAGGTGAGACTCAAAATACAAACCTCACTGTTCAGAAACACGTCCAGTAACTTGTCCTATTAGCATATACACTACTGTCAAATCGGATTAGCACTTCCCTGGAAATGTCTGTTTCTGGGCGAGTTTCTACCTGCTTATGTATTTTGGATTTTTTTTCTTTTTTTTACTTTCTGTCAACTTTCTTTTGTTTTTTGCTTTAAATTCTCAAGTAGAGAAACCAACACTATTGTTGGTGGTGGTAGTTATAATGTCATCTACTTTTAAGGTTTTAAATAAATTAAATTAACTATATATGTAATGTCCTCAAAATTACCAACAGCTAATTAAAGCTGATTGAAGAATCTTTTTAATCATCATTAAGCAAGGAATATAGATAAAGCTGAAATTACTCAGCAATGAAATTCTGTAAATTAAAGAAATTCCTTTACTTCACATAAAAGAAATAAAAGATACTTGAGAATTTACTGTACAGTCATTGTTTACTAATTGTCTATTTTTTTCCAGCTTTTTTTCTCCAACATTAACAGTCATCCCACAGTCCAGAATAAATAAAAACCACTCTGCACTCTTCTCTTTCCCACTATGATTTTTGTTTATTTTTGTAGGTGCGAGGTCTCCAGGTGAGCCAGGTTAAACTTCTTTCCCATTTGTGTGCATCATAAACTAATTTTTTCAACAACATCCTTTCATGTACTCTGAAAACTCCGAACTTTTACCTCTTTCCTGCCCCTCCGTCAACCCCCCTCCTCCCTGGTGTTGTTTTCCTCCTCCACCTTTGCAGCAAGGTCTCCAGGTGAGAGAAGAGTGAATTTTTTTGTAAGGAAATTGTCAGTCTTAAATGTAGCAGAAAATCAAGTGTCGTCCACTCGCCTTGCATAAAAAACCTGACCAACAATAGAAATAAAAAGCTTACCAGTGGACAAACATTTGCTCTTTCTGTTTTTTCTTGTCAGTTTTCTGATCTGCCTTATTTTTCCCGTTTCTATGTTGGTCCACTTCTCTTTCACTTTGTTGTTCAGCTTGAGTTTCTTCTCATGTTGTTTTTTACTGACCTTGTCATTGCTGCGCCTTTCTCGTCACATCATAGTTTCTCCATCTAAAGATTATATTAGTAAAATTCTTGTCTCACCATTGTTTTCTCCTTCACATTTGCAGCAAGATCTCCAGGTGAGCAACAGTGACTTGGAAAGAGTTTCAAAATCTCCCCCATCACTCTTATTGTTATCCTTCTTTAAATGGATTTTTAAAAATATGTCTTTTTGTCTGCATTTTTTTTTTTTTTTTTTTTTTTAAACAGTGCAGTGCTGTCTCTAACCCATTTTCTCCTCTGCCTGCTTTTGGTTGTTTATGGAATAATCTGATATTTTGGGAAATGAACTCATTTTGCTCAGACTTAGATGAGAGGACCTAGCTGTTTTTAGTAAGGATATTAGAATTTACTTTGGTGTGTAGGTCACTAACAGCTTTTGTTTAATGTGTGGAGTCAGTGAAAGAGATTGCTCTCAGCGACTTTTCAGTGGAGTGAAAGAAATCTATACATCAGTGCTATTCAGCTCGATCCTACGAGGGCCGGAGTCCTGCAGGTTTTACACGTTTTGCTGCTCCAACACACCTGACTCAAATTAATGAGACACTGCAGAACTTCAGAGACCGATGGATCCATTTTATTTGAGTCAGGTATGTTAGAGCAGGGATACATTGAAAACATGCAGGACTCTGGCCCTTGTGGGACAGAGTTGAATGTCCCTGCAATACATCATGTCTTTTAATTTACTAAATACATTTACAAAACAAGTCTTTAGGTGTGTTAGCTTACAATCCCAATTCAAAAAAGTTAAGACTGTACATTTTTAATAAAAATAGGATGCAATTGCTTGCTATTCTCATGAATCAATGTTTTATTGACAACAGGACACAGACCACTTATCAAATATTAATAATGCAAGATTTTACTATTTCACGAAAACTATTAGCTCATCTCGAACTTGATGGAATTTCTGATAATGGACGCTCATCTGGAATTATCCCGTTACATAATGGACAAGAATGGGACGACATTCCTCTCCCAAATGTCCATCAACTGGTCTTTTTAGTTCCCAGACATTTCTAAACTGATGTTAAAAGAAGAGGGCATGTTACACAGTGGTAAACATGTTGCTGCCATCAAATTCAAGTTGTCTTTGTGTAACTGAATTATTGGGGAAAACATACTGCAAAACAGGCTAAGAACTATTCCTGTCCTTTCTTGTAAATGGCTTCATTTCCAATCTAGTCTTTTGTCTCCGAGGTACTTGAATTCCTCCACCACCTCAGCTTCTTGTTCAGCACTGAAACTCCCCACAACTGCAGTAATCAGAGCATTTCTGTAGATGACAGGACTTAGACTTGTAAATAGAAGTCTGAAGTGTACAGTGTGAAGAAAAATGATCAGAGTACACTTCCTTGTGGTGCTCCAGTGCTGCTGACCACCATCTCAAATCTTTCAGTCTCACAAGCTGTGGTCTGTTTGTTAGGTAGTCATAAATCCATGTGATGTGGAGGTATCCACCTGGACGTTATGGAGCTTCTCACATAACAGAGCAGGCTGGATTGTATTAAAAGTACTTGAAAAAATCCAAGAATCCTTAAAGTGTTGCCTGATTTGTCCAGATAAGAGTGGGCTCTTTGAAGTAAATTGTAAATTGAAGTAAATTGTTGGTGGTAAACAATGTAAATGTGACACATAAGGAATGAGACTCATTTATAGGGATGTCATTCAGACTTTGATCCTCTTATCTAATTCTCTACAGGAATGAGATTAAGAGTACATTATCCAAAATATTGAACTCCATTAAACTGTATACCTTGTGATTTCAGTCCACTAACAGCCATGTTTTGTCTCTTATGCTGTGTTTTTTCTTATCTTTCTCTCTTACAGCCAGGTCTCCAGGTGAGCTTTTAATGTTTATAATCGATATGCTGCATTTGTTCTCCTCAGGCCTCCTCTAACGCTCCTTCTTAATTTTCCACCTACCCAGCCCCCTTGGATCAACCCTGCTGTCGCGCACTGTACGATTTTGATCCTGAGAATGAAGGTGAGCTAGGATTCAAAGAAGGCGATATCATCACCCTAACCAATAAGATCGATGACAACTGGTACGAGGGGATGCTGCACGGCAACTCAGGCTTTTTCCCCATCAACTACGTGGATATTCTGGTGCCGTTGCCCCACTAAAAAGCCAAGACAACCAGCTGTGTCTGCAACTAATCCTGGCTCTCCAGTTTCAGTATTCCCACTAACCTTTTCATAAACATCCCTACTAACCACCTTCACTCCTCTTCAAAGGAGTCAAAACAACAACACTCACACACACAAAACAAGACTGATGATGATGATTTAGAGTGATTATGCACCAAATGATGAAGAAACTTTATAAAAATGAGGAAAATTCAGCATCAGTATAATTGCTCCCCCTCATCCCTAGGCGGTACCTCCAGGCTTCCATAGTCATGTTAGCCATTCCTGTCCTGCTTTTGTCTTGGTTTAAGTTGGCTGTCAGTCCACCATGAGTTTGTCAGAGCAGCAAATTCACACTTTCTCACATTCTTTGTATTTTTTGGGAAATGTCTGCAGTAGGCAGATTTTCTCTCGCATACTAAAAATAAAACACAAAGGTCCAAGTGATTTGCTTATTAGAAACAGTGGATCAAACATGTATTCAGCCACTCTAAATATTTTTTTTAATAAAATTAAAAATAAATTTTCCTCTTTTTAACAAGTCATTTCTTTTAATGTTTGAGCAGTTTCCTAAGAAACCACATACCCTGTCCTGCCCTAAAGATTCTGTCCGGATCACTGCTGATGGACAGATTAATCAAACCGACAACCAGTATTAACACTAGCATGTTTTATTGTTTTCCATCACATTAACACGTGTACAATATTGAACATTTTGCATAAGATTTGCAAACCAAAGTCACATCGGTGTCAAAAAAAAGAACTCCTTGATGATTGAAGCCTACTTTTTTTGACACTTCAGTGGAGGGGCGTGAAATTGTAATCTTAAGTATGTGACATTACATATCTGAGCCAATGAAGTGATGACATGATGTGCAAAAATACAAGTTGTGAGGTTTAAACTGTTAAAAGTGATGTAAAACAATTATGGTGCATTAGTTTTAGTCCTCTGATATATACTTTATAAGAAAATAAGAAATGGATGATGTATTTGCACACAGTAAGTTAAAGGACTGCTCAGAGGGGCAGCGGGTTGTTCTGCAGCTGCAGATGTAGCTCTGTTTGCTGCATCTCTACTAGGCCTGTTAATAATCTGTAGTTTAGCTCTAGCGGATATTTGATGTGAATATTTTCAGGACAACAAAGAAGTGCAAAAATGGCAGAGTGTATTGAGAACTAAGTCATTTTTGTCTTGATGGAGATTTTTTCTATCATTTGAAATGATGCAACTTACAATAAATTCCCCTTTTATTTGTGATAATAGACAAACAGCTCTTTCCCCCTTTTAATGTCATGTCAGACCTAATAAACTGTCGTGTGGAAATGTCTTATCGAACATCTAAATTTAAATCCACTCTGACAATGTTTAAGTCAGTTTGGTGGTGCAGTGCACGCATAATCCCTGAGGTTTGGTTCTCTGCAGTCATTAGTGCTATTAACCCTTCTGCAAAAAACGATGTGCAGCAGCGGCAATACTGTTTGTTTTCACATGTTGTAAAGTTGTGCATGTATTTAGGGGAAAGGGGTGCATATTTAGGTTTGAATTCTTTTCATGCTATGCACGGAAAAGGGGTAACAGTAGACCTCTGCAGCTGAGGTATTTAAGCTGTACTGTCTTTGATAGCGTTCAGCATTAAGGCAAACGTTAAAGGACCAGTTCATTACACCATACAGCAGAGCTACAATAAGGGATGCAAAATCCACTGATGACACATTAAATGTTACATTGTTTTCTTTTTTTTAAGGGAAGCACAATTTTAATTGATGGTACACTTTGCTGGTTGAAGAATAGTAATACAGTTTGACAAGGTCATGTATTTGTTCATTTTTTAAGGCAAAATGAATCATTCCTTTTTTCTCTTTCACTTTTTTTTTTAAATTGTGTGTATTTTTGCCCTCAATGAGGACTGTACAGCTTTTTGTGTTTTATTTTCACCTTGTGTGTATAGTCACGCATCTACAGTAACGTATATTATTTTTGTAACTGTGACAAAAAGTATTCACATACAGTATAGGTGTGTATATATACAGTATCTTACCCAGAAGTGATGTTACAGGAGGAATTCTCTGTGCCGCACATGATTGTCTTTGGAATGTTTTGTGTTTTGTTTCGTTTCTGTTGTATTTTATTCTCGCACTGGATTCTACAACTGTACGCTTGATGTAAAGGGAAAATAAAATGTGATAAGTCAATGTAATTTGTTCAAATAAATACCAAGAAACTGTTATATGCCAATGGCTTTCAGTTCACACACAAACATGACACTGGATTTTCACAAGTAAAATGTAATGTTTTTATACTACAAGAAGTAAGGTGGCTTCATTGAGGTCAGAAATGCAGCTTTAAACATCTTAAAGGCTCCAAAACTACATTAAACACACTATGCTTGTGTAAGCTGGGATATGCAGTACAAACTTTTAAGGTCTGCACAAACAATAAATTATATTAGAGCTGCTTGAAAACACAATGAATCAGCTGTTTTAAACACTCAGGGAAAGTAAGTAAATATGTTCAAGCTCCCAGCCTAAATATAAATACTGCAGGTAACATTTGCACTTATTGCATATTTGTTTCACATTTATTTTGTTAAATAAGTGTTTTTTTAATTACTGAACATATTCCAACATGTAGCAAAATCAATGGACTAACCATCTGCAGAAAAAAATAGCTGCACTCATAAGCATCTAAATGCCATTTTATATCCAATAACACTGGTAGCCTGCAGTAACTATTTAAAAAAAAAAAGACACTCGAAAATTCTCTTTTGGAGGTGTTTGTCTCTCTATGTAGGCCTTGCGATGGACTGGTGACCTGTCCAGGGTGTACGCTGCCTCCCCCCTGCTGAATGCTGGGTTATGCTCCAGCTTCAGCCTGACCCTTAATGGACAAACTGGTATAGATAATGGATGGATGAGGGGAAAAAAATTATTTACACTATAAGAACTTGCACACGTTGTCTTCTATGTGATTATTATTCACAACCACAATATTGCCTTAAAAACAGAAAATAAAATATTTTCCTTTCCATTACAATAAACAGAACCACAGTATGGCAGACTGATCATCTAGACTTTAGAATTTAAATTCTGTAAAATAAAATAATTATGGCTTTACTTAAAATTAATGAAAACACACTTAAAAATACTACAATGATTTCCTCCAGTAGATTTCAACCAATAGATAAATATTACACGCTGTAACTTTTTAATTTAATGATTATTTTAATATACAGTGAGGAAAATAAGTATTTGAACACCCTGCTATTTTGCAAGTTCTCCCACTTAGAAACATGGAGGGGTCT
>JBAMHW010000004.1:14831915-14842427 GCA_037177495.1 Rhadinocentrus ornatus
TCTCTCTCTCTCTCTCTCTCTCTCTCTCTCTCTCTCTCTCTCTCTCTCTCTCACACACACACACACACACACACACAATGGCAAACAGATAAGTTTAATCCCAAAAGGAAATTCAACTTTTTTTATATAAAATGACATTCAGTGAATTTTGAGCCCTTTCAGGAATATACTAAGCATATCTTACAACTCAGTTTGACTCTAAAATTATGTCTCACGGGGTGCTGGGTAGCTCGATTTTCAGGGGTTGAAAACCCACGTCATAATTGGTTCAGTTGCCCACAAAATCTTCAGTAATTATAATAACAGCAATAATAGTACTAATGAAAATAATAATAAAAAGAATAATAAGAATAAATAAATCAAGTCTACCAATTCTCACATCAACCAAAAAGGTAAACAAAAACTTTACTTATTTCAACGTGATGTCTAATAACGACATAAACTGCAAATAATGTATCTGGGAAGTGCAGGAACGGCTGTTTATCAGTGTATCCTAGACGCTATCTAAGTGAGATTAATAATGGCAAAGAAATTTTTGAAGAAGTTATCAGAAGTTATGAAAACACTTTGAAAGCAAAGTAAGGTATTTAAGGTGAAAATGTTTCAAATACAGTTGTTTTATTCTACATAATAAAGATGTTTTAAATGTTTTAAAGACCACTTTGATGTGTTTTTTCTGTAAACCACAACAACTGTTTCCAACTGCTTCCATCATGTATTGTCATCAACATCGCCTTTTGTGTGACTGTTTCTATCTTGTATGAGTACAAAAGGCCACCTACCACCTGTGGCCACCGAATGGTTAAAGTTAAGTGTTCAAATTCAAATGTCTAATTTGTTTGTCTTTGTTTTGAGAGAGCCGTTTTTCTGTGGCACAGCCAGAATTATTGGTGAGACACAAAGTGAAGAGCTCTTCATTTGCCTTGGCTGCTGCCCTGCACTCCTGTTGAGCTCTCTCAGCCTCCAGCTATCATTTGTGTCTTTACACCGCCCTGTGATGGGCAGGTGGAGGCCTCTCACAGCTGCACCAGTGCATGGCTCCAGGGTCCTCAGCCCTGGAGGCTCCAAGGTAAACTCAGTGATGCTAAAGCCAAGTACTCTTCAAACGGGATTCAGGATTCTCTTTGCAGCTAAAACTGCATCATATTGGACAAGGAGAACTGCAGAGTTAGGTGATAAATTAATACCTTTGCAGTTATAAAATGTATCATTTGTACAGTTACTCAACAGACAACATGTCAAGCTCTAGAATATAATCCGCTAGTCATACACTGTTAATCAGCAATAGTTTCAAATATGTGAATATGTTCATAACAAATATTGACATGTCAATTCAGTTTCTAGCTGCATATGTTTAATCCACCAACACACGCAGAGATAAAAAGTTCATGAACAAATATTGGACAAACAGTACTGAACGACAAGTAAATTAAGAAGCGCAAGCAAATAAAAAAACCAAGGAACCTAGAGCTCAGGTTCCTTGGCAACAACAGGTACCTGAGAAACTCCTCACTACTGACTGTTGGTTACCATCAAGAATAAGGAACTGTCTAAGGCAAAGGGTGCGGTCTTCCGCAAACTACAGTACTGGGGGTGAACAAAATAATTATCAAACACACTGTTGAGGTATTGAATGATTAAATGCGATATAAATGTTAACATTGGGTCTTAAAAACACATCTCAAATGCAGTGTTCAATAAACATTAAGCCTGGCAGTTGTAATGTGTTTAATCTTCATGTAACCATGAAGATTGGACACACTTTCTGACTGGTATTACTGGGAAAATGTGTCCCAAATTCTGACTGGTTGTGTACATACAAAAACATGCGTCACCCATCTCGTTTTGGTCTAGTTCAGCTTTGTTCTTGTGCCAAGTGTGGAGAATTCCCCTCAAAGTGTTCAGGAAATATCGCAGGATCTGAAAAACAGAGAAGACAGTAAAATCCAGGACCCTGAAAATGTTGTATGTCCAACCGACGTTGTCACCTGAACAGATCCCAGTCTTTACTGCTACTAAATCTTTATATTTAAGATGTTTCAACCAGTAAATTGTCTTTATTTCGTTTTTCATGAATGACTTCATTATCAAAAATTACAATTATCCAAAATTACAAAAACTACTTAATATACTGTTTCTGTCAAAGTTAAATGCCATAAGATTAGAAACTAAAACTACAGCTATGCATTCATTTATTTATCTATGTAGTAACTTGCCTTTTTCTGCAAACAGTATTTAATCTTGGTGTTATAGACTTTATGACATCAAAGTTACTGCATCTTTAATATTGGTTTTTCACCCAACTCTCTGTTAAATAATCACATTTATGTAAATATTAATAATGTAAATAGATTTTTTATTCATTCTAAGCCAGGCCCAAAAACTAGCCAAGCCTTTTGTGGGTTTAAGAGATTGTAAATAGATTTCACCTGGATTATTTAAGCATAATTAAGTAGGTAGTGTGAGATTAAAATCATCCTGTTTCTTGGAAATGTTTCCATATATCTTAACTGTTCTTTATTTTATAGCTTTTCTGACTATTTTATATTATTCTTAACAGTTTCTTTGCATTGTACCACATTTAACTGACTTGTAGTAACCTCAAACATGTTTTAAGATCTTCACATTAACTAAAAAAAACAACTTCTGGTGTCATCACATACCATACCGACCCCATCATGTATCAGAGTGCTGCAGCTCCGGCGCAGGACAGCCACATCCGCACCCCTCTCTACAGGACTCAACTTTTCATCAGGGTGTTTGTCTAAACAAACCAACGTTTGCTCTCAGTGCTCTTGCTCTCACACATGCCTGCAGCGTGAACCCAGCCTGGTGTTAAACTGTGGGAGTGTGCTGCTGTATTTTACACTGTTTGGTTAAGAGATTAAGGTGGTGAACTCTGGCCTCATGGAGTGCCCCGACCTCATACCACCAGAGCTGTTCAGAGCATCAGCAACCGTCCTTGGTAACAGTGAAATCTTTAAAGTTAGCCTAAAAGCATCCAGCTGAGGCTAAATGAGAATGATGCTGGTACCAACTGGCTTTTACACAACATAAAAAATTCTGTGAAAGTGAATTTAAAAATACATAAAGCAAGCATTCCCACTAATTTCAACTCAACCTATTTCAGATGCGTATTCCACTCTCTCGGGTTGTGTCCAGGCTTCATGACGATGGCCTATATTTTGCATGCTGAAATCACAGAAGGTCCTTTGTCTAGAAAACATTTACATCTCTTAACACAGCTGGCTTGTCCAACCACTGGCACAAAACAAACAAGGAAGCAAGATAGAAAAACAACTCATAGGTTAAGTTACCACTAAAGAGGTGTTTTAATGTTGAACATCAAAACAACGAGGACCATTTTAGACATCTTAAAATAAACTGAGGTTGGCTTTGAAGGGAAATTTGAATATAAAGAGGAAACATTAGTTGTTTTGGCTGTTCTGGCTATTTAAACTGAAAAAATAAAGTACCTGCTTCAATAACTCTCATTGTTGCAAGTACAAAGAAATAAAAATAAAAATAGATTTAGAAATTTTTTTTTACAAATACTTAAATGGTTGAAACATTTCTTTTTTAATATGTATTTCTTTTTTTCCAGGATATCATACCTGATTTAAAGTAAAATTTTAAAACAAAATAAATAAATAAAAAAGCGTAGAAACAGACATTTCTACTACAAAGCATTGAGACTTTGACAAACATGAACAATATGTAGGTATGTTAAGAGCATGTGATGCTCTGGGGGGTGTGGCCCTCTAGGTGCTTACACTCTTCAGGTAACACGGAGTGACTCATTCTCTCTCACACCTTTAACACCACAAATGGCGCTCTCACAGCTTAACTTTTCCACTTAAGCTGACAGCGAGCCGCGAGGAAACAGCTGAATAAGACCTGCATTTAACTACAGATTCCTCTGAAGAGCAAATTACTTCTGTGGCGTTTAAAGAAGATTTGCTGGATTTGGACTCAGAGACTGAAAGATTTTTAAAGCAGCAAGTTTGCGTTTTGGGCAGATGGTTTGTTTTGACAGTTTTCCACAGTCTAGGATCTAATTTGGTTCTTCTAGCATAACGAAGTTCCTCGAGTTGTTTGGAAACAGCTCATTTTGTGCAGCTTCTGCAATAAATTCACTTCAAATTCTGTCTTTGAAGAGACTCTTTTCCAACTTTCCATGACAATGCCAGTGGTCAAAGTGGAGAAAGACTCTCCAGCAGGCACCACCTTGCCTTCATCCAATCCTCCACCGCAGACAGAGGAGCAGCCCCGAGGTCGAAGGAGGAAGAGACCCCTCCAGCGAGGGAAACCACCGTACAGCTACATTGCACTCATTTCCATGGCTATAGCCAACTCCCCTGACCGCAAATTGACCCTGGGGGGCATCTACAAATTCATCACAGAGCGCTTCCCTTTCTACAGAGACAATTCAAAGAAGTGGCAAAACTCCATTCGCCATAACCTGACTCTCAATGATTGCTTTATCAAGATTCCTCGAGAGCCGGGAAGGCCAGGGAAGGGCAACTACTGGGCACTGGACCCAAATGCAGAGGACATGTTTGAGAGTGGCAGCTTTTTGAGACGCAGGAAGAGGTTTAAACGCTGTGACTTGAGCACTTATGCTTCATATATGCACGAGACACCAGTTTTCTCTCCTGTCCAGATTACCAGATCAGCAGCATACACCAATTCAGTCTACTCCAATATGACAGTAAGTCCAACCTATGGACAGCAGCTTCCCTCTGCCTATTACCCCTCTTCCTCACCTCCCGGGTTTGGGCATGGTCAGACTCGCATGTTCAGCATCAATAACATCATAGGACACCCAACCACTGCAAGCATGCTGGCCGGTCAGGGAGCAGAGGTAATGCAGCAGCCCAGTCCTGAGGGGCTTCCAAATGGATCCAGCCCCTGCGGCCTGGGAGCCCCAGGTTTCCAGAGTCAGCCATGTGGGGGAGCTGTTCCACTTCGCTCCTCCACACATCCAGGCTTCACTTACTCTGGGTCAAACAGCCATCCACACCACCATGCCCACCAAAGCTCATATGGACAGGGTCACACTCAGGGGTATGCAGCAGCTGGCCGGATCCACACCTCAGCTCACAGCCATGCAGAAATGGTGGACCATTATGGCAGGGTCTCCCCAGTCCAGCTAGGCTCTTTCTCCCAGTACAACAGCACAACGGGTCCTGTTTCTAACACTGCCGGATATCTGAGACACCCAACATACCCAGGGAACATGGACCGGTTTGTGTCTGCCATTTAAACTTCTAAACACCTTTTTAAAAGGACATCAGAGATCTGAGAGGGCACCAAGTTAGACAGACTTCTGCACACAAACACGATGTTTCAGTTCAACCTGAACAGACCGACCTCTGAGAAACAACTGTGATTGTCTTCTTTTCTTCTTTTTTTAAAGCTCTTCTTCTGCACTGTTAAATACATTCTCTGAATCTGGATTTAAATGTAAATATCATGAGAATGTATATGACGTGTAATTTTGTGTGTGGTTGCAAGTTATTTTTTCTTTTGTCACATCATGAATGTGAGTTTAAATGACAGATTTGGTAATGCTCATATAAGTTATTGTGCTTCATGGTCATAGGCTTTACAGTGAATGTTTCGTGTGAAGAACATTGATTTTTGTACATGAATTGCATGACTTTTATTGCTAAATGAAAGTGTATAAAGTTTGTCTTTTTTTTTTGTAAACAGACTGTTATAGCACTTTTGTTCGTCAAGAATAAAATATAATTACTGATGAATCATTGCAGTTGGCTGTGACCAAACAAGGACTTTTTATTATTCAACATAAGAAAATACTTTGATTTGTAGTCATATAACCACATTGTAGCTGTTACTAATTTATCTGGTGTTAACGACACATTAACACCAGATAAATTAGTAACAGCTACAATTAATCTTCATATTATAAAAATTAAATGTACCATAAGATCCAGACATGAAGCCACCAGGAACTAAATCAGATCTTTATTGTCTTGTGTTTGTGGTGGGGTTTGCAGTGTTTCAGCTCAGTTGGTCTCAAGTGTTGTCTGGAGCCAGTGTTATTAGCAGCCACTGTGACCAGCCTCAATTATCACATCAAGACATCAACACAGCACTTGAACCGACTGATCAGGAAAATAAATTGTCTTGTAATTTGATATTTTAGCCAACAAAGTTAAGACAACAAAGGCATCAAGAACTCTTCCATATCTGACAAGAGTTGCGAGGAAAAACTTGTTATAGTTTAGGTTTTTATGTACTTAAACTGCTTTGTGGACAAATTACTTCTTATTCCTTTCCATTGCTCAAAGTTTGTTTTCTTTGTGTAGCTACAGTGAATCGAAACGAGAGATCAGCTTAATGCACATAACATTTAATCAATAACCTTAAAAAACCACTATGTACAAATTAAACACATGAGTGGCGGCAAAAGCATGAAAAACAAATATTATCTGTAGTTATCTGGTACTGCAGCTTGAGAGGAGGAAAAGTCTGTTGGCGTTGAGACTTTCCAATATTAGTAAATATTAACATTGAAGATAACTACACCTTTACAAACCTTTACAAAACAAACAGGATATATTTTTCTTCATATTTAGTTACAAATACAAGTCTACACAAGTGTGATGTGTTGGTAAACTGATATATTGGCTGTACAAGACAAACATTGAACCAAGAAGTGAAACCATTAAAATCAATGTTTACTTTTCATTTATCGCCTTACAGAGCACACGAAAGGGCCGAAACGTTTCTACAAGTGTTCATTTAGGTCTCAATCTGGTAAACGTGAAGACTGCAACTTGCACCACATCATTTTCATACATTTGATGACAACCTTTGAGCCCTACGGCTCACTGTCATCCTGGAAGAAACCTTCACAATATTTCTTCTCCTTTAAAACTATCCCAGTAAAAAAAAAAAAAAAAAAAATCCCCACAACACACCGTCTCTCTGTTATGAGGTAGAAGGCTCAGGGTTTTCCGCGATCAGTATAGTAATGTCAAACATAGATGTAAAATACAAAAGAATGAACAAAAGAGGGCTTTAAAAAGACTATAAAATAATTTTAATTATACCTAAATTTAAGAACATTTAAGTGTGACAAGCAAAAACATAACAGGCATGAATAAACCAAACACTGACAACAGTAAGCATTTTAGCCGATGTACTGGACCAGCTGCTGGAGCTGCTGGCACTTCTTCACAACCTCTGGCAAAGACAGCAGAGTCTGAGTGATAAAAGCAGAAATACCTCAGTCATCCAAACACATTAGTGACAGAATAGTGAAGATGAAAGAGTGTAAAAAAAAATAACTCACCTCCCTGACTTTATTGATCATGCTGTTTAAAATCAGAAGCTCATTTTCACTTTTCTGCTGGTTTGTCTGATGAATGATTTGCTGTGAGAGACGATACAACAATGAAATAATAATTGAAAAAGAAAATTAAAGGTTCTGGCCTGTAGTTCTAGGATCAGCACTTACATGTCTCTTTGCTCTTTCAAGGAGTTTAACTCTGGCCTGCTCTGCATCCTGAAGACTTGCCCTCAGTCTCTCCACCTGGGCATCAAATCCAACATGTCAGATAAAATAGCATTAAAAAGGTCATTCCCCAAGACCAGAATGAGAATTTGCAGAAAATACAAGTTTTTAATTTAGACTTTCACACTGAATACAGTTACAGACCTCTTTTAGTAACTGGATCTTTTCTTCCATGTAATGTACTGGGTTAGCTGACTGGTCACCAGCTTTCCTCAACTCCTCTCGCAGGAACTGGGTTTCAACCTTTGACTGCTGAAGCGCACGACGAAGTTCAATCACATCTTTTCGCAATTCCTGAGAAATTTGTTTTAAAGAAAATAAACATTAATAAAGTTACATGGCCTCTACCAGAAGGAAAGTGTTGTAATTATCAGAGAAATTAAAGAGATGTAGTAATCTGATGCCTCACACTGTTGTCAGTCTTGTGTTTATTTAGAATTTCCTGGGCCTCTTGAACATCTGCCATCAATTTTGTCAAAGTTTTCTGATCCTGTAGAAAAGTAAAACATGATACCACTGGTGCACCTACGGTATTGTATGGATGAAGCACCGTGATGTCCAGTACCAGCAGACCTCACCTGAGCTTTCTGCTGCAGAGCCTGATTTCCTCTTTCGACCATGGTGTTTAGGCGGCTGAGTTGATTCTTCAGCTTGAACACTTCAGCCTGATGTCTGTTGTTTGCAGCCTGTTGCTCCACCTGCAGGCCATAGCTTGAAAAACACAAAATACTTTTCATAAGGAGAAATACAAACGCAGTACTTTGAATTTTATAGATTTGTGAGCACATTTTTTTTATTCTTTTAAAGACAAAAAGACACTTGGTCCAATGTTAAAAAATAAAAACAAAAATGAAGATAGAAGTAAATACTTCAAACTATGTCCATCAGAAGGATCTTCTATATTACTTTAAAATTCCTCTCATCGTTTTTACCACCTTATAGATTTAACATTTTGTGGTATTGGATTTTGAAAACTTGTGTCCTACTTTCTTTGCTAGTTTGTAAAATGTTGTAAACAGCTTCAATAAAAACTTTAAACTGGAGACCAACTTCAAGTCAAATCTAAACAGATATTAGCCAGAAAACCATAATAATTTTGTGACCTCTTCCACCACCACACAACTTCCAGCACTCACATGGTGCTGTGCAGCTTCTGCAGCTGGGCGTCTTTGCGCTGCTGCACCAACTTCAGCGTGCTCATGAGCTCTGCGACGGTGCTGCCCAGGCCAGAGAGCAGCTCAGTCACATTGCTCTGCTCCTCGTCTTCTTCAACCTCAACCGCATTTACGTTCTGTTTTGGGTTGGGGGTTGCAATGCGGGTGAAGGCGCTCGTCTCACTGAACAAAGTTTCACTCTGCAGCTCAGGCGTGTCTGGAGAAACTAACAAAAAGACTTATCAGATTTTTCAGGTAATCACGGCTTTTTGATAATAAACTGTAGTCTAAAAATAACAGTGATGTTAAATGTCAACAGAATAAATAAAACACTTGCAGCAGTAGATAATATTAAAGTCAATTAGCTAAGGGTATCAAAGGAAAACAATGACCTTGTAATCTTTAAATAAGCCCAACAAGCCATTGCAACATTATATTAATGACTCTTTTTTATAAAAAGGCTGATAAAATGCTGAACAATTTAATTAAAGTAGGTGTCACAGATGACACTAGACTGTACCTACTAACAACGCAGTCATCAAACTGAAGTTTATTTCAGCAGCAGCTAACTAAAATATATTTACCTGTTCAGACTTATAAGTGTTTAACAAGCATCACTTTGTCACTGAGGTGCTTTAATTAGCAAATAAAGACCAACAAGTATTATTTGTCTCTGAGGGGGGGGGGGGAAGAAGTGTGGTGTGTTTCAAGTACCTGATCCAGCAGGTGGGTCTGTTTTTATATCGTCCTCATTCTCGGCAACTGATGCCACCGTAACGCTGCTGCCGAAGGAGCTGGATGGCTGATGGCACGCCACATCATGCAGCAGCTGGGAGTCTTTATCCTTCTGTAGGTCTTGTGTCTGAGAAGAAAAACAAGTCTACCCATGTAAAAAATGTTATACATACACAGTATTAAATGACTTATTAGCATAATAAACCATGAAGTACAAACAATAAATAAATTTAATTAAATCAAATAAAACAACAGTACAAAATAAAATGTTACCCTTCATAAAAACCAAGAAATCAGTTATAGACTGTAGTTTAAAGTTTTTTTTATTTTTTAATTACTATCAGGGAGCTTTATTGCTTAATGAATGGATAAATAAATAAACTGGTTTCCATAACTGCAATGAAGCCTCTACACATGCCTCTAATTAATGTCTAGAAATTTTAGTGCAAAATAAAGCAGGCTAAGAACATCAAATTCGTGTCAGTGGTCCTTCAGTACTACTTGCTACATCTTCAATCTTAAGTGAAAATAAAAATAATCTTTGAATGCTGTCCGCATTTACACGATGCAAACATGAGCACATCTGACAGAATTTGGAACAAGTGGAAAATATGCTGCCCGAGTTTATCTGGATTGAGTCGTGTGACTATACTCTACATTACCTGGTCATTGAGAGCAGCATGTAGCTCACTGGCCAGTCCTCGCAGTGTGTGATGCAGCAACGTGATTTCAGTGACTGCCTGAGCCATCTTCTCCCCGAGCTCCAGCTGGGTTGCTTCAGCTGCGGATCTTGTGGTTTCCATCTCTTCATGCAAGTTTGTGTTTTCAAGTCTGCAACACACGGAGACAGAAAGGTTTTCATTCAGAATGTTTAAACATATCTCGGAACAATTTGAGAAATCAATAGGAAAATAAATTTTGTGGTTAAGTAAAACTACATGTGTGAAATAATGACATTTAAATGCCTTCCAACACTTCAAGTCATCTAAACAGTCAGTACATCTCCTCTCTCTGAGTCATTCAGCTCCTTCTCAACATCTACAGGCCAAGCTTTTTAAAGAAAAGATAAGGGATTAG
>JBAMHW010000004.1:14842527-14879894 GCA_037177495.1 Rhadinocentrus ornatus
AGTAAAACTACATGTGTGAAATAATGACATTTAAATGCCTTCCAACACTTCAAGTCATCTAAACAGTCAGTACATCTTTAGGCTTTGCCTGATCTCCTCTCTCTGAGTCATTCAGCTCCTTCTCAACATCTACAGGCCAAGCTTTTTAAAGAAAAGATAAGGGATTAGGAATAATCCTACAACTGCCTGTTGAAACCACAACTGCTAATTGTGGTAATAAGCTGATCTGGAGTCTTCAAAATAGATTTTCTGATCAAATATTTGTCAACACCAATATAGACAGACGACCCGTTTAATTTTCCCTATAATATTAAAGTAAAACACAGAAGTCAAAGAAATACAAACACTATACAAAGACATGGCTATAGATGAAAAATCTTTAGATGGGTTTGGTTAACTTAAACTTACTGAAGTTTACTTATTTCTCTTTTTAGGTCCTCACACTGGATGTTCCTCTCTCGAAGCCCCTGCAGGTTTGTCCTCAGCACACGTTCACTCTCAGACACCTGCTCCCTCGTCAACTCATTCTCCATCTGCAGGAACTAAAGCATTCAACAGCTAAATTAGAGCAGAAACACAGAAATTAACTGACGACACATCCTGTTATAATGAACAAATCTTTGGGAACAATCAAACAATTTGCTGTAAATATTCAGTTACATGTACTGGGTCCACATAGTGTGGTCCATCTCATCATGTTGCAAACTGGACTGAAAGTGTAAACATCTACAGAAATAGTGTAGTGTAAATATTCACTATAACTCACATGCAAACAGTTACTTTTTTTTTCTTTTTTCAGCTGTTAAGACATTTGCTTTTCAAGTGGCTATGTGCTCAGCTTTTAACTTCAGCTTGGCTTAAGGCAAGTTTTTTGATTCTCCGATCTAGCGGTGTTCGGACCACAGTCTACTCCAGGAAAGAAAAAATAAATAAACAGGTACACAGAAATAAATCTGTGATAAGGTGAATCTGAAGATTGAAATGTATTGTCTCATTTAAATTGTGTGGTTGCATATCATAAATGGAGCCAATAAAAAGGGCCCAGTTCTGCAGGTGAGGCCCTAGAACAGCACTGATCTACGATCACAGGTGTAACCTGCTCATTTTAATGAGCCGTGCTGAACAGCATGCCCTCATACACAAATAAACATGTTTGTAATCAAGACTGTGCAAATAAACAAAGACTCAGGAAGAGCTCGTTTCTGGTAACACTTTCTATTACAGGCATGAACCTGTTGACCTGTTCGGTTTACATATTAAAAATTAGCTTTTTGGTGTGAGGTATGCTTTACTAAATAAACTCCATGAGTGTTGCAGGACTACACTCATCAATTTACCTACATTTAAATTTGTTATTGTGCATTCAGGTTCAGATAGCCTAACATGTAGCCCAATAGCAATATTTGAGTTGCCCAAAACTCCTATAATCATCATCACCAGAGGCTTCTTGTGTTAAAAATGGTGCAGGTAGCTGCTGTGCTGCAACAGCTCTGCAGCTGAAACCTCAGTGGTGAGAACAAAAACATGAAGCCGTGACATAGCAAACCATGTTCCTGGTGTGAAGGTGGTCCAACAGTTAAGTTGTCACTGCAGCCTACTGTCTTGTTTTGTACTCAGGCAATGAGCAACACATTTAAAAAGTCATGTAAAGAGCAAGAAAGAAGGCTAAGGATCCAAAAGCATGTTTGAGATTTACCAGTGTACTCTGGCAAGCTAACCTCATTCATTTCCCACACGCCTCTGAGTTGAACACAAGCATCCTGTAGCTGCTGGATCTGCAGACTCTGAGACTCTGAGACGATCTGCAGCTGACTGAGCTGCTTTTCAGTCTGAGCCAGAGCCTGACTCAAGTCAGACACACGTTGCTCTGATTCACGTAGAGATGCCTCCAACCTGGAAACAGTAGTTGGTGTATCATTAGTAAAGATGTGGCCAGGAGCTCATCCAGCTGGAATAAAAGCGAGCTCCCCTTCCCATCACCCTGCCATGATCCACTATGTTTTAACTGTCACAGAGACACTGTTATCTTTACATACATTTCAATTTTACAAAGCAGGTTTTTGTCTATCTTGGAAATAAATAAATGTTAACTTACGTATCTGCCCTCTCATTAGCTTGTTGGATGTCTTTCCAAGACTGCTGCAACCTGGAAATTAAGCAGTTTTAAGTAAAGATGCCACATAATGGAGCATTATTTGATTCTTAAACTCTTTAAAGCAGATTTAATCCATGAATAAATGATTCTGAAATGGGAAATCATACTTTGTTGTCTCAGCAGCTAATGCCTGCTCCAAGAAAGTGTAGGATGCCAGTGTGGAGGAAACAGTGGCTGACAACTCTGTTGCCTTCCTCTCTAGCTGACCTGTCTCCTCTTCTTTCTCCGTTAGCTTCTGTCGCAGAACACCCATCTCTGAAACATTTAACAAAAAAATGCCATTTTTAAACACCAATATTTTAGTAGCTGGAGAGGACGAAGATATGAAACAAAAGAACCAAAGAACATTCAATATATTTATTTCAATGTTTACCTGATGTCAGAATTGTCACCTGCAGATTCAGATCACCAATCTGTTGTCTGGCATTTTGGAGATTTAAATTGGTTTCATTCAGTTCTTCTTCAATCTATTTGTTGGAACAACAAAAATTCAACTATTAATGAAGCAAGTAGAAAACAAGCACAGGGGGTGTATGTCCAGATTAAATAATAAATGTCCAACCTGCTCTCGCTCCTCAACAGCTTGGTCTCTTGCAGATATATGTTCATCCCTCTCTCTTACAGCATCAGCTGCCTTCTCATTCAGCATCATTAGCGTGGGAGCAGTCTTCTGCAGAAGGCTCCGGACTGTGCAGAGCTATGAGATGACCACAAAAGCAGCGGTGCCAAGCGCATAATTACATTTAAGACCAAGCTATGGATGGGTGTGGAAAAACTGTTACAGAGATAACAACATATATATGTTAATGAACACACTAAACTTACTTCAGTCATCAAACTGGAGTGTTCATCCATGGTTTGGGACAAAAGTTCAGCGGCTGAACTCAGTGTTTGAGCACAGATCTTGTTTAGTTCAACCTTTATAAAAAAAAAAAAAAAAAATTTAAAAGGGGGGAAATGATTAGCTACTAAGATGACTAAATAACTACTATAGAATCTTTTCATTTTGCTTAGTCTGTGTACCTGTTCTGGATAGGTTTGGTTAAGAGTAGCCAAGAGCTCATGTTGACACCCGACACTCTCTTCCAGTGCTGAAATTTCTTTGGCACAGTGTTTCCTTAGTTGTTCCATCGCACTGAATGCCTGAAAAACAGACAACCAGATACACACATCATCCTGAAATTACGAATGCTACAAAAGATACCACATAACAGACATCGTTGGAACGTGTTTTTACTTTAACAGAAGCTTGAGCAGAGCAGGCAAACAAGTAATCCCCTACACATACTATATTGAATAAAACCCTAAGGAAAAAAAAAAAAGAAAAAAAAGTGCTTACAGCCTCCTTAGCTGTGAAGGCCTCTTCCATCTGAGCCCTCATCTCATGTCTTTGCTGAAGAACTTCTTTTACCTTCTCCATCATTCTTGTCTGTGTGCCCTTTGATTTTTCAAGTAGAGACTTCATGTGTCCATACTAAACCAAAGAATATTCATAAACTTAATAATGGAAATAAACCAGGAAATAGCAGCTGCTGGTATGTGGCAAAGACATGGAAGATATGTTTACATACATGTAAAACAAGGCTTTGATGGTCCTCTCTGACAATATTATCCATTTCTGTCAGGTTAGAGAGATAGGCATCCGTATTACTACTCAATAAAGCCTGTTGGAATAAAAATGGAAAAGTGCTTAATATTTTTCCTTATATACATAAATATTAATGAGTATTGTTTCACTAAAGTTTGAGCAAAGTAATGCTGGAGTTTTTGTGGTTGTTAGTGTCTCACCATAGTAACCCTCGTGTCTTGCATACGCTGCATGACGTTTTGCAGAGAACTTTCATCGAGCTCCAACTCGTTAATCCTGCTCAAAGCCTCCGTGTACAGCCCTCTGTACATTGTGGTCTATAAAGACAAAACAAATAAGTTAAAAAATTTATTAAAACCAAACCTTTAATTACTCTTTCACTCAATCACCATTGACGACATGTTTTTACCTGGCTGAGTTCTGTGTGGTCCGTCTGTACAACTTTCTCTCTGAGGTCTGAAGGAGCAGGGCCTGCGGACTGACATCTTTGTGCCCTGGCTGCAGCCAACTGTTGTGCCAGGGCTTCAACCATAATCATGCTAGACCTTAGCCTCTCCTCCAGCTCCTGTCTGGGTAAACACTCCAAGCTGCCAGGAGGTAAACTGTGACCACATCAACAGAAAGAATAATGAGAGGCATCATAATATCAAATAATTACAGGAAAATTGATTTTCAGAAAAAGAACACTCACTTCCACAGGAGGGGGTCAGTCACAGTGCAGGAATCAACCACAGAGAATTCCCTCTTTCTCTCAAACAGGCCAGATGTATTTAGGCTGTGCTCTGTCAATTTCACGGGACTGGTGCCCACACAAACACTGTGGGATTCTATAGGAGGCACTCGCTGTGAGGGAGCCAAAGATTCACTAGGTGGTGGAGCAGAGTCAGAGATAACAGCAGGACCCATCTTTCCACATGCCAAAACAAGGAGCTCTACCATCTGCCGAAACTGATGAAGTTGAGCCTCAGGAATCAAAAGGTTATCCAAAACAGGCTTTTCAACTTCAGACCGAGGCACTGCACAATGCTTCCTTCCCAGATCCTCATTCTGTTCTATGGCTGGGCCTGGCTGGGGTTTCACACTTAGTACTGTGGAGTTGAACAGAGGACGAGGCATGGGGCTCTCCATGATCTCTGCCAATAACCCAGCAAAGTCACTGTTAACTGGAGCTACAAAGCTTTTGTCATCCTCAAGAGCAGAATAATCAACCAAAAACTGGTCTCGAGCTGGATCCCCATGAGCCTTTAACAAAGACAAAGATGCTCTCTTGACAATGGGACTGAGTATTCCTAACTCCAAGGCTGAGGCAATCGAGGGGCAGTTTGACAGGATTTTCAAAACCTCATGTTGTCGATGATTTTCCTGTGCATCCTGCTTCTCAGGTTTCTCTGCAGAGTTATAAATAATTGGACCATTAGAAGATGAACCAAGAACACTGTCTTTTGTTTCACTGGAGTCAGAGGGTCCACTTGTGGAGCACACTTGTGTTACGCAATCCGGATGCTGCTGCACTTTGCGATGCGCAGGGCCCTCTTCTGATGCAAGATGGCACCAGTCAGACACATCAGTTCTATGGACCACTGAAGGCAATATATTATCCTTAGGACACACTGAAATCTCTGACATTTCATGCATAGGAAATTTGACAATTTCACTATCCAAAACTTTTAAAATATTTGTCTTTGTCACTGGAGATCCACTATCACTAGCATCAGCCAATACAGAGTGCTTATCAGGTTGTTCATTTTCATCTTGAATATGATCCTGTGTAAGTGGAGCAGACACACTGTCAGTCAGGGGTTGACAGTTTACATCCTGGTTCTGAGATGGAAGGAAGGTCTCATCTGAGAACTGGATATCTGATTTTTCAGCCTCACCTGCAGCTTTAGTGAAAGAGTGGGGTGTAACAAGCTTCCCTGTGCCTCCCTGGTTGTCAGGTACCATCACACTTGTCTGTTTAACTCCTACAGCTTCATTAGTGCATGGCAACGGTACCTGAGCAGTGACAAGGTTGCTACGTGGTGAAAAAGAATCATTTTTAAAGTCATAGTAGGGATGATCCAAGTGTTGAGTAACATCTTGCAATTCATGGTCACCAGCTAACAGGCTAGGATTCATACTGTAATTGTATGACTCGCTGATGGCAACACTGTGGTTAAAAGGTACAAGGAGAGTCTCGTGTGTAAGTTTTGTATCCTCTGAAATTTCAACCTCACCTCCAGTACAGTGAATTGTTTTAAAGGTTACATCCCCCAGTCCATTCTCACGCTCTTCAGACTCAGTTGCTGTTACAGAAAAGGATGTGATGACAGGAACAATACCATCTTCACTAATACAGTATGGATGATCAACATGTTCCTTTTGAGCGCGTAGAGCATGGTCATCACAGAAGGAAGTTGAATTTATACTGTTGTCTTTAGAAGTATCACTAGGCTCTGCGATGGGCAGAGGAATGGTGTCATCCGGCAGTCTGGTGGCATCTGAAAGCTCCACCTCTACTCCGTCACAGACAAAGGACTTCCAAGTAACGTGCTTCTCTTCACTACAATCAGTGTGAAAATCTTGAATGCCTTGTTTATCATCCACCTCTTTAAAGGAGACTGTAGTGTTAGGAATTTCACTGACACTCACTTTACTGTCAACTAGCTCTTTCACATCAGAATTGTAATAGGGGTGCTCTATATGATCACAGCATGACTGCTCCATCATGCTGTGAATGATGACTGTATCTTGTGTTTCTATGTCGCACAAACCAACGTCTTCAGGCAAAATTATACTCTCTTCTCCAGAATTTGAAGATTCTGAAATCTCAACTTCTCCACCAGCACAAATAAAGGATTTAAATGTTACATCTCCAATCCCACAGGACGTCTGGGTAGTATCAGCAGAATTCGTTATTTTCCCTTTGGTAAATGGAGGAGAGTGTAAGTAGGGCTCTGAGTCACAGAGAGCAGTTTCATCCTGTAAAAAAAGAACAAGTGTATGGTATTAAAAAAAAAAAAACACAAATATACTGAAAATGAGTATAATGTTTAACAGTTTGAATAAACACACCATTGTAATTTTCACAGCATCAGCATCCAGCTGCGATTTTGATTTGAACTTTGATGACACGCACTCAATCTCATTGTCCAGGCTTCCAAGAGGAATACGTTGTCCATATCTGCCATAGGGCTAAAATCAATAAAAGTTGAAAAGAAGAAGAAGAAAAAAAAATTTATTTGGCTTCCTCATTTGCTTATTGATAACTTCAGAGTGCATAACAGAGTAAAAAAGTATTACCAAGCCTTCCCCTCTTGAACTTGACTTTCTGGAAGACATTACTCTGATGCTCTCAGAAACCACATACAGAACTGCAAAGAAGATGACAGGTTTTATTTTACACCCCCTTTTTTTTTATTGTAGTTAATCTCCTTAGCAATAAAGCATTATAACACCTGTTCATATGATGGATTCAAAACAATTGCCAGATATAAATAAATGAATGCTAAACCACATCTAGCCCCTTGTAATCATTCCTCCTGCTCATAGTCTAACATAGATCATTTGTGTAGAAGTTTTACTTCAGGTGATGGGGGATCTAATACGCTGATCTAAGGGCTAATCAAATTAATTATAGGTCTGTCAACATTTCTAAGTGCAAAAAAAACAATATTTAGCACAAATTTTCTTTTCAATTATATGTAGAGTGTTTCCCTGCTGAGCTATAGAAAATGAGTGGTACTAGCAGGTAGAAAAGCCTAACTCTGGAAGACATCCTCTTCAACATACTGCCCAGGTCCCAAATTAGCTTAAAATAAACTGTAACTAATTATTTATTTGAAATTATTAAATTATGGATTTGGTTGTATCCCCCAACGCTTGCATGAAAAAAAGATAGTCTCAAAGACAGCTTAAGCGTTAGTAACCTATCTTTTGAGTCAGGCGTGTCCAACTTAGGTTCTCGAGGGCCGAAATATTCCAGGTTTTCGAAGTGTCCCTGCTTCAACACAACTGACTTAAATTAATGAGTCATTGTGTAGAACTTCATTGGCTGTTGGATCAATTTAATTTGAGTAAGGTGTGTTAGAACAGGAAACATTCAAAATCTGCAGGACGATGGCCCTCGAGGACCGACTTTGGACTTCCCTGTTTGAGGGGATAGAAAGCAATCGCTCAATCTTTCACAACAGAGATCTGTCAACGTCAACAAGCTAACTTTCTGACTAAACTGGCCTCCTTAATCGATTACAGACCAAATTCCACTATTAGTTAAATGTTTAATCTAGTCCTGCTAAATAATAAATAACTTCAAGTTTGAACGCAATGACACAATATCCAGAATGACAACAGCGAGGCAGCTGGCTGTAAAATAGGAAACCGTTATCGGTCGTTGTTTACGTTGTCACTTAGTTTAAACACATCTCACAAAGGTAGCCAACAAACACTTGAAATATGATGAAAGTGCATTAAGTACCATACCTTGAAACGTTACCACACCATATCAAGCAACGTTGCACAGGAAACAAATATTGAGTAAATAAATTTTACCAAGCTACCATCAACCGCGTTTCATTCAAAAACACAAATGTCGGTACTGCTATTGGTTCATTTCTCTTCTTCGGTACTTCAGCCACGTATAGTTTGAAAACACGGTGAACTGCCACCTAATGCTGCCCCCTACAGGAGCCAAGTGCAACTACGTAGCTGCACGTCTGCATGTGAAAAATACCGCATTATCTTCTCCTTATGCTTTTTAGCAAACGTTTTTTTTTACAAATCAGTATTTATAAATTATAAATTAAATTATTAACATTTACCCTCTATCTTTCCAAAATTCTCACATATTGTTTGCTATGCTAAGCTGCCCACTAGTTTATTATTTGGGACTAGTCCGGCCAAGCCTTTCTCACTTTTTCTTGTCAATGTCTCTTACATTGGTACTTTAGCTCACAACTCAGTTATGCAGCTTTTGTAAAAAAAAAAAAATATATATATATATATATATATATATATAAAATTTCACATTTCTGTACATTAAAAAGCAAATAAACATTTTTTTCAGAACATTTTATTCAGTTAATTTACACAAAAATGTCTGATAGACATTATTTAACATCTGCCAAATTTTTGGAATATCATAACTTCACTTGCATAAAAATGAGGGGAGACACATTCGACAAGATGTGAATCTTCACTGAACCGATTTCTCACACTGAGGCAACGTGGCACTCAACAGGTTGGACTTGCAGTACCTCAGCAAAACCATGTCCAAACCAGCAGGTGATGTCAGCTATGTCAAGGGTGAAGAAGAATAATTTGTCTCTGCAGCAAGTCCTCCGATACACTGACCTGGGGTCTGCTGACAGAATCGCCTTGATGGCTGCGAAAGCCTCCTCTGAGCTGCGCAAAAACTTAAATCTGGGTCTGTCACTTTCAAGAAGTCCTGTGTGAGAGAGAGATTAGATTTTTCTCCACTTTGCTATGAACGACTGCATTCCAAATAAATCTTAATCACAACAGCACCCTCTTGTGGAAATAAACACATCAGTTCTGCTTACTGATTACCTTACCTGACAGGTGTGTTGGAATAAATTCTGCCAGCTGCCTCTCAGCATGAGGGGTGAAGCGAACATCCAGGCTGGCAACAGGGGGCTCTCTGATCCAGCCAGCAATAGTTGCGCAGGCTTTCTCTCCATAGCAAGGGTGGTCGATAGCCAGTGCTGTCTGTTTACTTTTAGCAGACTCTGACAATCTAAACTTGCCCTCACAACCATGTTGTGAGATGTCGTCTTGGATCACAAAGGCCTCAACCTCTTCTAACACACTGTGAAGATCTTTGGGCAGAAATAGCTGCTCGCTGGCACTGGATGAATGTGTAAAAGAAATGTCAGATTCAGATTTGTCTTTTGAGAAGAGGGTCTTCACATCAGCATCTGTTCTTTTAATTTCAAATTGAGACTCTGTTTCCAAGTCTTCGTCAAGGTTTGACATGCTCACCTCCCCCTTTACCAAGACATCGGTTGCAGTTGGTTGGTCTGTGTTTGTGTCAAATTGTTGTAAATCAAAATTAATCCTGGTGTCAGGGGAGTCATACTCTGGAATGTAAGGTTTGATGTCCAGGACTGGTGTGCCAGCAATCATATCAATGCCAGACAGATGTAGAGTATCACCTGGAAAATAGAGAAAATCCATTTGTGTCTTTTAGTTGATTTTCTGGCAAATACTACATCTGATAATATAATATCTAAACAGACAAGATGGTTAAAGGTGTCAAAATTATATTATCAAATTTTATCACTACATAGATGGGATAAACATTACATGAGAAAGTGAGCGATAAAGTTCTGATATTCTAAGAGGGACCAAGCTTCATTTACTTTGTAATATAACATTTGGTCGAAAGTCTGCAGTCCAGTGCTAACTTTGTGTATTTACCCTTAATTTATGCAAACAAATCAAAATACAAGCAGAGCTGAGACTACAAAAACAGTCTCAAACAGAGCTCTGCGCTTAGGGTCTTGTAGGGCTGGCATAGAGACTAATCTGCAGGCATTTTGAGTGTTGCATTCTCTTGGGGTGCCGCCATTACTGAGGTGGCAAGTCACAATTACCTTGCATCTGCCAACATGGACAGCAGCATGGATATCTGGACTGTCAATGTTAAAAAGAAGTCTAAATTTATTTATAAGGGTATCATTTTTGGAGATCTCAAAGTTATTCTGTTTTCATATTAATCAGACATCAGTGCATCCATGTAATCTATGAATCATCTGTCAGAAACAGCCTTTAATAACTGACAATCCACACTGGAATATAAAACACAAATCTCGGTATAACTTATCAAAAGTTAGTAAAGAAAAACTTTTGCAAAAGGTTAAAAAAAATTTCTTATTAGATATTTTTTTCAAAGCTTAGTTAACTACTTTAAACACATACAGTGGCATCTTCATTGTGTAAAACTCGATGTTCTTCGGATTCACTTTTTTTCTTTTCTTTTTTTAACCACAATTTGAATTTTTCCACAGCTGTTCAAACAATGAAGAAATGTGCAAGTCCTTCCGGATTTCTTTAACATTGTTAAGAAAATAGATTCTTATCTTTTCTGCCCTCACATGTACAGAAATTCCACCTCAGCAATGGCGGAGGGTCTACTTCTGGTGTTTGCCCGGGTTAGCCTATACTTGCTGTTAGCAACATGTCTGCATACGTATCATGGCTGTCACGCATTCCTAATGTACATTTGGCCCACTAGTAATGTGAGGCTGCTCGCATTAACATAGTTTTGATGGACCTTGTCCACAACTACCTGCACCTTTATAATTTTTCCTTCCCTTTTGCACAGAGACAAACACTCCACAGTTTGCAACAGATTGGTAAACTTTTGTTTTTGGAAATGCATTGTAATTTGAAAACATCACCTAGTAGTGCGGGATGATGGGAGCCGTTGTCTTTCATACCATTTTCCATGAAAATCTATCTGATATAACTGAGGCAGAAACATTTTATTTACATCAAGTTCACGGTGCTTTAAGTAATTTTAGTCAAGTTTGTGAGAGGTGTCTACGGCAATGCCACCCTCAGTTTATTGGTTGCGTTGTGGGAAGCATTACTGCCAGTACACAAGTAAGCTACTAAATTAATTGTAAAATGTTACATATTTCACCTTTAATGATGCTCACCTTCAATTTTGTCCAGTTTCGCCAGCGTTAGACCCAAAGCATTTGGTCGGTGTGGACTGCGTGTCGAGTATACACCAACTCGCTGTCCGTTCAGTCGGGGAGGCTTCACTTTGGCTTTGCAGCTCAGGTGCCCATTTTTATGAAAGAGAAAAAGGATCCTGTGAAGATTAAATAGAGTAAAAAGAGAGTAAAAAGATTAAGAGAAATAGGCAATGGACAGACATAGTCAGCAATATATATATAAAAAAACTTAATTCAAATCCTCCTTAAATATGTGTTTGACAAAAGGAAAAGTTACCTCCTAAAGCTTTAATGTGAAATTCTACAGCACTGAAACATATTACCAGTCTCAAATGGCTTTGGACCATGATGATCATTTAATTTAAAAATGCAAACTTCTGATGCCCTTT
This sequence comes from Rhadinocentrus ornatus, assembly GCA_037177495.1. Lineage (NCBI taxonomy): Eukaryota > Metazoa > Chordata > Actinopteri > Atheriniformes > Melanotaeniidae > Rhadinocentrus > Rhadinocentrus ornatus. Next base: position 14,854,342 of record JBAMHW010000004.1, read on the forward strand.
TAATGCCATTATAACTTTATCTGCTACAGCTCAGTGGGACAAGTCAAGATATAATTAAAAACCACTTTCTTCAGGCTCTTTTCCTTCTTTTACTCAAACAACCACATTGCAGTTAACATCTACTCACATAAATGTAATAAACTTCCCTGACCTGACCAAACACTGCAGCCTTACTGTGGACACATTTTACTTCGGAGCCAAATGACAAGAAGAGATCAGTAACTTGGAGGAGGCTTTGGTTTTGCAGGGAAAAAAGGAGTAAGTCAAATGTAGTTTGGTCCCAGTGGGAAACACCATCTAAGAATTGACCACAAAACCATTTAGTTCACTGATCTTGAAACACCTGTCAAAGCTTCAGGTCCATCATGGCCACTGTCTTTTGCTGAAGGCAGCATTTGAATTACACTGCTAAAAAAAAAAATCAATAAATATAATCATTACTATGTAACTTAAAAATCAGTCAGTCACACTTCTGGGATATCAATCTGTCCAGTTAGGGAGTACCAGTGATTGTGAATCAATTTCACCTGCTGTTGTACAAATGGGACAGACAACAGGTGGAAATGAGAGGCAATTGGCAAGACATTCCTTATAAAATAATGGTACTGCATGTCCTGCGGGTGGTGGCCACAGACCATTTCCCTGTCTTCATCTTTTCTGGTTGATTCTTGGTCACGTCTGCATTTAGCCAGAGCACTCACCACTAGAAGTGACATGAGGTAGTGTCTGCAACCCACAGAAGCTGCTCAGGTAGTACAGCTGATCCAGGATGGCACGTCAATGTGCTGTGGCAAAAACGTTTGCGGTGTCTCCCAGCACAATGCTGAGCTCATGGAGGAGATACCAGGAGACGTGGAGGTGAATGTCGGAGAACATCCCAGCAGCAGGACCGCTGAATTCTCCTTTGTGCAAGGAGGAAGAGGAGGAGCACTGCCAGAGGCCTACAATATGACCTCCAGCAGACCACCAATGCTCATGTTTCTGCTCCAACTGTCAGAAACAGACTCCATGAGGGTGTATGAGGGCCTGACGTACACAAGTGGGGCCAGTGCTCGCAGCCCATCACCGTGCAGCCTGACTGGCATTTGCTAGAGAACACCAGGTTTTGCAGATTTACCATTGGCACCCTGTGCTCTTCACAGATGAAAGCAGGTTCACATTGAACACATGTGACAGATGCGAGTGTCTGGAGACCCTGTGGAGGACATTACGTTGCCTGAAATATCCTCCAGCATGATCCGTTTAGCGGTGGGTCAGTAATGGTCTGGGGAGGCATATCCTTGGAGGGCTACACAGACCTCCATGTGCTTGCCAGGGGTACCCTGACTGCTATTAGGTACAGGGATGAGATCCTCAGACTTATTGTCAGATCATATGCTGCTGCAGTGGAAGCTGGGTTCCTTCTGATGCATGACAATGCTCAGCCTCATGTCAGCAGTTCCTGCATGTTGAAGGTGCTGATGCTTTGGCTGACCTTAATTTCATCGAGCACCTCTAGGACATCATGTCTTGTTCCAGTCATGTTGCACCATAAACTATCCAGGGGTTGACTGATGGGAGGAGACCCCTCAGGAGAACATCCATTGTCTCATCAGGTGATCAATGATCTGATCTTTCCACTTGTATTTTGATGATTTGAGGTTAATGATTTTTATTTCCATTGATCATTCTTATGTTATTTTGTTGTCAACACATTCCACTATGTAATGGATAAAGATTTTCAACTGGAATATTTTATTCACCAAAATCTAGGAGGTGTTAAGTGTTTATTTTTGAGCAGTGTATTATAACATAACATAACATGGTGGGCCTTAATTCAGTGTTGTTGAAATGAACCAAAAATTTCTCCAAGTTCACAGCAACATCTCTGTACAAGACTAGACTGTGACATTAGGGCTGGGCAATTAATCAAATTTTAATCACAATTACGATTTGGGTTTTCAACGATCATAAAAATGAAATGGTCCGATTATTTTGCTCCTTCGCAGTTTACTCTTGTGCTGTTTTCAGTTGCAAATCGAGCGCCACTGGCATTGCAGCGCTCTGCTGCAGACTCCTCCCAGTTCCAGCCGCTTTGGTTGAATTCAACTCCAGATGCAAACACCTCAAGTTATGGGCTGGACACATGGTAGGCAAAGTCGCTCCTTCTCTATTAATCTTCTATGGAACCTGCGCGATGAGGCGGAAATCGCTGCCCTCCTCCAGACAAGCGACAGGCGACATTCGTGTGTGTGAGAAATGTTGCGCTCGTTCATGTAGATGTGCACACGGGGGCTTACTACGCAACACAAGGAAATAGAAAAAAATAAAATTTTTGTGAGTCTCGACTAAATAATCCACCAGCTCCCAGAGACAGAGAGATATAACAAACGTTATAAACAACCATAACTGTTTTTCTTGCCAAAGACCAGCACTCCATTAACACAGTGAACAACCCGGGATTTAAGAAACTCATTAACACTTTGGACAAACGGTTTTACTGCCATCTCATCACCATTTAAGTTGCGTGTCTCTCCCTGCCCTGTATGATGAGTGTCATGAGGGTGATGTGAAGGACATGGCTACAGTCCAATGTTTCGCCACCGCTACGGACCTGTGGTCAATCTGCACCATAGAGCCGAGTATGACGCGGATTTCAACGTGAAAACAAAATGTCTCCAGTCTCATTTATTCCAGATCACACCAGGCAGAACATAGCTGCTGCTGGTCTGAGACAAACAATAGCTACTGGGACCTGGTGGAGAGAAACTAGTCTGTATTACCACAGACAACACTTCAAATACACCCCCCACCCCCGGCTCTTTTTCTTTCTCTCATTTTGTTAGATAATCGAGATCTCAATTTCAATCAAAATAATGGTGATTATCATTTTTCCCATAATCGAGCAGCCCTACTGCGACACATCTATAGACTGAACAAAAAGAAGAAACAAGCAGCACAGCAACTACATTTCACATACCAGACATGGGAGAACTGCTCTAGGCCCACCAGGGCATGCTTGGGGTTGTTGAAGACACTCTGCTTAATGCGCAGTTCTCCCCGCGAGGGACCACACACGGTGGGCTGTCTGGGTGTCCCATTCTTCATGGAAAAACAGGAACTAATGTAACCAATTGGTGCTGTCTGGATGTGTCCTGTAAGATGTACAATTGACAATACAGTTTTTAAGTTTAACTTGTTAGCACAGATGCACCTCTACATTACAGTGTAAACAAAATCAGAATATACACTGATAACCCCCCTTTCATTAACACAGCAATGGCATAGCCAAGAGAGCACTGATGCTCAGCTTAATCATACAGAAATGTCCAGTTACAAACCAACTCTATTAAGAAAAGGAGGAATGAGAGCTTGTTATGGAGTCCACAGAACTCAATGTCACTGTAATAAGTTTTGGACCAGACCCGGCCCAACTATGAGTTGGTGGGACAACTTTCCGAACTAGGTGGTTTTGACTAAAGAATGATGAGACAATTCCTTTATGTCCAAAACAATGCTGTTTGGCATTTGACTGAGGAGATGGATTTGCTGAGAATACCAATTTCCATCCATAAGTTACTCTTTTACACACTGGTGGTGTGTCTTTCTGCCCAGCTGTAGGGGGACACGTTGGTCAGTGGTTCACTGCCAGATATGTGTTGACCGTAATCAGCGTTTATCTGTCTTTATCTGCGCCTAGCTTCAGGGGGACACATCCCACACCTGGAGCAACAAGGAGACATGCCAAAACTCTTGTACATTTAACTCTTGTAAAAAGCAAGAATAAAAAGTTATTACTTGTCTCTTAAGTGAACCATCGTATGTGTGTTCTTTGTAGGCAGTTTTACATTTTTCTTTCACATTTTAGACTGTTGAGCTTATTTTGTAAATTATTAACAGAAATAAATCAATGTTATTTAGTCTTAGGAACTGAATAGAAAAAAGTAAACAGTTCCCCATTTGTCTAAGTGTAAGTGGCTTCAGATGGTGGTCACCTTGCTCTAATGCAGCCAGTGGTGATGGTGAAGATGGTGAATGCTGTCTTTCTTTCTCATCATTAGAGAGACTAATCTTTGACACAGCAGTCTGAACAGATACCAGATGTTTGCGATGAGCTCTAACAGCACTGTCCAGCATCTGCCTGTGGAAAGGAGAGGAAAACTTAATTCATTATTTATTTATTTACTTTAACGAGGAACAAACAAAGGCAACATAAAAAAAATTGTTTTTCTCCATAATGTTAACCATTTATTTGCCATTTCTAGAAAAAAAAATATATGCACAAACCGATAGCCGAGTTATTTGCAGGGTTTTTTTTGCATCGGATGACCGGAGATAAACATACCTCAGGTTCTTAATTTCTTTTCGCATCACAGAAACCTGCTCGTTCAGTTTACTAATATACTCGCCACAGCAATCACACAACGGAGTCATCTTTCTGAATTGAACTGGGAAACAGCAGGACACAGCTTTACTGTCAGCTTTTAGGTGCTATAGAAACAACACATCGAGGAGGAAGAAGCACGTGGGGTCGAGTCTGAATGCGGAAATACCGGGTGGATTTTATTGTTGGCCAACCAGGAACGTTTCAAGTGAAAAACAATCAACAGATTCCTCATCTGAAACATTAAAATGACCCCCCTGTTTTTAATATTCAGAGTATATTGTTTTGTTATTGTTTTTACCGCAATTACCCATTAATACTATATAAGCACTGAGCTAAATAATAGCTTTTTTACGACAATTAAACAAAAACATGTTTCTGTCAGCAGGGGGCAGCAGAGAGGGATGTACCTGACAATAATAATAAACAGCACCGACACTGATAAGTGATAACTAAAACTACCCTTCAAATTCATATATTACATGCAAATGATGGCATATTAAAAATGTATTCCACTGTTATATTAAACAAAAAAGATGACAAATCTGAGAACAGTATTCATACAGAAGTTAAAATGTGAACAAATGTTTTAGGATTCAAACTCGTGAATGCATCACTTTCGCTTTTTAGACTTGAATAACATTTTGGCAATACATCTGCATTTTAACAAAAGTAAACAGCAGAATTTTTAATATGCAACGTATCAATATTACAATGAAATTATAAAATAGGTCTGAATAATAAGACTTCTTTTCCAACAAAACCAATTAATCAACTAATTACTGTAATGTAGCTCTAATCTCAGTATTTTGTTTTTTTCTTAACTGAGTCTGACTTTTTGTGTCTAAACAAACAAGGCTCAGATTATATTATATTATTCACACTATACATTAAATTAAATATATCTGGTAATGAGATAAATATGAGATATAAAAAGGTTTATTAGAAGAGTGTGTACCTTGATCAAAGTCAAATAGATAGAATTAATTCCCATTGTAAGTGCTAATTTTTGTTTCCTTTTTTTCTTTTCTTTTTTTTTAACATGAATCCTGGATATTACAGGAGTTGATACAGTCTCATGGAAATAACCACATTTTCTTCCTAAATCAATTAGTAAAACATTTTTTTTTAAAAAAGGATGTCAATAACAAGCTTAAATAAGTGGAAAACATGTTCCATATTTGCAAGGGTTTTTTTTACCTATAAAGGTATATTATGTTTTCTGTGATATTTTGATGACTCTTTTACCATTAAAATCATTTACTAGAATATGAACATGACTTAAACTTCAATAAAAAAAAACAAATCCAAAAAAATCTATATTCTAGAATTATTCTACAAACATTCAGTGACACTACTAAATACACTTAAAAAAGGAGCAAAAATAAAAATTCATATAAGCAGTGTGTTTTATTAGATTTAATACAAGTTTTTACATCACTTTATGTCACTTTAAAATAATACATCATTACAAATTCACACTTACATATGATTTATAGTATTTTCCTATAAATAAAGAAGGCAAAATTAACTTTTTGTCAAATGCAAAGTTAAAAAAACAAATAAAGTTTGCAACCTAAAATAAATAACCAAATAACCATACAGGTCTGGTTTGACTTTACATTTCAGATAAGCAATGTCTTCACTCAACAAATTTGGACATCAATCATCATCCTGCAGACCAACCAACGTAATACTCAGATACAAAGAGTGACCCAAAAGGAAGTATCTGGTTTTGAATTGAACATCTGACAGTTGATTTAGGGAGAATAAAAAAAATTACAATCAGTTTCCAGGAAGATATTCCTGTGGGAGAGGAGGTGAGGAAAAGGTTGGAACTGAGTACGTTTTGTTTTGCTCAGGCACATTGATTGACAGAGTTTCATTCAAACCTATAGAAACAAAAGAAAAATAGTTAAAAGTGGGACAGAGTTCAATGTAGAGATCACATTACGGCTGTATTTCTTCCACATTCATACCTTCATCAGCACCTTTGTCTTTTGATGGAGAGATTTCTTCCTCCTCATCTGGGCCCAAGTCTTCAATCAGAACCTGGTCAAGGACCTCTGCACCTTGTGATGCTGTGTAGAGGGTCTCCACCTGCGGAGGAGCTGAGGGAGGAGCAAGTGCTGGAACATAGTCTTGGAACAGAGCTGAAACAGCATCAGGAGCTTGTGCTGGAAGTGAAGCTGAATCTTGTGCAGGAACTGGAAAGCTTCCAAGAGCTGAATTAACTGGAGCGGGAGAGGTCAGAGCAGAAGCAAAGACTGAGCTCTGAACAGATTCAAGCACTGTTGCGGGAGCAGGCACCACAGGGAAAGAAACTGGCTGTGGTTCCTCTGCCAATATTGGGTACAGAGAGCTTGATAGGTGATCTAAGATGAGTGCAGCCGGTTCAGGTGCCACTATTACTGCTGGAGCTTCCTGAGTCACACTAGCATCTTCCTGAATTACCGATAACTGCGGAACTGGCTCAGTCTTCCTGGGCCTCCCTCTCTTCTTTGTGCCACTCTTGTACTCAGCTCTTGATCTTTTCCGTTGGCTTTCCAACCTGAGAGAATGACAATCGTAATTAAGCTCAACAACAGTGGGCATTGACACAGCTCTATGTGATATTTTTCCAAAGCTAATAGTACAAAGTCCTTGACTGGGATCTGGGGTGTCAACAGACGGAGCAGAGCAACCTTTGGTTTCCTCTTGCTTCATATTCAATATAAACCAGAGGAGCGATAAGCAGCTAGGTAGCTGATAGTGTTTTTACCATGTACTGTAAAGTAAACTCATACAATAGAAGGCTTCAGAATCTTTATGGGTGAGGTTTAAATTATACTCCACTCTCAGCTATAACAGAGCAAATATTTACAATATCCTTTCAGAAATGTGAGTACTTGAGTGTGAAAAGTTTCTCTCAGCTGTGCAGTAAATGTTGGTTACTGTTCCAACACTGATTGTGTTTTTTCTTCAACAAATTTACCCCCAAACCCACTGGTTAGTTTCCTTCTCTTCTGCCTCGGCTTTTCTCTTCCTGAGAAGGTCTCTATCTCGCAATCGACGACGGATCCCTCCTGCAAAGTAATAACCCATATATTGATATGGTGCAGTATAAAATGAATTCTGAGTTTTTAACAATCTGCAACACTGATTAGATGTTAATCTAATCATTTGTGTCTGAATAGCCCCCCCTCAAAAGAAAAGAAAGAAAAAAAACATCACACTGCACACTATAACACTCATTCAACCTCTTGTGGAAATACTGTCTCACACACACTATTTCAAAACAGGAGAAGAGTTTATGAACATTACCTTCTTCCTCATCCTGGATTTTATACTCTGACTCTTGATTTTTCTCCTGTTGCAACGTTTCCTCCATTCTGACCCTTCCTTTGAATGAATTCAACTAAAGGCGCGCAAGTACAGCAAAGAAGATAGAAAAACTTCTGTTGTCTTTTCCCACCCCCAAGAAGAATTATCTGGTTAACCATTACCGTGGTGCTGGGAGAGTTCTTGCAGCTTTAGCCTTATCATATTTGTAAAGCTGGAGGAGTTGGCAGAGTACTGTCAGAGAGGGGGGGTGGGGGGACCGGAGCAAATTGTGTGTTAGAGGAGGGAGGTTGGACAATTCGTCAAAGTGAAAAAAATATTGTAACAGCAGAGGTTTGTGTAAAACAATGTAGACTGCATGAAAGCCAGCGGCCAGTCTTAAAGCCAACCTGAGCTTTGATCTTCGGAATTTCTGATTGAATTTGGACTATTATTCAAGATGTAAACTACTTAATTGTGCAGGGAGGTGCAATAAAGGTAGGCTGCTATTCTCTTTTAAATATGTTTTCAAATAAAGCATTATTCCAAAGACCTACATGTGGCTTTCCATATGCAAGCTTGTGATAATAATCACTGAAACATGCTAGAGGTGTCAGTTTTGGATGAAGTAAAACAAAGAGAGAAATCCTGTCTTCAAATAGGAGCAGGGGCTTGCCCGTCTTATCTTTCAGATGGAGTGCCACTCAGTTAGGGAGTGTTCTCAATCTTCTCACAGCACATTGAGCCATAGTGTGTGTATGTGTGTGTGTGTGTGTGTTTGAGCCACTTAAATAATAAGAATAAGAATAAGAATAAGAATAAGAATAAGAATAAGAATAAGAAGAAGAAGAAGAAGAAGAATTAGAAGAAGAAGAAGAAGAAGCTACCCAGCAGCGAAAATAACACCCAATTCCAAACAACTTCCAGCACTGTGGTGGAAATACTAAGGGGTTCATTAAATTAACTGACTTCATTATTAAGGAGGTACTTGTGGAGTTTTCTGTATATTCTTTACATAGGAATTTGTAAGTGCAAAGAAGCTGCATTTTAATATATACAATTTATAAAAAATTTATTTAAAAAAGCATCATACTTTAAAATTCAAACTTCTTCAGATAAAACCTGCCTACATCTAGTGTCAGTGTTGACGTACATCTGGTCTAATAACAGTTAAACTTCTATAGCTGATAACAGTCCAGCAGACATTGATGGACTCTTTCCATGTATGCTGAATAAGCCTAGTGTCACAGCATTACTATTACAGCGAAAGGCAACGAGGGCTGGCTGTCACACACACAACACCCCCCGACAGCTGAAGAATGTCTGAGCAGATATCTCCAAATAGGAAGTCATTGATACGACAACGCCATCTTCAGGGCACACACAAGACATTTAATGTGTCTGTTACCAACCTTACAGCCAATCTACAATTTCACTCAAAAAAATATATATAAAATTTTGCAGTTTTAGGGAAACTCAACAGCCTTGCTCTGAAATATTCAATGGTCTTCTACTCCAGGGCTCGGATATCTCAGGAAGTTAAAGGGGTGGGGTTCTAGGGGGTGCCCTACCCTCCATATGTACACACAATGCTCTCTTTACTGCAAACCAAATACACCCCTCCTTTCTAGTGATGTGTCCACACAGAGAAAGAGTGGGAGAAAAATATCAAGCATTTAAAAGTCAAGTAAACGGCAATGAGTTTATTGATCAAAATTACAAGGGCCACACAAATCTGTCAGGCAAAACTTTTTTTTTAGCTTCTTTAAACAGGTTTTTAAAAATGTGCTTTCTAAATTATGTTAGATGCCTGGTGCACTTATACACAATGAGCATAAAGAAATAAGTCAAACTTCTGTTTAAGTTCTTTATTAAGTCAGACATAAACAAAGTTCATCACATGACCTACTTTGTCGATGTTAACCGATTTAACGCTATTTAGAGCGACTGTGCATACATCTTCTGCATATCCTCAATAAAAAAATATTAGAAACGAAAGTCGCATGTCTATACAAAAAAATAAATAAAAACAAGAAATCCACAATAATTTCTTTGGGAAAATAAATTGCACCATAACACCGTTTCGCGGCAGCGTCATGTTTTCTGACTGCAATGCTCTTTCAGAAGCGATGGGCGTATCTGGACGTAGATGGCGCTGTTGAGCATATATTTTGTTTCAGTCCCGTTTCCCTCCATGGTTTCCCCTCTCTCCGACTAACTTAGCGTTTGGCTCAGTTCATTATACAGTCCTATATTCTCCCTCCATAAGGGCATCTCTGCCTTTGGACTGAAGATCCCACCAAAACCCAAGAAAGAAAAGTTAAACTTTCACAGGGGAAGATGGACATGAAAAAGAGGATCCACTTGGAGCTAAGAAACAGGACACCGTCTGATGTGAGTCGTGCTTTTTTAAAACCAACCCTTAGTTTTCTGGCTATCCCTGCTAGCTAGCTTGCTACTTTTTTTGCTTTGCGAGTGACCTGTGAAGCTAATTGTGACCACATGGGTTTTAGATTGTGCTTCTCCTTTGTAACAGAGTGGAAAACACTCGCACAACAAGCTTAATCCTCGAAACTGTTCTGGATTGGGCGTATAAGGGCAACGAGACGAGAAAAGCTATATTCAATGGTTACTTTGAAACGGCGATTCCCCCAGCTTGCTGATATTATTGCAGCGCTTTAACCGTTTCGCAGCCTCTTTGGTCAGTGGTGCACACACAAGATACAGCTCGACTCCACCGTTGTAGCACAATTAGTAAACTTCTTTTAATGCTGATATATCGGGGAATCTGCTTCCTGCGCCGCGTTTGGCATGTACATAGTGCTATATTTTATACAGTCCTTGGAAGCCATGTTTGCTGCAAGCACAACTGCTGAAAACGGGCGCTTTTTTATTACAAATACACTTCACTCTTCAAGTGTTTAAATCGGATTTTATCAATGGCAAACGATAATCAAGAATAATTTCCCAACAATTCTGCGGGTACCTTAACACTACCATCAAATGGCCAAATTCAGGAGACAACAAATAAACAGTCATCCATATCTCGATTAAGTTACTGTTACTCATATTCTCTGGCGGTAAAGTCTTTTTCCAAATTGAAAAGCACTCTTGTATTTCATTTCTTTAAAACCCACGTTTAAGCTTGTCCCGTTTCTATGTGATAAAAGAAACGAACAGCAGATACTGCCAAAAATAGCTTACAGTGGTACATAGCAACCATGTTTCATTTTCATCTGAACTGGTCCCAAAATTGCACGCTTTTTAAATGAAGTCTTTTGCTCCCATAATTCAGGATCACCAGCCAGCTAACTTAGTCATTTGTTCCCGCCATATTACCCTGTTCTCTACGCCAGGCAAAGACTACAAAATCTATCCACATTTAAGGTCAAAACACACCCATGTGTTCCACAGTTCTTGTTACTAAAGGAAAACTTTGCATTTGCAATGAAATCGGTCGACGTTTTGGCTCGCGCCTTCACCAACAGTCTCAGCCTGCCTGAGTGACACGGAGATCCGGTGCATCGCGCTTCATGCGTGGGCAACCAAAAACTCGACTGTCGGCGTTTCCGCTCGACTCATGCATGAATTAAAAGAAATTTATAAACATCAACATCATTTTGGCAACGTGAAAGTCATTGTAATCGCTCATTCTAAACAGCACTTTCCGCCAATGGAGTGTTCAGAGGACTGCATACTGTAGCTCAGGGATCGCCATGTTGTCATTCTGTCGTCTTTGAAGCCCTGGGAGAAAGGAACTGTCTCCATCTTTGTTTTCACTAAATTTCCGTTCTCTTTCCTCCACAAGTTCGACCTGAAAGCGATTCTTTAACAATCTGGCAATATCGGTCGTTCGTTCGACGACGAGAAATATTCCACTTCTCCCATGAAAGATGGCATTTAGAAAAAGAAAATCTTTACTAAGGGTGTATTCGCAATCCTTTCCGTTGCTGTTGGGTTGTCTAATGGCGGGCAGACAGACTTCTGTAGCTGCTCCTCTACTGCACGGCAGCGTTTAAAAGGGGCAATGGCTAGCTTGTAGCGAGCTAGCTCCCAAAATCATTGCATTTGTCATTAGTGACTGCATCAGCAGGCCATGGGGAAGCTGCTGCTTTTTCTCTTCCTCGTTTCTAAGAAAGCGGTAGATTATCTTTGGTGAAGCACACTGTGACTCGGAACCTTTATAGAGCGAGACACATTGTTCATTTGGCTGTTTTTACCCGGGTAAACGTGATCTTTGAGAGTCAACAACTTTTTATGCAACGTTTTTCTCCAAAAATAAATTGCGCAACCCGTGTGAGCTTTAATAGACTCAAAGTAACTCCGCCTTCACGTTTGTTTCCCTAATATTTAAAGTAACAAAATATCGTTTTTAACATTATACATTAAATGGGAACCAAGTTTTTACTGGTATTATTATAGCACTTTCCCAGATAAATTCCTGCCTTTTTATCTGTTTTAAAGACGGCGAATATTAAAGGTTTTTTAAAAAATATATTAGCCAAAAAAATTAAATGCATGCATTTCTAATTTAATTATATTTAGCTAAAAGTGCTAATTTGAATTAATTTTCATAACAGAAATGTAAACATTGTATAAACTAAGGTTTAGAAGTCTGACTACATTTTGAGACGTACCTTTGCACAAAGGAAATGTTGAAATATCACTGTAAGCCAGGAAATAACTTTAGCATTATCAAATATTCTGGTTTTGCTAGGATTTATTTATAAAATATGCAGTTTATGAATTATATAAATTGAGGAGGGTATTAACAACACTAGGGTATAAATGTAGAATACCACACATTTTCACTGGAAACTGATCTTATACATGTTTAGGGGGAAAAAAACTGTTAAATCTTAATTGGAATCCCCAGTTTCTTATATCTATATAAATATTGAGACTTTAGAAAATTGGTTTTCTGAAAGTTTGTTTTATATTGATCATTGATACTTTTTGAAGTATCATTTTATTAATCACTCCAGACTGTGTCATTGTATGTAATGGTTATTTATTAATGATTTTGCAAAAAACTTTTTACATTTAGAATGTTTATGGTTTAATTATAATATTTGTAACAGTATTAATGCACAGAGAGGTGGAAATAAGTTTTAAGCAATATAATTATTATTATTATTATGTTGAAATTTCAGGTACGAGAACTTGTCCTCGATAATTGTCGATCGGTTGAAGGGAAAATCGAAGGCCTCACAGCGGAGTTTGTCAACCTGGAGTTTCTCAGTTTGATAAATGTTGGCTTAATCTCAGTGTCCAACCTGCCTAAACTAGGGAAACTGAAAAAGGTAAGATTGATGTTTCATCTTCATGTAATTCTATATTAAGCTGTGGTTAACTGTCAGCTGCACTAATATTTCCTTGTACTTATCTTGCAGCTGGAGTTGAGTGATAACAGAATCAGTGGCGGCCTTGATGTTTTAGCAGAAAAACTACCCAACCTCACACATCTAAACCTGAGTGGTAATAAATTGAAAGACATCAGCACATTGGAACCGTTGGTATGTGTCCAGATCGGCCTTCTAGATGCTAGTCACTGCACACCCATTAAAATACACGTCTAAAAAACCATGGGGGCTATGTTGTTGTCTGTGCTTCTGATATTTTATGTAGTGTTATTTATAATTTATAAACAAAATATGATTGAATATTTGGGATTTTTTTTAAATGATGAAATATACTTTTTGTTTAGTTGAACACTGCATCATGCTGGTGTGAGCTTATTTTTTTCTTCTTTTTTTTAAGCAGACTGCACTTGACACTTGAAAAAAATTTAAATTTAATTGCCACATATAAAATAACCAAATGTAGACAGTTGTCTACTAATCCAGAGAATCACTTATGTTAACTAGGCATTGTAACGAGAAAAAAAAAAGTACTGATCTGCACCCCTGTGGCTCGCTGTCGTAATCCACTTAGAAATATTAAAGAGATGCCACACTGAATGATGATGGTCTCGCAAATTGTCTGGTTGGTAATAAATCCGTCATCTGACTGTAAATCTCGTCTTTTATGCACTCTGGCAGGCTTGTTCAGTTAGCACAGAGTTCTTGTGTTGAGGAGCTGCTTCTCATCACAGTTTGTCACTGCATTTGATCAACAGAAAAAGCTGGACAACCTGAAGAGTTTGGACCTGTTCAATTGTGAAGTAACAAACCTTAATGACTACAGAGACAGTGTGTTTAAGTTGCTGCCCCAGCTCACCTACCTGGATGGGTATGACATTGAGGACAGGGAAGCCTCTGACTCTGATGGGGAAGTGGATGGAGATGGTGTAGATGATGATGATGATGAAGGTAGGAAGTTTGCTGAAGTGTCTTGTTTTTAAATACAATGTGTGTGATGTAATTACACAAAAATATAAATGAAATGCAGCATGGTTGCATTTCTACTTTGTGGCTCTTCAATGTATTTATTGTTTTATTTTATTGCAGAAGGAGAGGAGGAGGAAGATGAGGATGGGGAAGAAGAAGACTTTGATGAGGAAGATGATGATGAGGAAGATGAGGAGGAAGTAGAAGGAGAAGAGGATGATGAGGAAGTCAGTGGTGAAGATGAGGTAAAAATAAAAGAATCTTGTATTTGTTAAAAGCACATCGCTGCATTGTTTATATGTTGTTCTTTTTTCACCAAGGAGGAAGATTTTGGTCAGGATGGAGAAGTGGATGAAGATGAAGAGGACGAGGATGAAGATGAAGAGGGTATGTTGCTCCTTAAAATAACCTCGTTGCCCATTTTGAGCATTGTGGATTAAAACCTAGAACATTTAAAACTTTGAGTGAAACATGAAAACACTCAGTCGTGTAATCAACAACTAATATTTTAACAGCTTTCCACAAGGCGAGACTCACTTCAGTCTCATAGAAAGATCATGGTTGATAGATTTTTGTCCTTTAATCTTAAATAGACACTAAAAATGTTAAAGTACCACATGCATTGTTTTTCTTGTCAGTCCTGAACCCAAACACACAACATTAACACTTTCAAGACATGGTATAAAAAAATTAATTTAAACAAACTTAGTCACTTACAATAAATACTGAAGCCCTCGTTTCTTTTTATTTTATATTATGCAATAAAAAGTTTCAGTGGACAGAAAACCCTTAGTGACTGAAAAAGTTACAAGTAGGGGATAAATCATCTTAAACATGAACTCGTTTGGCAGCTTTGTTTTATGCAACAACTGAAACATTCATAGTTCTAAATTTTCTTAGGACCCCTTCAGAGTCTCCCCCTGGTGGAGTTCTGGACATAACTTATCCAGCATTAGGGATGCAGATAACTTGTTTTGTGGTCATATTTCACTTCTTTTACATTACCTTCGGGGCCTGTCACGTGACCAAGATATGAAAAGGTTTACTCGAAGGAAAAACTTTGGTTGTTTTTAAACCTAATAGTCTTCTAGATTCTGTACAATTCAGGACTCTGACCAGTTGAGGGTTTAGCCACATTCAGCCTGTCTTGAATTTGCGCTGAGCTGAACAAAATGAACCTTTTTAAATGACTTATTCCCCTCCTCGCCAGAGATGGCGCTGCATAAAGAATTACTAAAGGATAAGGGAGGAAAAACTTGCTCATGTACTGGTGAATGCAGGATAACTTCCATTTCCGCCACACAGGTTGCTCTGGCATTTAGTTTACTTTAAGCAAACCATGACCTAAACTTTTATGCTGACTTTGACACAATCAGACTTTGGTGGCACATTCACTACTGCCCCCTTACAGACCAGACTTTCTGAGCAAATGAACTAGGGTCTGAAAACGAGACGGGTGAAAATGCACCCTTAACGGTTCTGTAGATTTTCAGTCCTAAAATAAAATTGAATGTTCAGTCGGGCGCAGGGTGAAGCTGAAATTTATTTAGGTTGATAAATTCCAGCACATTTATGGAGTTTCTGCAAGTTGTTAAACACAGTTTAAGTCACCACTCCCACTCCCCCACTCACAAGTCACGAGAAGATAACTGAAGGCATCCTAGATTGTATCAGAACTTGATGAGATTAATGTGATCAAAGGATGTAAATCATCAGGGAAAGAAAAATACATGTTCATATTAAGTTCATTGAAAGCAAGGACCAAAACAAAACTTGACTGTAAATTCCTAAATACTGCCCAAGTGACCACATACATCGGAGCTATAGATCTATAATGAAAGGAGTAAAATTGGTCTAATTAAGCATCATGTAGTTTGGGTATTTCTACCAGCCACAGAGTGAATAAAGCCCTGTTTACTGGGTTTGTGCTGAAGATTATTTCTGTGGTGTTGGTTCACTGACACCATATGATAGAAATGTTTTCTTTGCCCCCCCCTCTGAAGCAGAAGCAACTGGCAAAGGCGAGAAGAGAAAGCGAGATCCAGAGGATGAGGACGAGGATGATGATGAGGAAGACGACGATTAATAGCAAAACTGAAAACGAGAGCCTACCGAGTTACCACCTTTTGCCCCCACAAACCTGAACGTTCACCCACCCTCCAACAATTTGCATCGCCTTTGTAATCCATGTCTACCCTCCACCTTTCCCTCCCCCAGCTCTGCGCTCTTTTTAAGGGGCAAGACTGTACCGGACGGGTGGGCCAAGTGGAGCTGCCCCCACCCCCTCTTCCTTTTGTTTCCTCTCCCATGGAACTGAGAGCCACCAAGCAACCTCCACCTCACTCTTGCCATGTCAACCCCACCCTACCCCAAGGTTCTCGGGCAGCCCGCCACTCAGCATTCCACAATTTCCCCTGTCTATCCCTCTTTACGTATTCCCGTGTGAGGACTTTGGGACTGGTATCTAGTTTTGGGTCTGTGCTTTTAATATTTTGTTGGATGAAATTTTTTTCTTTTTTTTTGTGTGTGTTGGGTTTATCTGACACCCCATCCCCTCACCCTCTTTTTTTTCTTCTTTTGGTCTTTTCTGTTCCTTATTTTTCCCCAATATAATTATTGCTATAGCAGCTGTGCAACCAGCAGGCCATGGTTTTTAGTGTGGCCGCCTGTTGCATAAATCAAGGTTGTAGCTACATTTTTACTTTCTGTATGACAAAAAAAACTTTGTAAATAAAATGTTAACATTTTTCTTTTCTCTCTCCCTGCTTTGCTTTAATTACCCAAAGTTATTGTTGCCATTTGTTGTCCAAAAATACTAACAAAAAAACCCAAAACACTTTCATTTCTAAAGTTTGACATATCAGGATGTAGTTAATCCTCTGGTTCTCATCAGGTCCTAAAATTGGGTAAATGCAACCTCAAATGAACAACACACACCATATAATACTTTTTCAATTTTTAACAAAAATAAACCAGAATAAAACTGAAAAAAAAGGTGCACAGTATGATTCAACAGCTTGTAGAACCACTGTAGGAGTAAAAATGTGATTGTTTCTTTTATGAGTCGTTTTATTATGAGCTTTATTAGATCTTTATAAGATTTAGCTGTCTGACAGATGGCCCCACATTTGACTCTAAAATAGATGCACAGAGGAGTTCATTGACAACACAATAATTGCAGGGTGCATGTTACTCATGGCTTCAATTCCAGCCCAGATCATCACGCCTCTACCACTGTGCTTTCCTGGTAGTATTAGGGTCTTTTTTTCCTGGCAACTTTTCTGAAAAAGCCTAATTTTTCAGTTATGTAACATGCTGAGTCAGAAACCTAACATGGCAAGGCCTGTAGAGTCTGACATGGTGCTTTTGGGTTTCTTGTATTTTCTCTGAGAATTACATGGTCTGATGTTAGGATAAAGTTGCCCTTCCATGGTTCCACTCCTTAAATTGGCAACAGTCATGAACGTTTTTCAAAGTAGAATGATGGATTCCACATGGTTTGAAAAATACTTTATAACCAATAACAGATTAATGGGCAGCTACAGTTGCTTCTCTAAGATCATTGCTGATGTTTAATGTGTTTAAATAGCTAAACTAGACGGCTACTTTCTAAACTCCCATGAAAGCAGCACAAGTGTGCTTGGTTTTTGTTAGAGATAATGACGTGTAACTCATCTGAGGTTGCATATAATCTGAAGACCTTCGAAATACCAGATGTGTTAATCCAACACAATTTAGAATCTAAATGTGTTTGTTTAACTTGACCACAAGGCTGAATGTTGACTTGCTTTCATCATGTTTTCTTTGATGGTGAGTGAAGTGGCAGACTTAAAGGATACATTCAATTTTTTTAAAGCAGTTATTTTACAATTGCAGGCTCATGTGTTCATGCAAAGGGTAATTGATAATTTTTTTGTCCGATGATGCAAGTATTGTGGACTAAATCCACAGTCTGTACTCTGCAAAAAGTTTTTCTCAGCTAAATCGGCTGGTCATCTTTCAGTCTGTTCATTGTCCTAATAGCTGTTTTTTTATGTGTTCTCCAAGACGTCCATATTTAGATATTTTATTTAGTCCAGGTACTGTTGAGTAGATCATAAAAGTTGCTTGATTAGAAATTAAGCAAAAAGGTGTGTCTGTGTGTGAGGGGGGGGGGGTCTATCTATCTATCTATCTATCTATCTATCTATCTATCTATCTATCTATCTATCTGTCTGTCTTTGCATCTGACGCTTTGCATCATGATTATTTTTAAACAAAACAAAGCCATTTTATTTTTTTATTTATTCAATTTTTAAATATTTTTGCACTACACATCAAATGCATATTTTGTACAGTTTTGCTAACAAGTCTTTTGGCTGTTAATTTTATTTGGTGGATTTTACTTGACATACAGAAACACCAAGTTTAGAGTCAAAAGAATTACCCAGACAAGGATGTACACATTTCCACGTGGCTTCCGAGACTCAATACAGTCAGTTAGAACGTCAGCCTCATCGACTTCTGATTTGAATAGACTTGAAGCATCCACCCAGTTTGAGAGGATTTTTGAAAGTCCTCACAATTAAAAATAAAGCTTTCGGGAAAGGGCAGACTCCCTGCCAACAGCCCCAAACAACATAGATCACACTCCCTGCAGCCTTCAAGGGTATGACTTCCCAGCAACAGGCTGGTTGGTTAGTTACAGGTTTCTCAAATTCAATCTTTTAATTCTTACTTCTAACTTAAAACAACTTAAATGAACTGAACTTTGAACTAGTTCAAATTAAAATGGTGAACTATTCATTTTAAATTGAATGTAATGAATTTGGGACTAGTTCATGAGATGCATGAACTTGCACAACACTGGCACAATTAAATCTTTCAAAATGTTATTTTGAGCAAATTTAAAAAGTGATTTAAAAAAGCTTTTAATTAAAACATTTTTAATGTATTTAAAGACACATTATACACATTAGAATATTAGCACATCATCACAGCAGCTTTATGTTGAACCCGTGTCAGATGCAGCAAGGCTCATTCAAACTTAGCTGTGAAAGGTTGCAGAAATCCAAACTGAGTGCTACAAATCACTTCACTGTTATGTAAGATACTTTTGAGAACAGATGCTTTAATATCTAGAGATCTCAGATCAAAACATGCAATGTTTGTATTTAGCATGTTGAGCTATTTTGCAAAATATTCATTATAAAGCAACAGCCGATCATCTTCAGTTTCACATTACTCGTTTCAAGAGACGATAATCATTACTGTAACACGTTTCATCCACAAGAAAAGGTTATATATATAGTTACATATAGATATATAGATATATGTAAGTCCATATATAGCAAATAAAAGTTAACCGACTCACAGGAAACCCATTTTCAACAGACTGATCAAGTTGGATTCAAAACAGCTTTTCTGTCCCAGTCTAAATTTCTTTCTACATTAACTGTTTTTATTTTATTTATTAAAAAAAAAAAAACAATTAACTGTATTTTGGTTATTTTGTCAGGACATTTTGTTTGCCTGTTCACAGGCTAATATTAGCATTGATAGCGGTTGCACATGTGTGACAGCTTCACTCACTCATTCAGAGGTCCTATCAGCCAGACTATGTTGAATCACCGATTCAGGCCCCAGTTTGTACAAATTATGCCATGTTCATCTCTTCTTTTAACAAGAGTCTGTAAACATCTGAGAACCAAGGATACCAGCTGCCAAACCTATAGGAAATTAATGTTGCCCTATTCTTGCTCCATACAGGATAATAGCTGCTCAACAGTTCAGTCTTTGTCATATGTTTCATGAGGTGCCAAATATCTTCAGTTGGTGAAAGGTCTGGATTGCAGCCAGGTCCAGTATCTGGACTCTTTTGTTATAAAGCTATGCTGTTTAAATTGGTGCAGTATGCAACTTTGCCTTGTCTTGCTGAAATATAGCAGGCCCTTCCTTTGCATATTTAATCTAGATTGGAACACATTATTTTAAAATCTGTGTTGGTTAATAAATGAGGCAAAAGCAGCTATGTACAGTTTTCCAGCCTCAGTCACACATTTTAGAGATGTATGGACCTTAAATATTTCTAACCAGAGTTTATCCAGCAATTCTTCCACACAGTCTGCTGTTTTACAACACATGCACTATAACTGCACAAAAACAGACACACTTGGTGTCAAGTTTTCACAAAACATTTTTTAACAGCCCCTTTGTTCATCAGCAAAATCGTCAGAAAACTGCAGATGGGCAGCAGTGCTTTTTAGAGTAGTGGATTTTTATTTGTAGTCCTGCCATTTGCGTCACTGCAGTTCAGTCTCCAAACAGGGGACTCAAACATAAACACTAACGTGAGAGATACCATTAGTTGTTGTGAAGTTGCTTTGCGACCTTGTGATTGACTACGAATCTTAATTTTGAGTAATCGACGATTCATTCCTTTGTCTACAGTTTATTAATGGTTTTGAAACCTTTCAAGCCTTTTAATCAACAACCTTTTCTTTTACAGAATTTCTGCAGACACATTAAGTAGGACTTGGATAGATCCCCGTTCCTTTAGTAAAACAGGTGCCCTCTGAAACCCGACTGAATTAATCTGACTATTCCTAGAGGTTCACACAATTTAAAGTTTTGAGTATTCTGGAGGTCCCATTTCTGTGCTCCAAGGAACCAGGGTAAATCTTGGGTAAATAATTAAAAATGGTATCCAAATGACATCTTAGATATTGACATTTCAAAACATAATATGGACATAAAATTAGGAACTTAAATTTGGTGCCGCTGACTAAAAGAATAAAATAAAATTTAAAAAAAAAACTTCATTTGTTCATATATCTTGTGATATATTCTTCATAAATGATCTAATTCCAAGAACAATCAAAGGAAGATTAAGTAATGTTGATTCATTTTCGTCTAGCACTACATGACAGCACCTGGGTCCAACTGGACTCACAGCAGTCAGACTACTTAATTACGATGTCGCACCCTATTTGAATTCTTGCTTGTGTTGTTCTTACTCTCAGATGTAAGTTGCTTTTGATATAAGCGTCTGCCAAATGACTGTAGAATAGAATAGAATTTTCTCAAATGACAAGTTAAAACATGATTATTTCTATATGCATGTTACCTTTTCACCAGCATATTCAAAGACGTATGTTTTTATGACACTCAGTAAAGTGTGTCTTTAAAACCCACAGATCCTATCAGCCTTGCAGTAATCAAAGCTTGTTGCTTTCTCAGTCTAAGATCATTCTGTTCAGTTTCACAGATTTCATAACCTCTCTTGGTGCTAATGTTGGCTCTCTAACAAGAAATATTGCACAGAAACTTACAATGCTCAAGATAGTTCCTAGTTTTCCAGGTTGTGATAATCATAAAAGAAAAAAAAGAAATCCCGCTCAATAAAAGGATGGGCATGATGCTTTCAATGTACTACAGGTATGTTTAGACAAGTTTCCTCTATCGTCTCCAGCGAGTACAAATTCAGTGGTTATTCCTAAATCTTCTTGTTGCACTTTTAAAGCCGTAAATGACCCTGACCACATTTTAGTCTTTCTGACTAATGTACCCTTCTCCCTGCTGATTATTCCTGGGCTGCAATTAAAACAAACTTTTTTTGATATAGATACACCTATAACAAAACTATGTTGAAACTAGGGCACCATTAAGCTGCTTGGAATAATTTTGTAACAAAAAAGAAGCAAAATGTGGATAAAACCAGTTACTGCAAACTGTTAAAACAGTTTTTCCCCTTAAGCTAGAGCACTGGCTGACTATAAAAAAAACAGCAGTACTGCTGAGACTTGTGCACCGACAGTTTAATGGATGGAGTTTAAAAACAGGCCAGGCAATCCTGTTCCTGAACAAAAGTCAGCCAGAGATGGGAAGCTGTGCTAGAACTGTCCTGTCACAGGTCAAAGGGGTTACACACATTACAATTGTATTGAAGCCACGGTGTGTGTCTGCATCCTGGTTGTTGTGGCAGTTCCCATGTGATACCTGACACGAGCCAAATCTAGAAAATCATTGTAGTGCTCGCAAACACAAGCTGTGCTGTCTGATATTTGCAAGCAGCTCATTGGCCTTTTTGCTTTATTTACATGTTTATCTTAAGAACTTACTGAGATATACTGGAATGTTTCTCCTCAGTTTGTTGGAAGAAATACAAAATGAGTTGCCCAATATGTGAAAGCAACAAATGCAAGAAACTGGTCCAACTGCATCGTGGTGGCAGAAAGTATGAACACCATTTAGAAATTCCCTGAGGGTGAAAAAAAAAACCCACCACAGGTCCTATAAGCAGCTCAGAACAAGTTTAAGCACATTTAACAGTTATTTATTCATGTATAGCTTAGCTTTAAGAAAAACAAGAGTTTACAAAAGAAACTTGGATCCACCACCAATATTTAGCTACAAGTCTCATGTCAATTTGAATTTAACAGTCTTGTGAAACAGCTGAAACATCACATTGGGATTTTGAGACTTCAGCGTCGATACAGCACACTTTGCACAATATGCTGGAGCTTTCACTCGGATTTCTTGGGCAGATGAAGTATCAGAGTTGTTCTGGGACTATGGATAATCAATTTGAGCTTGACAATTCATTCTTTGGTTAGGAGAAAGCTAAAGAGTCCTCATTCAAGCTCTACTTGTGCACAAATTTAGTCTCTTATGAAGACTGATTGGTCCAAAACTATTGTAGGAGCAAGTAACGCAGGGAAATTACTTTAAACTGCAGCGTCTACATATTTTGTGTAAATCTACTGAAACTTTTATTCAGGAAGTGCATCTGGATCAAATCACTAGATGAGAAAATTTGTTTTGTACATGCCTGTTTGTTATCCTGTATCTTAAAGGTCCCATATTAAACATTTTTCAACAATTTCATATAAGTAGTAGAGGTCCAACAACATTGATTTCAAAGTGTATTACCCCAAATTCAGCCTTGGCCATTCACAAAGTAGCTCTAGTGAGCTCTAGTGAGAATGGGCTGTTTCTGTGTTTGAACCTTTAAATGTTCATGAGTCCATGCCCCTCTCTTTGAGAGGATCCGGATTTCGCTGGTGCCTGCTCTGTGATTTTAGAGGGCAGGCTGAGCTAGCCGGAGGGGCAGATCAATGGCAGTATCCACTACCCAGGGAAGTGGTTTTTCCCTTCGTGAGATCACAAAGAGAAAGATCTCAGACTCATTCGTTTGAGCACACATTTGCTAAAAAGTGGAGCGAGAGAAGCAACAGAATTTTCTTTATTTTGGGCCTCATACACAGACTATAAGGACACATAAGATTGTTAGAAAATCTTTAGAAAGTGAATTTTGCAAAATATGGGACCTTTAAATACCTGAAACATAGTTAGGAAACCTGAAGTAAAACTGAAAATGAAAAGCAAAACTGCCACACAAAGAAAGGCTGATGAGGGAATAAATGGCTAAAATGTCTGACTGATGACAGTTATATATCTTTAAGATATGGCACAACCCTGCTCTTATTACAAGTTTGTCAGAGCTGTGAGGGATTCAAACAGGACTGGTTAATACAAAAGCAGATGTCATTTCGTCTTAAAGATGGATCAGATATCCATAAAACAAAGATCAGAAAACCTTATTACAACAATTATGGAGAATACATTGTGAAAAGAGAGGAAAACAAGCTAATCTAAAAGTTGTGAGGTACTCTGGCTCTTCACAGTGACTCCACATCAGAAAAACAAACATGACTGTGTCATGTTAAAAAAAAAAAAAAAAAAAAAAAAAAGTAGTCTAAAAAAAGAGTAACAAGTTTGAATTTAAGCTTATAGCTAAACTGTCTATTGCGGTTTTAAAATAAATATAAAAATATGTTTATAACTTGAACATGGCTTCAGTTACAGAACTGGCTTACACGCTATCTGTTGTTAAATGAATAGATTTCCAGTCACTCAAAACATATGAGCATAGAAAAATGCAACTTAATGGAATGGCAAACAACAGCTGGGATCAGGACTTTTATCATTCTCTTGGCTCACTTACATTCAAGCACACATACAAGCATGCATGAAATATGCACCACAGCCATCTTAGCTTCAGTAGTTCAATCATTGCAGGGCACAAAAAACAAAACAAAACAAAAAAAAAATTAATCTCAGAAATATCTCACAATCACACAGGATGTCTACTTTCACCCTGCAATGACTCTCAGAAAACACAAAACGGCCAAATCATTCAGTCAAGGCAGCCGCAAACATCCTTTATCTGTCAGCTACAAAGAGTTTTAAAAAGCAAAAAATTACAATAAACTTGCATAGCTGTAAAGCGTACAAAAGAAACAGGGAAAGGTAAAAAGGTGCTGATTTAAAAGTGTATGTACATAAACAAAGAATATGTGCACCGTGAGTAGAGTTGACAGACTGAAAACACACAATCACCCCTGAGCAGCAAGCATGCAGGGCTCCGAAGAGGAAAACAGGTGAGCTGGGACCTTACAAATAATGAGGCGGCTTTAGAAAAGGGGTTTGTGCAGTATTGCATGTGTTCTGTGAGGAGCTGAAGGGGTCACTTAGTAGGATTGAGAAAGTCTTAAAGGGAGCTCTGTGACTGGGAGTTCTTGATGTTTTTCATCTCCAGCTCTAGTTGTTTGATGCGAACATCCCTCTGGCTTAGGAGCTCCCTCAGCCGTCGGATCTCCTCCTGCTGCTTGTGGAACTTCATACGTAGCTGTGGGTGAACACATACACAGCATAGTGAGATAAATCAGGGCCCTTACGCCCATAAGGCAGACACTTAAAACCTCACTATGGGTGCCGGCCACCATGACACAGACGACTCAAGCATTGAGTGAACAGAAATCTTCATTAATAATGTATTAACATGAAACACAACGTGGTTGTTCAAGGTGGAAGTAACAGCATTCCATCTTTACAATGCTTTGTGGGTTAAAGAAGAGTTTTTACCCTCATTACAATGTTGTTACAAACCTGCTGAATAAAAAGGAAGATTGTGTTGCGTTTGTAACGACAGTGATTACTAAAAGAAAATCTCAAATTGCACCAAATTAAAGCTTTCTATGTGGAAGCGTCCCATAACAGCCTGCCATGGATTTTCAAGTTCTTATTTTTGTTTGTCTTAGTTTTAAAGCATCAACACTGACATAATTCATAAATGTGTTTTCTTGTCTTATTACTTCATAAAATCTTACATGGAAAGGTCAAAAGGGAGTTAAACATTAAAGGAGTCAATGTGTATCAGACAAGTGCTTTATAGAGCTTAATATCACAAAACCATTAAGCTCTCCAAGAATATGAGTGCATGTGGATTTCTTTTTTTCTTTTTGCCTTAGGTTTTGTCTCTCAGGCCTCATGAAATCTGCCCTTATCTTATAAGTGGTGGAACTTGTTTTGGGGGTATATGACATAACAAAAAAGAAACCAAAACAGGATATAAAACTGCTCACTGCTCATGTCCTAGTCAAGCTACAGTTAAAGCTGAAGTTGGCCATTTAATAGTCCTTCTCGCATTATATGTGCATGGATTGGTAATATGGGTGTTGAATTTAATCATTTCTACAATGCATTGCGATGTGGACGATTGATTATATGTAATTATATAT
>JBAMHW010000004.1:14900283-14911423 GCA_037177495.1 Rhadinocentrus ornatus
GTCATATTTTTGATAAACTTGTTTTAATTATACCAGTAGATTTCAAAAAGATTTGTACAAGATTTGTTGCCAAGATATTCTTCATACAAGACCCATCACTTAGCCAACCATGCAACACCTAATGTATAAGGGCTAGAAAAAGACCAAGCAAGAGTACCCAAATCATGAGTCTCTTTTTAGCCCATTTCAATGAGCCAGTCAATGCATATGTCATTACTAGGGATAAGTGGCTCTAGTCCACTGGGATGAAGCCTGGCCAGCCGGCGTGTCTGCTTTGCTACTCTGCCTGGCTTTTTGCCTGCCTGCTGCAGGGTCATTACTTATGTAATAAGGGGGGAGGAGGAGGTTGATGGGACTAGAGGTTACCACAAAAATGGACCCAAACAATGAGTAAACACAAACAATAAAGTAGGGGTGTTAAATTTAATTTAACGATTCTGCATCAGTGCAGCAACGAAACATAATCGATTATAAGTAATGTACATATTCTGCCGTCGGGTGTGTGTGGCGCGTGTGATCTAGCCTGCTGCAACAGATCGGCAGATAGATAAAAATCTCCCAAGAAAGATCCAAAGCTGAATCCTTTTTGAAACCTTTACTTAGGAAAACACAAAAACTAAGCTAACAGTCAGAAAATATATCAGCATCTCACTGGAAATACATGTGAAATCACGCAACATTATACATCAAAATGTGTAAAAGTTGATAAGTTAGCAAAGTAAAAAACAAGAACTGATTGGGTGGCCGTCTTTATACAGTGCTGCTCGTTTATTTATTACATTACATGCATAAGAATGAGGCGCCTTGACTGTTTAAATGATCACAAATTGCTTAACTGTCAACTTATTCTTTAAACATTAATAAATTAAGATAATATATTATCTTTAAATACTATACTGTATATTGCTGCAATAAATTAATTTGCAGAAAAATAATGTACTTGTGAAATTTTTAGAGGGGTTTGAAAACTAGCTAAATATAGCGCCAAAGTCGTTGAGTTGTTAGCTGAGCTTTGACGTTTGCACCAGTGCATTCGGTGTTTCACACCACTGACAAAAGTTGTTTGGAATACAAACCAATAAATTTGTAAAAAGATTTTAACACATTAATTTTTTGTAATTAATTAATCATAATAACAGATTGCTAATCATCCACATCTGCACCCAGTCTGCTCAACAGTCCATACATACTCCAGCAACAGACACATTCCCTGTCGGACCTTGTTGTTGCATCACTTCTGGACTGATCCTCTTTCCTTCCTCCATGTCTCCAGGATGTTCAGTCATCTCCTCTGTTGGTTCTTCCAGTGTAAGATCATTCCTTCTGTTCCTTTCTATTAATAAACCTTGTTGACCATCCTTCTGTCTCCGAGGGGTCCTTACGCAACACATTTATTCATTGTCTGTACCTTCATTCATTTTCTGTACCCCTTAATCCAATTAAGGGTCACAGGGAAGCTGGAGCCTATCGCCACTATTAACAGGGGAGAGACAGGGTACACCCTGGACAGGTAACCAGTCCATCACAAGACCAACACAGAGAGACAAACAACCACTCACACTTCCTAAAAGGGAGAATTTAGCATTACCAATTACCTAACATGCATGTATTTGGATGGTGGGAGGAAGCCAGAGTACCCACGGATACATAGGGAGGACATGCAAACTCCACACAGAAAGGCCACTTCTTGCTGTGAGGCTGCGGTGCTAACCACCACACCACCGTGCAGCCCTGACCAGTGAAGAAACCAGTAACACACAGCCCTCCACGAAAGGAGCAGAAAGTTTTAAGAATAACAAACAAAACAGGTGGTATATAACAATTACATAATTTTGATTTATGCTGGTGCTCTTTTACATGATAACCAAATAAAGAAATGGATCGCAAGATGCAGGTCTGGCTGAGAAGAAGCTAAGCATGGAAGAAGAAAAATGTGTTGGAAAAGAAAAAATGGGCGGGCTGAGATCATGACTTAATGTCTCAGCTTACACCTCCACCTCTCCCCTTCTACCCTGAGGCCATTACAGAGAGCCTTGTGCTGTCACACTGGAATGTTTCCACACCTGACAAGGCGCTTCACTGAACTTGTATTTAAGTCATCCACATGACCATGCCATTTCCTGAACCTCCAGCATTTGCACATTTGTAACTTCTGCATTTGTTACTTAGCCAAACAGAATTAAGCAAATGTATGCACATGTATCTAAATTGGTTAAAAGACTATATCCTAGCAGACATGCCAATGCATTACAAACAGACAACTACACAAACATTCATAGCACCTTTAGATAGTTCTAGAATACACCTATTGATGCTACCTGGACACATCTTTAGTAATAAACCCAGGGTCATAGGGTGTTTCAGGTCTTTGATCATCAGACACCTTTAGCCGGGCAACCCAGCCAGGAGTGATCAGCCCTTGACTTGTGTACCTCACCAGTGCCTTCAGACAGTGCCTTCGGCTTTCTTCTGGCACAGTTGGCATACCGGAGTGTCTGTTATGCCCAAACAACGCAGATTAGATCATCACAGACTGATTTCATGAAAAACTTTTTGTGCCAGGGTTCGGATCTCCAGGGCTATGTCCAGATGATTTTATGCTATTCAGCGTGCTTGCATCTTGTCCAGGCTCCTTGTTGGCACATGCTGACCATCTTGACATGGATGTTTTCCTCCACCTTTGCATGAATCTCATCTTGTACCAGTTGACGCTTTTATGGGCTCAATATAAAGCCATAAAGATTTTGCGGCTGTAAAAGAATGCTTGCAAATAATTTTAGAGTAGGTCTTTGTAAATCAAGTTTTGTCATCCTGCAAATAAAATCTGTCTGAAATATTCAAGTTTGTGAATATATAGAAAAGGATTGGCATGGTTGTAAAAAAAAATGTTTGTATCTGAAAAGAAAAATAGAGATATTTTCACGGATGCATAGCAAGAAACTGTGTGCAAGATTGAAGTTGCAGATGAGGATCTTTGGCCATGTTTTAACAATTCTATCTGATTGAATGATGTCAAACCAAACCGTCCAATCAGAGAGCAGATGACTTCCTATCCTTCAGCACCGCTGCAGGCTTTCAAAAGGGAGCAGATTCATTTTAAAGATGGGTGCTGGGGCAAACACAGTAAATGGCCCTGGGTGCAACAACCTCTGTATATTAATTAATATCATTAGCTTTGTAATAATATTCAGACAATATGATGTCATTCACTGCAAAGTGAATGTGATAGACCAATATTACTCAGTCCAAGGCTCCAGCAGCAGGTACTGCAGACTCTTTTTCTGCAAACTACCCAGAGTTTAAACCACCACTTTCACCTTCTCGTGGAGGCAAAAGTGTCACCACTGGAATTGAGGTCCCTTCCACAGTGAAGCAGAAGGGATCAATCAGTCTGCCCGTCTTCAGGACCAGTGACTTTGGCAGGCTAAAATTCATCATTGCCCATGCGATAAGTCGTTCAAGGCCCTAAAAAAGCCATCACTGTTAGTTCATCCATAAACACTCATGGGACAGACAACTAATTAACATTCATCCATACAACTATTTGAAATATTTTTCCATAATCACAATGATTGCAATGTCATGTGTCATGATGAATTTAAAAGCACCATATTCAGCAAATGTAAGGGGGTTTTGACATGTTCCAAACATTATCATTAGGAGTTTTCGATGAGTCCTCTGGACCATCCCAATCAAGGATGGTGCAACATCCTTCACTAAAACATGTCAAAGGGGTCACCATCTACCTTTACCCATTGTTGGAACTGTATATGCAGAAAAACAAGGTCAGGGATTCCAGAGAAGAAACACATTGTGTGCTTAGAGTCAAGTTACTGAGGTTCAGTTCACAGACAGATGTGAGACTGTACTGTGTGGATCCACAGTTTCATTGGTGACAGAAGCAATTTCGATTCAGCACAACAAGTTCAAACCATGATACAACCACTACCATATTTCACAGGTGGAATAAGGTTTTAATGGTAGAATAGATTTTTTTTTCTTCCTTTTATTTTCTTTTTACAAACCATAAAGCTTCAAACATAAGCCATTGGGATCTACTTTTGGTTCCCTCTGTATATAAAACATTTTATAGTGGCCTTTTGTCTTGTCTATCTGATCTCAAGAAAACTGTAGACAGGCAGCAGCGCTCTCTTTGGAGAACAGTAACTTCTCTCATCATTTCTGCTGTTATTACTATAGTTGTTATTCTCACAATGTTAACTCACACTTTCAAAAAATATCAGTACTCCAAAACATAAATACCCAAACATATTTGTGGTGATTATCATCCTTTTATGGCTGCTTTGCTCAACAAAAACAAACCCCAGAGTGAAAAGGTAACCATATGCCAAACTGCAAAAAAGGCAGTAAACTGAAGAGGAATTAACTCTTGACCTCATTAGGAGAAATGAACTCTTACCTGTTTTATGTCTCTATCTTTAGCCAAATTTTGAATAAAATCAACCAGCAGATGCACATCTTTTTTAGGAGTTGATGTGAAGCTTAGTGAAGGACATGCAATTACAAACTGCACATCTGGGTTGCTATAATCAGCATTTATGTATTGCTGAGGCTTACAAGACCAGAGGGAGAAGCTTCCAGGACAGACAGCTAAGACATCTTGTCACATCTGAAATAGGTTGTAATCAGGCCAGTGGCAGCTTCTTTTCAGCTGCATCTTGCGGCAGGTACACAGCAGGCTGCATGGTGGGCTGCCTGTCTCCACTCCAAACAGACCTGATGACGAAACACTATTCTATCTATTTTTATGCTGGCTTACTGCTGATCAAAGGACAGCCATGCATGGTCACCAACAGCAGAAAATTGCTTTATTTACAAGGACTTATTGGATGGGCTTTATGTCTGGCAAAAAAAAAAAAGATGCTGTCCTTTTTGTCAAAGGGAAATTTATTTTAGTCCGTGACCAGTGAGTCACAGCAGCAACCGCATTATGGGGCTGTAAAAACAGTCAAAAAAACTAAACTGAAAATACAGACATGACGAAAAAAAATGTACATCTGGTTTGCTCGGTCAAAGTTTTTCTGGGAGTCTACTTCTTTTTTTTTTTTTTTTTTTTTGAAGATATGAACAACATGCATGCTCACCTATTCCTCACCTAAAGGCCGCCTTAAATACCTCATAATCACACACACTGGCAGCCACTCCTCTCTAGCCACAGTTCAGAGCTGGGGGTAGCGTCACAGTTCAAAGATTTCGATAACATATATTGATACTTGGTAAGAGTCAATGAGTAAGATGTTTTCAAGCTCAAAGTCTGCACATCTAGAATATGCATCAATACACTGTGAATTCCTCATTGAACTCCTCTTAAAGAACTCAAGTCACTCATCCTAAACGCACCGTAGTGGCCTCAAGACATCGAACCTTATCTGAAAACTAACACAAGTCCTGCTCTAACTGTAGGTGTAATGTTTTGTAAACGCTCAGGGTGAAATTCAAGCCAAGGAATGTTCAGGTGTGACTGCATGTTGTGGCAAATGGGTGCACGCTTACTCAGTGTGTGTGACTGAGATTGTCCGATATCACACACATGACAGCTTGCAACCACGGTCTTGTAATAGGATAACAGCCACACTCATAATCCAAGAGGTGTTTCATTGTACAGGGCACACGTGTGAACAGGTATGAACGGATAAAACAGGATAAATGTGTGTGGGGGAAGTGGAGTCACAGTTTACCTGGAGAAACTATCCTAGTACCTTGAGTCATTCACAAACCTGCTAAAAGACTGATCTGTTTCTGTTTTACCAAATCCAACATGTCCACATGCAACACTTTAGCATACACTTGGTTTACGTTAAGGAGGTTCTGGCTTCCATGTTTGTACCTTCAGATTGACTGAAAGTAGTGCGTTATTTCAGCAGGCTCTTTTACAAGTATATCAACCCCATGACAAGACAAAAACCAGTAATGATTAACAAATACAGCAGTCTGGTGGACTGGGAGTAGATCACTTCCCCCCTTTAGACAGCAGTATCTTTTAGTGCAAATTACAGCTTCTGCATCCTCTATTGTTTCATGGTGCACGTTACTTTACTGAACACAGAGAAACACACCTCCCATGAGTGTTTCTGAGGGGCCGGCTGTGACTTTGCTCTTCTTAGCTGAAACATGTTATAGCAACTACTTACAGAGAGGACTGTAGCACTGCATCAGTAAAGATCCCAGAGTGATATGGATTGCTTTATGCCTTCATGGCCTTAGCATAAAGGAGGGAAAATTTGGAATCACTTCTAAGTGTAAGCTTAACACCATCTTTGTGCTTTGAACTCTTTCAATGATGAATTATAAAAGTGTAGATAACAGCAAGTCTCCACAAAGCTTATCCTCCAAACAAGTGACTCGTTTGTCTTTCTGATGCAATAGACAGTTTGCCATGTTTACAATCTGTGGGGTCAGCAGAAGGATCAGAGGACTGTCAATGGCTTTACCTCACGTAGACCTTTGTATACAACATGAATAGACCTTTAATCTAAGGCTTTCTGTCATAGTCATATTTGTAAAGTTAAACATTTTTGTGCATATATTTAGCTAAAAATGGTTAAAATATATCTCAGTAAAAGAAAACTTGGCCAAAACTTTTAGATATATTAGCCATATCCTATTTTGTAGGACACTGACTGCACTACTTCAAATAGAAAGAAACAACTGACCAATCAGACTGCCTAAATCTGCATATTTGGAGGTAAAAGCTTAGACCACAATCAATATGTCAGTAATAAACCCTCATTAAACAGTAAAACGGTTGGAGCAAAAAGAAAGCAAGTTTGTTGTATGTTTGCAATTTTTGCTGACAAAACAGAATAAAATGCATTATTCTCTTTAATATTTCTTTCAAATAAACTTAATTTAAAAAAAAAGAGAAAGATTTTAGATGGGAGCTATTATACTGTATATAAAAAGGTACATAATGGTCAGAAGCAGAAAACAGAACAACTGGAATTATCCTCTAATTTGACTCATTGATCAAGTGAAGATGCAAAGAAGTCAGAAACCAATAAAGATGTCATCTAAGGCCTCAGAGAGAGCAGGTAGACTATTATCTTGAGTTTACTTAAGATAGTTTTCCATTAGTTTCTTTGATGGAGAATGTACACAGTTCCTGCTCTTTAAGTCCATTAGCTGTTGAAGAACATCCATGTTAACTGTAACACCATAACATCAAGGATGCTTTTACACTTATGGTGCCTCACTGTATGCTGGCACAGGGCGTGAGATACACACTTATATACAGAGTAAGATAAAGGCTATTTCTTCAGTTGTCTATTATTTTTTAATTTATTGATTTGGAAAAAACAGCTGTGCTGATGTGTTCATGACCATTGACATAAGAATAAAGATAGCTAGCTTAATGAAAATAAGTAAAACAGTGTACAGATCAAACCATAGGGTGCATATTTCATTGAATAGCAGTGTTCTAAACAGGTGAAGACCTCCATAAATAGCAATCTGGGGGTGGAAATGAATTTTCTGGGATGTGAGATGGTAATGTCATTTTTACTGCTAAGGAACAACCTCAGTTTTATAATCATATTTCTTCCTCTTTTTTCCATAAAAAACAAAAAAACAAAAACAACACGTCAAATGCTTGTGACAGCAAATTAAAGCCTACTTAACCACTTTTTGGGCAGCTATATGACGAAATAGGAGTATACAAATCCAGTCTGCTATCAAAGACGTGAGCTTCAAATGTGCCAAACTGCAGAAACAGGTCATGGTTGGATTTCATGAAAGAAAGAGAGGAACAACGCGCAAAAGAAAGAATTTCACATTGAGCAAGAGGGAGCATGAATGAGGCAGAGTGGCACTTACCCTGTCGAGTGAGTCGTCAGCGGCAGAAGAAGCAGCAGCTGGTCCTTGAGTCAAAAAAGTTACTCCGAGTATCTTTATTTCTTTATCTTGTCTTGCTTTATTTCAAGCACGGAATCAATGCAGCTGCTGTGTTTCTTCACACACACACACACACACACACACTGACACCCAGGTCCAAATCCTCTCTGCCCTTTCCAGGTTAAAACGCTTCTTTTTTGGCATGCACGGTGCACAGAGCCAGAGGAGCTGGTGGGTGGGTGTGTGTGCAGCATGAAGCTCAGTGCATGTGTGAACAAGCCAAGGGAGTGCACAGGAGTGTATACACTCCCCAAGAGGGAGGGGACTACGAGAAAAGAGAAAGAGAGAGAGAGAGAGAGAGAGAGACAGAGAGAGAGAGAGAGGGAGGAGAGAGGAGCAGCAGGTAACCACACTAGTCACTCCTCTGCAGTGTTTGCTCAATTAGAATTTCTCAGTCTTTGCAGGAGGAGGGAACAGAAACTGCAACACTCGTCTACTCTTGTTGCTCAATAGAAAATGAAAAAGTATTGCCAGATGTACAATCTTTATGTGGAAATATATGCACTCATCTCTTCTTAATGGATGTAGAAATATCTATTAAATTTAACATCAGTACACTTGAGAAAAAGCTTTAAAAATAGACGAAAAAAAAAAAGCAAAATCAAAATATTGTAAACAGAAGCACAAACGGAAGTGTATTTTCTCTTATAGCTGACACAAAAAGCAGAATACGGCATAGAGTCTATGGATTAAATTTAAAGATTTCTACATTGATAAAGAATATCATCGCTAAAATACGAAATTAAAAAAGCAGCGTTTTAATTGAATATTCCTGTATATAATTTCATTTAGTTTCTATGTGTAGGACACTAAATCATGACATCATAGCAATGCTTAAGTTGGCAACAAAAAACTTATTTAAAAATGAAAGATTTTTTTTTTAGCTATTGGTGTACCAGAAAAAAGAAATCCTCAAATTTTTTAATAAACAAATACATTTTTATTTCTTTTCAAATAGTTGGAAAAAAATTACTTTTCATTAACTGATTAATCCAAGACATAAAATTAAAAGAAAAACCAAGATATACTATCCTTTTCAATTACGAGCCAGCTTCAAGCCCTTAAATGTAACAATCCGATTTCCCATAATGCAACTGAAAAGTGTTCAACACTCCCCAACAGATGAATGTTATAAAAAAAAGCATAAAAGCCGTAATGCTTCCCTTTTAAAACACTGACGAGTATATAATTACAATTTGACTCCAATTTTTTCCCACTGTCATTCTCAACTGTTTCAAACAAAAGAGAGAAAGGTTTTAGGGCAGGATTTGATTTTAGTGTGAATCAAGTAAGTACGTATGCTCAAAAACAAAGAGCCAACTTTCCTTCTCTCCTTCAAGATGTTCTCCATGACATGGACCATATGCTAATATTTCTACTACCAGAGAATGTGGCCCACATATTGTAGTTCACATTAATCTAAAAGATGACAATCAAATTTGTGACCAAACATCAGAAACCCAAAGCATGATTTGCTTTATTTTATTTTGAAGAATTTCATGTGTTGTCTATAGTATTCCTGTCCCTGCTTAATGTATTTTGTACCTTAATGGCTGTCATCACATCTGTTTATGGACTACAGTTGAAAATTTGTTAACTTGGACATGTACAGATGTTTATAAGTATACATTATCAAAGGAAAATATGAGTAAAGAAAACAATTTTGACAGTTTCTTTCAATTCTCTACCAAATAGATCAGACCCTTAGACACAAAACTTTCCATTAAAATGGATGATTGGCTGCATTGCTTAGTAAAGCTACAGCAAAATCTGTT
Source organism: Rhadinocentrus ornatus (assembly GCA_037177495.1). Taxonomy (NCBI): domain Eukaryota; kingdom Metazoa; phylum Chordata; class Actinopteri; order Atheriniformes; family Melanotaeniidae; genus Rhadinocentrus; species Rhadinocentrus ornatus. Next base: position 14,909,970 of record JBAMHW010000004.1, read on the forward strand.
TGGCCATTCACTTGGCTTTAGCTTTAAAGCAGTGGCAGTTACCAAAAGGCAAAACATTACATAATGTCACATTAGCTGTGAAGGCTTGGGCTAACAGCTCGATAAGAGGGCTGAGTGAAAATGATTGGATACTGATTGGATGGTTTTTACACAGTCAAGCAGAGATGTAATGAGAGGCTAATAAATAGGCTAATTGTTATTGCACAAACATGACTTCCTGCACATTGTAGAGAAAAGAGATGATCTAAAGTAAATAGTTATGGTCAGATTTTATTTGGCTCAATATATAGTGCTAGAAAAAGGTTTGGATGCACTCTTATTAGCTTGATGGCAGTATTTTAACTGACTAGTATTGACTCTCATAAGGCTTTTGTTTGTCTAACAGTTTGATTTACTTGTCCTTTGTACACATGGCCAACAAGAAACAACTAAACAAACAAACACAAGAAGTCAGCTGTTTTTACTGGATCCAACAATAATTCAGTATAAATAAGTAATCTGAAGTAACTTTTTAAGATATAATCCAATCTAGACGCATCTTTAATGAACAACTATAGACCTGTCTCTAACCTTTTATATCCAAGATTATAGAGAAAGTTGTATTTCACCAGCTAAATGACTTTTTAAATGAAAGTGGAAATCTTAATAAATTTCAGTCCGGCTTCCGACCTCATCACAGCACTGAAACAGCTCTGGTCAAAGTATTAAATAAAATTAGGTTGAATACTGATTCTGGTCAAGTATCAGTCATGGTTCTGCTGAATCTTAGTGCTGCGTTTGATACCAGTGTTGGGGACCTCTGCTGTAAATCACAGAATTCTGTTGCACAGGCTGGAAAACTGGGTTGGACTTTCTGGAGCAGTCCTTAACTGGTTCAGGTCCGCTTTAGAAGGCCAGAGTTATTTTGTTACGAACGGCAGTTATTAATCCGAGCAAGTAGCCATGACTTGTGGAGTCCCCCAGGGGTCAGTCCAATGACCTCTTCTTTTCAACTTGTATATACTCTGTTTGGGTCAAATATTACAAAACTTAAGTATAAATTATCAAAGATATGCAGATGATACACAACTTTATGTGTCTTTGTCACCAGACGACTGCAGCCCAATAGACTAACTGTGTCAGTGTCTGGAGCAAATTAACACCTGGATGAGGAAAAATTTTCTACAGTTAAAAACAAAACTGGTAGTTGGTAGTAAAGAGAAGAGGGTCAGCATTGGTAAACACCTGGAGACTCGGGCTCCTAAAATCACCGACCAAGTTCGTAACCTTGGAGTTTTGATAGACTCTGATCTAACTTTCAGGAGCCACATCAAAGCTGTCACTAAGAAGCTTTTTGCCAGCTCAGAAACATCAACAGAATTAAAAGTTTAGTCTCCGAGAAAGACCAAGAGAAACTCATCCATGCATTCATCTCCAGTAGACTTGATTACTGTAATGGTCTTTTAACAGGGCTT
>JBAMHW010000004.1:14911523-14947188 GCA_037177495.1 Rhadinocentrus ornatus
TTTTACTATTTCTTAATATCTGTAATGCTTTTGTTTTATGTAAAGCACTTTGAATTGTCCTGTACATGAAATGTGCTTTACAAATAAACTGCCTTGCCTTACCAGATAAAAAATGTTATGTGCAAATCCATCTTCAAAACAGCAAAAATATAAAGGAATGGACTGAAAGAAAGTAGAGTATCTCATTTGCAACATGGTGAATAAAGCATATAGTGTAGGACAAATAAATGGAAATTAAGATATTCAGGTAGGATAATGCATACATATGTGGACACACATGGAAACACACAGAAATACTGTTGATAAAGTTGCAACAAGGTATAAAACCAACTCTCCAAAATACACAGCAAAGTCCAACGGTCACCCAGTGTCTCTGAGATAAGAGACAGAGCACACAAACTGGTGAAGACATTGGAAGCTCTGGCTCATCATTGGTTGAAATTTATCTGACCAAATCTGATTGGATCATTTTAAAATCAACAAGAAAACCCAGTGCACACCTAATCCTAATATCAGAGCATAACCTTTTGTCATCACTTCATGACAAACGTTCAAGCAAATTCTCAAAGACAGTAGCAACGTTCAGCAAATTCACCGAGCAGACAGACAGATGCGTGATTGGTAATGTCGCCATGTAACTACTCTCTTATCACAATAGACACCCATTTGTGATTTATGACTCATATTTCCTTTCATTCAGCTCTTGGCTCTGGATTAAAATTTGCTGTCCTCTCTCTGTGTGTGAAAGGCACCTATCAATAAGGACAGGGCACAAGTCCTAAAGCTTGTGACTCTTTCTCTCTAATCACGGTGTAGTTGCAGGCTAATAGCTAGCTACTGTGAGAAAAAAAGCCAAAGCCTTTGACACATGAGAGACACAATGGCCTTCTATCCTTTACTGTGTCATTGCTGATTAGCTGTCTGGCTGTGTTTTGACTGTAAAACACCTGGTCTTTTACACAAAGTGTCAAGTCCAATCCCGAATTCCTGCTGGTGCCTTAGCAGCTTTTTTTTTTTTCCTTCCCCGATGCCTTTGTTTTATAAAATCCATAAGGTCAAGTGTTCGGTAACTGAGCAAACAGTGCTCTCCCACTCAAATATATGCTTAACTGAACAGGTGCAGCCAGTAACTGAAAAAGTCATCTGGAGCTGTTGAAGTCCAGTGTACACAGAACCATCCATTAAAGATTCCCTCAGCAACCAAACACACCTTTCTGACCATCAAATGGTATATTATTGATGAGTATTAAGCCTGCGCTGAGCAAGAGAAGCAAAGTCAAGCCTTTTCTGTTTATCATAAATTTGCATGTGCCTTGTGCTGTGGTTTTATCGCTTTACTATGCAAATGACAAACCACGCCTGTTGTGACACAAACAAGATACTGACTCAATGCCATCACACAGTGCTCAACGGAAACATTTAAAGATTTTTCTGATTCATCCTATAGATTCATGTAAATGAACATATAAACTTCAATGATCATGTTTATTGCGACAAGATGCCAACTTCAAATGAGTTCAGATTATTTATATAGTGCTAATAAACAACAAAAGTCATCTTAAGGAACTTAAGTCATATTTATTATAATTGTCAGTAAATGTCTTTATTTAATCGTAAATAAGAATTTGCCTTGCTAATAAAACCAACAGATCGCACCAAATCTTCGATTCAGTCCCCCGTCCAGCGCATGCAAGGGGAGACAGCAGAGAGAAAAAATACCTTTAAACAAGAAGAAACCTTCAGCAGAACCAGATTTAGTTGCCATCTTTCTCACCTAGAGGTAGATAGCTGCAGGAATTGTTTGTCAATCTTAACAGTAAGAACAACAAACGGTTGTGTGAGATCCCAGATCATCTCAGCGTGTACTGTTCCAAACTTAACCATAATCTCTGTTTGGGGACACTGAATGCTTAGCTAGATAATCATAGGGGAAAAAAAAAAAAAAAACAACAACTGTTGAATGCATAATCTTAGGAAACATGCAATATACAACATTATATTACAAATTTAAATGATTTTTGGTATATAAACAAATACTCTAATATATCGTGCTCTCTCAGGTTTTCTTTTTAAAGGGCTGCATTTTATTCCTGCAGCTGTGCATGTTAGCAAATAACATTTTCATCCCAAATGGGTCATTATGTTGTTTTCAAGAATGTTTGCATTTTCCACATTGATGGGAGCTGCTCCTCCTTTAACTCTATAATCTAAGGCTAGAAGATACAATCTTGGTGTATATAAACTTTTTTATTATGGTTATTATTTGTGACTTTTATACATGGATAAATGGATTTGCGCTCGTTTACTTTTTTAATAAATTTATAAGTAGCAAAAAATAAATAGCGATATATAAACCTTGAAAATAAGTCGATACTTAACAAAAACAAAACTTAGTCATGTCAAAAAGGAGGGGGTGGAGCAACAGCAGAGTAGTAACCAAATTATACAGCTAAACAGATGCCAAGTTTTTCGCAGAGTAATTGTTTTGATGACCTTGTGATTTTCCAAAGTAGCTATAGATTGCAGATATAATTTAAAATATTTATGAAAAAACAGAAAAAGCTCGGTGTGTGGCCTGAAAAATAACATTTATCAATAAAAACTTTGCCTGTAGAAGTAAGTTAATAACAAAGGATTTTTCTTGGCTAGTATTATCTGAGAAAAACCCCAAACAAACATATTTATATAGTAGGTTACATTTTATGTGAAGTTTTACAGGTCAGCTACACTGATACATAACCTTACTGGGAGAAACAAAAGAAAGATAAATATCTTACATGTATATGAAGTTTATACCTTAACAGTATAAAATTATTCAAATGGGCAGTCTTCTTTACTACTGAAGTACACTGAGCACATAAAGCAAAGAGACAACCACACTGGAGAAAATGAGGGACTCCTTCACTGAGGCTATAGATTAAGCCACATTTCATGGTGAAATAGTTAAACTGCTGGTTTCACAAATTCAAAAAGAGAAAATAAGGTATGACCAAAACAAAAGCTTGAAAAGTGTAGTCTAAAACAAACCATCAAAATTCAAATCATAGAAAATAACATTCTGAATTTTGTTTCAATGTCAGCACAGCCAGGTCCATCTCCAAGTGTTTGTATAACAGAAACGAACAGCAAATAGAAATTATGTTTCAATAAAATGTTTTCATTGATGTTTGTCTGTGTACACAAGATTGCGCAGACAACAATACAAGTTACAAGAATCAAAAGCTGCTCATGACTCAACCAAACTAAGGTGTGGCTAAACTGATAAAACAAATAGGTAATAAGTCTTTGTCTGAGCTAGTCTGAACCTGGGAAAAACAGCTGGCCTACACAATTTAATTTCCATTTTTGGCTAATACGTTGGCAGGAAGAAGTCGACCTTTTTTTGTTTTACACACTGTAAGAGTGCTTTTTCTTTTGACTATGTTTCTGTTTCGGGAGATGGCAGTCAACATCTATGTCAGAGGTGACTTTCTGCCCCAGTGCAGAATTCATCCAATTCCAAGTCAAGATGGCAAATCAGCAGATAAAGTGATGAGGGTAACAAAGAATCTGATAAAACATTCAACTCATTTAAAAACTATGTTGTTCATGCCTGTACACAAGTACAATTTTGTCATACAGACGTTTAAAGTACATTGTTCGACGATGATCTCACTTTCATCCCTGGTATGACTCGCATGTTTGCATGCCCATGCAGTGCATCTCATTCTTTCACATTTGATTCAGTTGAAACAGTTCCCATTTAATGAGATCACAGCTTTACTCACCTTCTTAGGTCAACAAAGCCAAGCAACCCTGGATGAACATCAGAGAAGCACTCAACTCAAAACCTGCCCTATACCCATCTCTCATGTTCACATAAAGTCAACTAAGTATTTTAAACATAAATAAATGTAATCTTTTACAGATGTAAACTGTACTTATACATAAAAGGTGCATTGAAGAATACTAGAATAAACATCTGCCAGGTCAGACAGCTGGAAACCCAATCAATTCCTTCACTGGCAATCGGAACCTTAAAACACTCATTTAACACTCAGTACATGATGATCATGTCACAGATTGACATGACATTAACATGATGATTGGGACAAAAAGATAACAGACTCATACATTCCGCAGTATGACAATTATTTGATATGTTAAATTTAATGAAAGTCAGAACTAAAGTACTGCTACTACATTTAATATTTTTAACTTTTTGGGACTGTTTAATCTTGCCAGTAATATAGCTTCAAAGCAATTTCCTGCTTGGCCTGCTGATATGTATCTGTAATTGCCTTGAAAGGTTTCTGGGAAGACCAGAGTAATTCGATACCAACAGAATGGTGAGCAGTCATAGCTATTGTTCAGTTTGTATCCACATATAAAACACTGTAAACGCAGCACTTAGCAGAAAATAGAGATTTTTAACAACCCCTGATTATCATTTTTTCATCATAACAGTGAGGTTGTGCAACATCCTACATGAATGATATTGATTGTATTTCCTACACATTACAAAATCATGGAAAAGCTTGGACACAACTTATTCAGGTCTTCAGAAGGGTGAAAGAGACACGACCCTTCAAATGTATTACATTATTCTAACTACTGTATGCGGGTTGTTTATTAGGAACTGCGCAGAGTGGAGACATATTAGTTTAAGGTGATTTTTTCAAGGATAGAAGCAAGACTTTTCATTAATAAAGTGAAATGTTACATAAATGTGTATCTGCTATTGAAAAAAATAATCACAGAGCAAACTAAGCTAATGTGAAATAATTACAGTTATGGATCGTGTCACCACAGAGAGAGTTGTCTCTCAGGTCATAGCCTCAAGAGGATTTTTATTATCATGTGTTAATTACAACTAAGAAAAGCCACTCTGCAGACAGCCAGTGGTCTTTGAAGCATAAACTTATGATAAAATATTCAACATCAAATAAAAAAAGGAGGAAGAGAGGAAAATGTGAAACTGTACAAAACGAGGTTTGTTCCATATGTTCTAAATTTTGCTCGTTACTTTTTATTATAGAATCAACTATTTTCTAAATATACATAATAAATATTAAACAACAAATGGGCTGATGGATGGTTAATTATTCAGCAGAGGCAATGTGTTTGGCCCTCGGACCAAACAAGTCGCAGAGATCCTCATCTAGTCAATTAATACAACATCAATGAGCAGCTATATGCTACCCATCTACTCTCGCCATAGTAACTGTAGTCAAGGTGAGATTCACTTTCTTTGACTCGAGGGTATTAACTTGCCTTTATGTGGACTCACTGTTTCTCTATAAACAATACACAGATGGCGCACTGCTGCAGTCCACACCCTGTTATCAGATCACGCCTATTAGCTAACTGCATTAACATGTTTTGATGGTTCACATACACTGCTGAGCACGGCGTTTCTCCAAACTGATAGAACTTGTTTTTTCCCCTATCAAAGTGACAAGAATATAAATAAAAAACACCCCCAAAAAAAACATTTAGCACTCATTTATAGACTGCATTGCAAGCAATTCTAGGCAAGCAAGCTAGTCTGCAAGCATGCTAGCAGCTCTGTGAAGCTGTAGCAGTGATTTGAGCTAAACGCTAACATCCTAATAAATGTTTAAGTTAATAACATTTAACAAAACTGAACACTTAGTTTTGACCTGATGAGGTTTGATTGGAATTAGAGGCACCAAGTGATCGGAAAAACCCAAATATTTGCATTAAGTTTCCTGAAGAAAAAAAAAAAGACAGCTGCTGTATGGTGGACCAAACGTACCTTGCCTAAAGCCATGCATGTATTAATTATTACATACAGAATGAGCTGCTTGGCACTGATATGACATATCACAGAGGACCTTTTGCAGAAACTGAATATTGAGGCAATTATTGTAATCGACTTGTACATCTTGTTTAGCTCAAAAAACAAATGTACACAGCTGCCACCTCAACTGTTAGGCAACAACTCTATATAGGGTTTAAGCATTTTTCATGGAAGTACAACCATTAGAGCCACTCTAGAGCTTGGAAATCAATATGGTGAACACACACACACCAGTGGAGGAGCTAATCTACTTCCATTCATGAATAATGAATCAGACTCTGCTGACCCATATGCCTCACGGTTAAGACCAGCTGACTGCAGAAAGGACAAGACTACACATTAGCTGTGTATAACTGTCAAGCAAATTAGAGGCAAGGAAAATGGAAAACTTAAAATATTTCTATTGAGTGTTTTTGAGGCTAATATACTAGGATGTTATGTGGTTCATGAAGCAGGTTAAGCATTATGTCAATAAGCAGAGCATAAGGCGTATAGCTTTGTCTCTAGAAGAGGGAAACAATAAAAGTTCATTATATCAACTTTAAGTTAAACGTTTGCTACATCAGAATTTAGTTAGAAATTGTGTGTCTACCCAATGGTTGCCACAGTAAACCTAAAATAGAGCTTTCTTTGGTCATTGTTCAGTGTGATACACACCATGATACCAGACAGCACACTGATTACTTTTCAACCTTTAAACAGGCAAACTGACTGAATAAAAGTTTATTATATTATGACAATCGTGTTTGTCCAGACAATTTTCATTAGTACGCTTCTTAAAATGAATCTGTTGTCACAACCAAGTGCAATTCTCCAACGAGACCCCTATTTCATCATTTCAATTTCTTAAGGCTTGCTGAGTGTAATTACTTCAAAATGCTTGTGTAATGTACCAGGTTCTCCATAAATGTAACCATAAATTGCGCAACTTCATTCCAACCTTCCTTTCTATGCACACCTTTGCCACCAAGAATAAAAACTGAATTACCGGGGGGGAAAAAAGAAGACTTAAATGCATCAGCTTTAGCACTGTGTGCAGAGGATCGCAGAATTGAAATGAAACTAAAAATGTCTAACGCCATCTCCAACTATAAGTAAATAAAAATGCAACTTTCTCATCATACAAGATTAGGTAAATTCTTAATTTAATTAACATTAATTTAATGCACTTTAATACTGGGATTATTTTTTGTCTTCCTGTTGCATGCCTAATTGTTTAGTTGATATAGCCGCAGAATAACTGGTCCACACTCTTACCAAAGTATACATTATTACTTTTACTCGGTTTAAGGTTATTTTTGTGACATTTGAGGGATTCTTTCTTGAAGAGAAGGGTACCAAAAATGATGTCCGCATGTTTATCTCCCCTTATTACTTCAATTTCAAAAGTGGGTTAAGTTAAAATGGAGGCAACCCATTTCTGCAATAGAGAATAGGATAATTGATCAGCCCAGTAAAGTATTTTATATTTTACCTTGACTAACACGCACCATTGCAAAGTCTTAAAGATGACCTACGGGGTACAACACCAAATAACCTGAGATGCAATGTTTGGAGCTATTTTGTGTTCTACACTGTAAATAATGAACAAACAGGAGACAGTTTATTACCTTTGTATCAAACAGCAAATCTGCTGACTCACCTGCTGGCTTACCACTAGACATCTCATAAGTGAGTCTGCGCTGGTACAGGACAGGTGTTTCAGAAACTCATCATGGCCCAAAGCTACGATACGAAATTACAAGTTGCACTTTTATCCCAAAATTAAAATCTAACTGGTTCTTACCATCTTTTCTAATGAAGCGTAGAAGGGTATATTTTCGTCTTCATGTTTTACACGCCGTATGTTGCTGTAGCATCTCATCAATTTCTGTGAAATACTCAGTTTAAGCACCTGTTTCTCTAACCGCACATGGATCAACACCTGCAAGATTACTCAAGCTTCCATGCTGCATCCCATGTGATTTGCCTCAAACGTTCATGCTATATTATGAATCTATATCATATACCCATCCAATCTGGGTGGTCTATTTTAGCTGCACACTTCCTCCCTTGCTGTTTGCTTCATTCGTACTGCTGCTAATGCTGCTGCTGCCATGACCATTGCTTAATGCCTCCTTTTAAGCTCGATAAAGCTTCTATCCATCAACTTGTGGGTTGTCTAACTGTAATATACGTTGTGGGTTACTGTGAGTCTGGGTTTATGCTTCAGTGTTTAAAAACTATTTCTAAAGTTAGCCAGACTTGTTCATCTATGATCTTCCATCCATCTATCCTCTCTACCTACTTACTTCAATTTACCGTTGCCAGATGGGCTGGAGCGACCAGTGCACAAGACAAATCTTTATCTAAAAATAGTTAAGACACTTAAGTTAAATTTCACTTAAAAAAAAAAAGAAATGCACTGATATGACTTTGTTTCCAAGGATTTTATCCCAGCACATGCAAAACAGAGAAGGTGGATGTATAGAAAATGTAGGGTTTTTTTCATAGTATTAAACGAAAAGATAACAAGATCTTTAAATCAAATCGCAGTTTTACAATAAATGTAAATTTTTTTAAAAAGTGACAAAGTTGTTATTTGCACATACAGTCAGATTTAACGCGGTTTGGTACACGTTAGAGGCAAAAGCCAAGGTTTCACCTTTTCAGTGGTCTTCACAGTGTTGGCTTCCTGCAGGCCGATGAGTACTGTGCACAAATGTGCATGCTTTCTCTATCCATTTTTAAAGTAATCATCTTCGTTTGACCCACGTGGGAGCAGCTGCAGATAATCCTCGAACAGTTGGACAGCTGTTATGCTACAAACGTGCAGAACAGCCTGCCACGCCTGATCTGAGTGACAGTGATGTAACAGCAAAGACAAAAAGATCAGACTGAAATTCAAACAAGTCTTTCAAATCCATGGTTTTAAAGCTTATTATCCTGCGTGGCTGCGTGAATGACCCAGCCCTGCAGTGACAAGAGACAGCAGGCCACGATTTGTTCAGGGAAGCTCATGATTTTCGGGACAATGGCGGAGAGAGGTTCTGTGGTCACATGCAGACTCCACAGTTATGCAAGAGCATACAAGGATTACCAAACCATTGTCAGGACAAGTACAGTAATCATCTTTCATATCCACCAGCAGATTGTTTCTAATGCCGTAGCCTGGGATTGTTGTATTCTCTCTGGCAGTGTAGCGAGCACCACTGACCCATAAATCACAAACTAATGAGTCAGCTTAAAATTTTAACTTCTGCATGTTTAAAGAAAAGTGTTGAAAAGGTTTTACAGCTGTCACACCATCCCTGCTTACACACAAATAAAACTCAAATTCCCTGTAGACAAATACTAAAAAAATTCATCTGAAGAATTTACATTTTCTGCCCCCAGTCCTTTTAAGCTTCACTCAATTGCCCCACAATTAAGAAGCAATCACTCTAGAAGCATAACTTGATCATGAAACGTTTTACATCATAACTTTGCATTCTGTTTGTATTTCAAAAAGCTAAAAGGTGAGGCAGTGAAGCTTCTGAAAGGAGGAACAAGATCATTTTCACATTAAAAAGAAAATGATCTATAACCTTTGCTGAGTTCAGTAAACACAGAAGGGTTCTGGTATGACCAGGTTGTGGGAGCTAATGTTTCCAAACAGATGTTGCAGACTAACAGACTTTACTGATTGTGCTGTGAGTTCACCGTTTCAGGTCAAATAATCCATGCTCGGGTTCTGACAAAGACTAAATGAAATGCCGTTTGTTTAGCCTTGGCTGTAGAGACAGATACCACTTAGGGCTTTGTTCTGGAGACGTAGTCATGTATGAGGCATCATTCATTGGCAACATTACGTTTTCCATCATCACCTTCAGGCACAAAGTCTGCTCTGCGATGGCAAAGCTACAGATAAAATGTGAGATGACCTCATTCAGCTTCAGGCAATTCTAATTAAATCAGTGATGTCATCCACAATGAGGAAAGTAGAAATGCATGCCTGGTGCATAAACAAAATCCTTTTTTTTCATATGGATCATAGAACCCACTAACACCCGCTAACATCTGGCTTTAAAGTGCAATGCAATAAGTATTTTGTTTATCAAAGGACTCTACAGAAGTTGCAGGTTATTAAATCAGCTTCAGCTCTGATTAGCATCAAATGGTAATTAACCCAATAACCCCCATGCAAACACATTCATTTTCTATGAAGATCACTCTGCCTGGAGTGGGCACAGTTCACTATTACTTAACATAGATCCATGTTTACTGAAACTGACAGCAACAACACAAGGACCAAAAGAGATGAGGTTGATCAATTCTACCTTTCTGAAAATCAGCTGAAGTTCACTGTAGCTGAAGCTAATGTCCTCGGTCCAGTTAAAAATAGTACTCCAGTCTAGTTTTTTTAACAAAGTTGTGCCCATCAGAAACTGTTGTCCAACACAGTCTACAGACTGCAGTGCAAAGCCACACCTTCATGTTGCTGTAGTTGCAGGTTTATCCTTTGGGAGCCCACTAAGCTTTTTTTCATTAAAAAAAATAAATTAAAAAAGTAATCTTTAAACAAAAAAACATTAAATGGCCCATAGTCATTTGGATTTATAAAAAAATAATTTGTAAAAAAAAAGAACAATGTATGTTTTACCTCTAGCCTAGCTAGTATGAGGACCAGAAGTTCCTGTGCATTATTGTTATAGCAGTAAAGTGAATCTTGTAGGCCTCTTGTTGGCAGCTTCTAGGATGTATAACTGCATTTCAAACATTTTAAATGCATTAAAACTAGGTCTTTGTGAAATATGCATTTGGAACAATATCTTTACATAAAATCAAATTTTTTTTTCAGCTCACAGCAAAAAGTGTTGCTCAAAAAGCTAAAATAAAGTCCAAATGCGCCAGTACGGAAAACAAAAAACTCCCTGTTGGTAATTGACATCTATTATTTTATCATGACTTGCAAACTCCTGACAGGTGTTTCACATATTTACAGTTATTTCTGTTATATAGAAATGAAGTTTTAAGGACTACACCGCTTGGGCTCGAAGTGGTCTAAAACTAGACAAGATATTCTCTGCTAAATGAGAGTTTGGGCTAACACCAAAGTAGACATAATGTCTTATGGTCAATGGGTTTTTGGTTGTAAGCGCAATGGTTCTCAACACATTGTAGCCTCCAAAGCACAAAACATACAATTACTGGCACTAGTAACCAGATTTAAACAGTTTGGACGACCACTTTTAGTACAGAAATGGCAAAACAGATGCTGAACTTTTACAAGTTGCAGCTTCTGATGCTTAAGGATTTCCCGTTTTTTATCATGTAGATTGAATATCCTTAGTATGTTAAATTGTAACAGATAAAGGACAATCGCACATTGATCGACTACAACCTGCTCAATATTTCATCGCTTTCTTTTGTGCTGCTAATACAGCTCTGATTTGTTGGGTATTTGTCCTGTAGAATATCTCTACACCATTACATGGCAGTTTTAACAGTGTTTGTTGGGATGTTTTCAGTCAGATCAAAGTGGACAACCAGTCAACCACTGGCAGCCCATGAGTCATGCTGCTACCATGGATACAAATAACATACGGATGGCCTGATAATGAAAACTCTGCTTTTCAGTGCTTTTCAACTTATTATGCTGCAAAACCTTTTGAATAATGCTAAAGGATATTAAAATCTAGTGGTAAATGTACCAGTCAATAAAAACAAACTAAGCTCTATCCGTAAACACACTAACAGTCTGACCTGGTCCTGGTTATATAAAGACTTAATGGCCTGTAATTGGTTTTGTCACCTCTGTGTGGATTTACACCTCACGAACCATTAAAATGCCACAAACTTGACACATTCAACAGATGAAACACAGCAGAGTGCAGTTGCTCGCATCTTAGCTGAGCTTCAAAACCACTTTATTCCTTCAAACAAAAAAAAGAAAAAAAGGAGAGGACTAACATGCTTTATAACTGTAGATTACTCTTTGTCTTTTTAAAGTTTCAAAGTCCAAATATCTTCATCAGCAGATTAAATGTGCCGAGTTGCCAAAAAAAGTTTAACTTTCATTTTGACTGAACGCTTTAAGAACTTCTTATCCATGATAGTTTTAAATCTCCAAGCTGTCTGCTAGATAAGATAATGTCATATCTCAGGTTTCTAACCAGCTATTCCAAAGATTTTATCAAGTTGCAGAAGGTAAAAGATGAATCTGCTTCCTGTATTAATTATTATTTAATAACAGCAGCTTAACAGCCACGTTTTCCTCTGAGGGGAGTTTCTGCCTCCCGAGGACTAAGGTTCAAGAGACTATTTGCTCAAAAGCACACCTTCAGTTCAAAAGCGGGACTTTGATACTTAAGTGCAGCAGGAAGTCTGTAGTCTGAGAAACTTGGGTGGCAGATGTACAAGATGATAACAAATAAGAGCTTCCATTTACCCCTGAAAGATTCCAGTGGAAATAATAAAGTGACTGCTTATTAAGAAAGAAGCTTCTACATAACGAACTGGACTAGTCCCAGTTTGAACAAAGACTGGGAATCTCTGGCATGTGTTAATAGTCTGTGTCATAACATGCCAGGAATTCAGGTTTGTACTTTAATCTGATCAGGTTCATACTGTCTTCTAGATTGTCACGTTTCTATTTTCTTTTTTGTCAGACAGATGACAAAGAAGTTTGGCAAGCCTGCAAAAAACAGCTGATTTAACAGCTGATAAGACATGTCACAGTAACATCACCTGATCCGTCTGAGGAAGACTACAGATGAAGTCGAAACATGTCAAGGTAACAAAAAAACGTATTAATCTGTCAGACAAAAAATGAAAATAGAGACTTGAGGTTTGTGTTTTACAGTTTTCACTAAAGACAGAGTAGAACTAAAAAGAGGTGAGTACATAATATTTAAATTCCACAAACTCATCAAAAACTTTCGGGGACTGTTGCAATGTCTTTTTTTAACCAATGTACTACAACAAGCAAGGTTTACCTTTAGTTGTTGCACACACTAGTGAAGATGTGAAGCAAACTCATCAGTCTAATGCTTATTTTGGCAGGAATCTGCCACTCAGGTAGATGATAGGTCTGCTTAGTGCAGCCATGACTCATGGCAACATACAAAGTAATGACTTCTACTGTCCCATGTAATATGACCTCATAGTGCGCAGAAAAATATTTGGGTCTATGAAAAAAAAAAAGCTGGGGGACTCGAGGGTGAATTACAGCATGCAGATTATGAGCATTTTCCTTGTTGAGAGAAACCGCTAAACCGAAACAGAGCTAAAGGCTAGTAACTGACCTGGCTGTTTATCTCATGAGCGCTGGTAAAAGCGAAGACGGGCTTATCTGACACATGACTAACCTTTGTGTGGATGCTAGCATGAAGACAAGGTAAAGAAATTACTTTCCATAACAACATGCATACTGAAGCTCAATATAGTAGCTTGCCTTAGTATAAATCAAGTTAGACTGAATAAAAATTTTAAGAATTAATAATAATTTGTGCTTCATACACTACTACCATACAGTTTATAAAGAAATTTTACAATCACCTGACACGTAAATCCACTTGTATTCAATTAAATCAAACAGGAAAAATGTTTTAAAATCCCGTCTCTTATCTAGCTTGCATTGGTTTTGAATTTAATTATTTATAAATGTTAATCTAGACCCAAAATAACTAAAATAATAAGCCACGTGAAACACTTGACTGAAATCATGTGAATCTTTATCAACTGAGTGCTTGTTGAACCCTGTTGATCAATCACTCGCTTTATTTTTTTTAACTGATTTGAGACATCTGACATTAATTTGCATAATAGTGAATGGCCAAAAATACAAAATCATTCCAGGACAGTTTAATTAAGTCTGTCAGACAAATGTAGTCCAATAATCATTATAATCATTATTACAGCATCAGATTTGCTCCATCCACAAATTTATTTTAAGTTTGCTTTAGATGGCATAAATCCTGTAGCTGTCAGATTTGTTTTCCTATTCATCATCAATTTTCTAAAGGTGTAATTTAACTTTTAAAGACTGAGACACTAGAAAGCTTATTTTCAGACACAGGATGAACTTATAAATCCTTACAAATTTATTCCAGTGGAGTCAAAGAGTTCAAATATAGAGCTGCAAATGACAATAATAGGCCACTTTTAGAGCTCAGAGAAGGTCCCATAGATCAACACTTGAGCTCCAAACATGCCAAATAAAACCTTATATCACAAATGTTCAAGTTTGGCAAATCAACTGAAAACTGTAAGTAACAGTTGGGTTAACTTAGCTATCTAAGTTATCACCTTCAAGCTATTAGTCTACACTTAATGGTAAATGTTAATCTAATGACTAAATGTTATTATTTGACCCTAACAACACACATTTACGACTGAAACAAATGAAGAGGCAACTAAATTACTTGTAAATATAACTTTAAACATGACAACTACTTCAAATAACTCACATTGTTAAGCTCATGGCTTTCTCTATTCAAATAAAACATTCAAATGTAAGTTGATGCTAAAACAAGAGCTGAGATATACATCTATAACGTCATAATGTTCCACTACAAAAGTCTATAAGCAACCAGGAATTGCTGGTCCATCCAATCACAGTGCATGCACCGTCTCTGCCCCTGTGAGAGTGATGTCCATTGCCACACTACAAGTGCTGGCACAAAGTCCTGGATTCATCCCACCGCTCCACGTGGTCAGCATTAGACTCGGGTCATTAAACACAAAGCTTTTTCTTTTGTCTTGTTTATCTATGTTCAGAAAGAAATCAGTAAAACAATGGATCTGAACCATCTGGTGAGCTGGAGGCCCAACAGTCACCCACAGAGCAAAAGTAACTGTGGGTAATGAGGTTTACGGAAGTGAAGATGGGTTTAATCACAGTAACAGTGCAGTATATTCTGTTCATAAAGTGACAATAAAGTCAACATTATTGTGTTTTGGATTGACCAACGAAGAGCAAATGCAGTTCAGAACCAGCAAACTGATCTTGAACGTTACAAAAAGTAACTGATCTAGAGAAATCTTTACATTTAAGCAGCTGGAAGCTGCTTTTCTTCTTGATCAAATAACACACTACATGGCTTGATCAGAGAGCTACACCGTGAACTCATCGTTTCTCTTAACTAATAGACTCACTGTTTCAGCTCTATCGGGAGCTTCTTGTGAATGACAGGCATGTTGACCTGCAACATCTTTACTACACCCACTTCTTAAAACTTGGTGGTGTGCAATGTCACAGAAGAAAACTGTGCGTCTACCTCCAAACGACGTCAAGAAAATAACGTTGTTTTTTAGGAATTAATTGATAATGTTAATCAACAAAAAAATGTAATCCTTCCAGACATCCTTTTCCAAATCATGTCAACATTTGTTGGTGAGTTGACTTGATAGAAGCAGCTGTCCACTTGTGTGATCATGAAATTGCCCTGAGGCGTACTGTTGCAACCTGAAGCTGAGCTGTGTGGAGGCTGGAAAGCCGCATGGCAGAGCTGCATGTTAGAGACACGCTGCAAAGCCACAAATAACATGGCGCGACTCTCAACCCGCACAATCCGTTTACCGAGACGTGTAATATACAAACCTGAAAACAAAACTGGAGTGAACTCACCTTTGAGACGGTCATGTGGCGCGCGGGGTGCGGCGGCAGGTGGTGGTTTTCCCTGGAAGAGGTCTCGCCGCGGCGGCGGTGGAGCCGGTGCTGCTGCTGCTGGAGGCGCTGGGTCTGTGTTTGGTGTGTGTGGAGCAGTCGCCTGTGCAGGGACTAGTCGTGTTACATCACCGGTAGTAGGTGAATGGTGTTCACTGTAAAAGTCATGATGCCCGGCTTAACCTTGAGAGTACCAGAAGTCTGAAAAAAATAGAAACTTACAGGAAGGACGATTCCCTCCCCAACCTGGAAAAAAATATCCCAGGAGGCGGAGGTAGGAAGAGGAAGAGGACGTTGGATGAACAGAGATGGGAGCAGAGGATGGAAGGAGGAAGAGGAGGGAGGAGCGAGGTAATCAGGTTGATTTTACGCATGTGGCATCAGTGTAGGGCTGAAATAACAAGAGCAAGTCAAATAAAAACCCTACACAACATTGAACTAGTGCTGGGGTTGGATTTTACTCTGGTTAAAACCAGCCCAAGTAAGATTATATACAATACTAAAGTATACTTTTCATGACGTCACCTTTTATTTTTACCAACTCATGATGAAGGGAGGTCCGGTTCTTTTCAAAGATTCGGCTGTTTTGGCTTGGGTTCTTTAGATTCGGCTCTTATGGCTCCAAAAAGTCTCTTCATTTTAAATCTTAAAGACCCTTTCTATTTTAGCCAAATTTGGTAGTTATGGTTTGTGTGTTGGTAAGAATACTTTTATTAAATGTTGTAATAGAAGCCATTTTAGTTTTGTGCATTTTTTTAATAAGGAAAAAAAAGCTTCAAATGAACTTAACACAGCTAGACAAACAAATCAATTCAATCATTAGTTCTTGTTTCTTCTATTTCTCCCAATGCACTTCCATTTAAACCTGTGTCAGCCCTCCTTTCAGTGTTGCCAGATCTTGTGAGAAATACAAGTGTGTGTACGCTTGTGTGTATGTATACATTTCCTTATTTATTCTCAATTATTGCTGCTCTGTCAGGTGAAGTTGTGTGCATGTGTGTGGGTAGGGGCGTTCAGACATGATGGCCACAATAACCAAGAAAACAGGCCTGTGGACACTAGTTCCTGGAAAAAAAAGAACAGTTTTGTTCATGTTTCCCGATCTCCAGCCAAGGGTTATTGCCTGATTGTGGATTGTTGAGAAAGAATAAGGACGACTACAAAGAAAACAGGACAAGCCCAAAAAAAGCAACTACACTTAAAAAAATAAGCCCAAAAAACCTGAAACCTGTGGCTAATGATATTTACAAGCAACTTTACATAAAAACAAGCCCAAAGTTGCTTGAAACAAGGGGACTTGGCAACAATGCCTTTTTCCTTCTTTTACGAAATGATATGTAGTCTGTCCTCACGTGTGATTGGTCACAGGGTTTGCTAAACAAGAAAAAATCCTGCTCCCACCTCCATGGTTTCTCAGCAGAGCTAAACAGAAGGGGCTAAAGAATCAACTCTCACTCTGACTGAAGGTGTTGTCTCGTTTTCTACAAAGAACTGGTTCGTTTACAATCGACACATCAGTGCTTATACTGTCAGATATAAAAGCTCATTTCAGCCACTATAACTCCGTCAATGAGATTAAAGTTATATCTCAAGCCTCTTGCTTAGTTTCCCAACCAATTTGAACTAATAGCTTTATTTTTATTAAAAAAGAAAAAAGTTAGAATTTTGATACTTTTTTTAAATAACAGAAATGGTGGCATTAAGCTGCCACAGGGACACCGCTTAATTTGCTTTTCCACAGCACAATATTAAGTGAAATTTTATGAAATGGTTTTCTTTTGTTTAAATCAAGTTTTAAGGGGGCTGTTATTTTAAGGAAAAATAAGCTGACATGGTCCAGCTGCTGTCTTTTGATTTATGACTGATCAGAACCTCCAAACTGTAATTGAAACATATAATTAATGTTTGTGTAACAAATGTAAAACAGTCACGTGAAGATGATCCAGTGTGTGTATAATACAAAACTTAACAAAGTCAGAAATGTTAAAGACATGCTTTAGGCAGGCCAAATGTGTGTGGTAGGGCACCGATCTTGATCTCAGGATGTTCATTGCCCCCCAGTGATGAAACACAGCTATTACAACTATATATATAATCAAAGAGGCCGTTTTTCATAATAAGCCTTCCCACTAGACTGACACAATCAGACAATTATTTCGGACAAATAACATTTAAACAAGAAGTGGAGCAGGGAAGAGATTTGCCTCATGCCTTTATTATTTTAGAGAACTCTATTCACAATCAACTTACTGGTAATTAGCTCAGATAAAAGTTAATTAGCCATGAATGCTGCCTTTATCATGGATCCAGTCATCAAATTTTATCTGAGCTAATTATCAGTAAGTTGATAATTAGCTCAGATAAATGTTGATTAGTGATGAATGCTGCTTTCATGATGGATCCACTCATCAAGCATCATGAGTTTGCATTAAACTTAATAAACTCAAACCATTTTGTATGTTAACTTACGTTTGTGAAGCAAAGAGCAGACATTTGCAAACTGCCTGACTGAACAAGAAATCACAATAGCATGCATTATAATTTGCATGTGATGGTGAAATTTTCCGTGTTCACTTTCAGCCCCACACTACAGCACACAGGATGAAAATTTGACTGTCTTGTCTGTATTCATATCTTCAAAAACTAAAATGAGTCATTAAGAAATCATATACATACATAGATATTGTATATAATTTATAAACCTCGCATCTTTAGCAGCTTAACAGCTGTTGCTGTAAAACATTCAGCAAATCAGACTGAAGGATTTTCCTTTTTTACTTAAAGTAAATTAGTAATGAAATGTAGTATTAAGTTTGCAACATAATGAAGAAAATTAAACTGAGATTTCTTTACAGCCATACTTTCCATTTTACATGTCTGATTTATTAAAACATGGGACAATGTATCTGTTTAATGTTGCAGCTTTTTAAGCCAAAAGACATTTTTTATGCTGGAAGTTTCCAAATGACAAAGATAGGCCCAAATACAAAATCCAACAGGAGTTACAGAAAAAGCTAAAAGTTACTTTTTAAACTCACAAGTTTGTCTACTTTTAAACAAAATCATCAAACCCGTGTGTGGGGAAAAGCCTAACAGTGCCCATAGGTTTTCCTTAAATGGTGCTATTTTAAGACAAAATATGAGTAAAATTTCAAACTATGTGAAAAAGTAGGCTGCACTTGAACTAGCCATGAAACCTTTAACACTTGTTTTTAGCAATTAAAAGTATAGTAAAGGCACAGGCAGCTTTAACCTGCGTAGTTTAATCTACAGTATTTTGTTCTTGGTGACATTCTTTAAAATTGGGCTGCTCTACATCACTGGTACTGTAGTAAAGTCTTTAAACATTCAAATAAAAAGTTTATAATCTGAAACAAAAACAAAAAGTCTCACTGTTAATTTAGTAAAATTTAATATATCTACAATTACTCTTCCACATGGCATTCAGATAGATTCTTTATTCATTTCAAGGTGGATCTTAAATTGATAAGTTACTCAGTATCATACAGAAGCTAGATGCCAGTAATGGAAAAAAAGTTGCAAAAATACTTTTTTTTTTTTTTTGTCTTTACATGTTTCCATCAGTGTTTTGCAGCATATTGCAGAGCAGTTGGGTTGAGCAGTCAAGAAAGGTAATAGAACAATTGAGTGTTAAATACTATAATGCCAACCTCATACTGACTGAAGACAGACAAATCCAGAGTAAAGCACAGTGGTATGTTGGAGGAGTTCCTAATGCTCACACATCCCAGCGGTGCGAGCAGTGCATGATAGGAAAGTAGCCCGTTGATCACTTCCATCGCTTCTGTTTACAGCTGAATTATGCTACTTATTAAAGCCTCCTCTACATTTTCTAGATGACTTGTGAGTTAAAATTAGTCTAGCTTTTCTGTTGTGATTAGAAACTATATGACAGTTCATTACTATAAACAGGACTGGTAAAATCCATCACAAACAGATGGAAAACATAGCAGAGATGAATGCACTGACAAGTTCAAATCTCTTAGCTTTCACTGAAAACTGAATTGCTGGAAACAAGAACCTCAACTTGAACAAAAAAGCTCAAAAAACTAAACATGCACATATGATGTGATGGGGGTAAAGGAGATAAAGACAGCGTGGCAGCTGGGTGGAGAAACTGCATTAATCAGTCCTATTCTTCAGCTTCTCAGGTTCGTTTCTGCAAAGTCTTTTCTTTCCTTCTGGCAGACAAATGCACATTTTTCCTGCTTTTCTTGTCAGCGTTTTTTCCTCTAGTCCTCATCTTCATCCTCCTCATCATCGTCTGTCTGGTCCCTGGCATCAATGTCATCTTCATCTTCCACCTGTTAGGAAAGTGCCACAATCTAACTAGCGCAAACAGACAAAAAGCTGTGGATACAACGCATGTTTTTCTAGCTACTCCTCTACACAGTCACTACTCACCACATCTGTAACTCTACGACCAACAAGGTAAACTTGCTGATTTCAGAACAGATTACACATCACAGATATTACCAAAGCACTATTTTGTCCAACAATGTGGAAAAATATAAATATTTAATGGATTTTTTTTTAGGTTTATGACTGGATGTAATGAGAGTTAACTGTTGCTTTTTACCGTCTCTCCCAGGTCTTTGAGTCTCTGTTTGAGGCTGTGAATTTTCTGGTCCTGATCTGCTAGCAGCATCAACAGATCATCCTGCTCCTTCTTGGACTCTTGGACCTCAGTTTGAAGTTTTGCCTTCTCAGTTTGCAGGACGGCCACCGTGCTCGTGGCTGAGGCCAGCTTCTGCTCCAGATCTACTCTGCTCTCCTATAGCACCGAGGAGGAAGGGCAAAAGACAGACATAAGGAGTCATAAATCATTTCTAGATACAAATGATAACCCAGAAAAAGTCCACAATTACAGAACATTATCCCAAACAGCTGGTGCAAAAATGTCAGTAAATAGGCGTAAAAGTTAATGAGCACAGTCAGAGATGCTTGCATACCTTAAGTCTCTTCATCTCAGACGTCTGTGCTGCAAGTCTGTTCTCGAGATCTGCCATCTTGGTGACATCTACCGAGTTGTCACTGGTGGGCTCTGTCGCAGATGACTGAAAGAGACCACCGAGAAGTTAATCCATTTAAATAACCATTGAGCATACTTCTAATTAAACTGGTGTCAATTTTCAGGATTTTTACCCCAGCTTCAACTCTTTTGAGCAGCTCCTGTTTCTCTGTCTTAAGCTGGCTGATTTCTGATGACTGGGACTGAACCTGACTCTTTAAAGCCTCCAGTTCCTGCAACCAATCACAAAAAAACAAGTGTATATACATCACATAAGAGTTTTAGATTCAAATTCAGTGGTAATATAAATTTTCCTTATTTGAAGATAGATAATCATTTTATGTCAAATTGTAATTGTAAATTGGAAGATGATGCAACATATTTTATTCACAGAGCTCATTTACAGTCCAAAATCAAGTACCACACAGAGCCAAAACATGAAACTGCCCCATGTCTTTGTTCATAGCTAATATGTACTGTGTGTACAGCAGATTTTTTTATGAGTCAGACAAGCATCCATATACACATGACTGGTAAGCATGACATTTTGAGATCATTTTTTCAGCTTATCTATTTTGACTAGACCCCAGACGTCAGCCCCACACAGCTGCAATGAGAGACAGCTGTTTTTCAAACAGGTATAAATTCATTAGGTTTTTCTTTTTGATCACAACTAGTTAGTTTTGGTTTTAGAGCCTGCATGCAAGATGGTAAAGCAGGCAAACGTGTAGTGCAAAGAAAAAGTTAACTATGTCAGATCAGAGCTGGAGCTGATAAATAACCACAACTACTACAAAGTCATGTGACATGAGACTGAATGCCAATTACATTTTTAATGCTGCACTTGAAAGGTCAGACCTTACTGGAAAAAGAGCTAAATAAAAATCTCACCTGGAGCAGCTCTGTGTTGTCCAATCCTCCTGCTGAACCCTCTGCTGTCTGTGCTGCAGACTAGTAGTTACACACAGTAAAAACATGCAGTTAGTTTCACTCTGTAAATGGAAAATAATTACACTTAAACATCTACAGTTTGGACAAAAGTAGTCAGTATTAATCACACACTGCTGGAAGGTGTTTGTTGCTTTAAGTGGTTTTGGTTAAGACTTGAAACTACATGGAACTACAAAGATAACAGAAAGCAGCTTTATGCCAGTTTTGACCATGTGCCAGCACAGCTTGTCTGGCTGTATTTGAAGCTTATACACACACACACACACAAACATAAAAATCAACTAACCAGGTTGTTAATTAGTGCATCTTTTTCACTGAGTTGGGTCTTCAGAAGTGTGTGCTGCTTTCGAAGCTCCTCCACCTCCTCTCTGAGCTGGGAAAGCTCTTCTGTCTGCAGCCCGTTCACCTGCGAGTTGTCTCCCTGGTTGTTAGACTGGTTCTCCTTGCCTGAACATAACCATCCAGAGACACATGCACTTACAGCTACAGCAACAGGAGGGATATGACAGCTACCCTAAACCTACAAGAAAATTCCAGCAACAGTTAATTTCCTTAAGGAGTCTGAACCAGTAAATGCAGCGCAGAACTAATATAACCTAATTTAACAATCTGGATGTAATCATATTAGAAAAAGTGTAGTGGGATGATTATTTATAGTTGGTTGACATGGTTTGGTTAACTCCTAGATAAAGCAATAGACAGAAGACCACATAAGCTATTGGGTATTATAAGTATTAAAGTGCAGTGTAAATAGTAAATTCATGTTATTTGTCTTTTTTAAATAAATAATTCAATATATAAGACAAATAAAAAAACTACAATTTTTCCTTTCCTCTATGGCTGCTTCTTTATTAAAAGCTTATCCATTCACAAGCACCTCTTCGCAGCGTCATAAGCTAAATCAAGGATGGAAAGACTGGTGAGTTTAAGCTCTTTTCTTTACACAGACATGTACACAGTTAGTAGGTGCTGCAGAGAACCCACCTAATTTTAGCTTGAGTATGTTGTAATGATCTTTATGTTGCTGGATCTGGCATAGCTGCTGAGTGATTGTAGTCTGCATCTGTTCACTCTGAGCGGTCATAGATGCCACCTGCTCTTTCAGTTCCTGGATCTGAGCATCCTGATGATCACAAAAACAAAATGAGAGGCGTCAACAGGAAACTACACTAATTAAATATGTAGGAAAATATACACTGAAAAATCTTGGAACTTAAAATGGCAATTCTGTGTACCTGTTCTCTAATCAGGTCTTTGTACTGAGTTACAATGTTGTCGTGTTGCTCTAACGTCTTCTTCACCTCCTCTTCCTTCTTCTCCTCCTCACTGGACTTGTGAATGGCTTTAGTTATCACACCTGTGTACGTCAGAGAAAGTATTTTCATTCTAAAAGTCCTGTTGATAGTGAAACTGTCAGGATGAGTGGGACCATCACTAAATATGAAAACAGAGTTCTTGACTGACCCTCCAGTTCTTTGACCAGCTTAGTGAACTCGTGGTCAAACAGCATCTGCTCTGGAGACGGGAAGACAGGCTGCGGCTTCAGAGCCGCCCGCGAATACAGTTCATGTTTGGTGATGAACCCCAGTTTCTCTACAAAGTTCTCCTTTCCGATGCGTTTCTCAATCAGCTGCTTTAGTTTCTCTCTAAAGAGGATGCCAAAAAAAAAAGAAATAAAATATTTGTCAACCAAAAACACAGCACTGCTGGTTGACTAAATACTAAAAAAAATATACTAAAACACATCTAACCTTTCACTTGTCAGAAAAATAGGAAATTTAAATTCTAAAATTACACTGTGCTGCCAATTATCAAAAGTAAAATGCATCAGAGCATGAAAATGTTGGATTAATTACTTGGTGTTGTTTTCCAGTGAGTTGTCGTTATAATAGATGCAGATGCCGAGCAGCAGCGCACACAGACCCTGAACGAGCCTTTCATCTTCCCCCAGGTTCTCTGAGATCTGGGCAGTCAGCTGCAGGAGTCACTCGGTCAAGGATTCAATCATGCATCATCCCACACTCTCAGAGAATAAGTTTTGCCTGTTTTTTCAAATGAAGCTAAATTTATGAGTAAAGAGCTGAACAAAAATGAATAATTTGACTGTTTGTGGGCAGCTTCAAGGATACAAAGGGAACATTATCCTGATTGTGTAGAAAGTGTGTGACAGCAATCGGACAGTTGCTGATCCACGTACACAGCAGCATGAGAAGGCCTACCCTGGTCTGTACTTTACTGCCCTGTAGAGTATATAAAAAAAAACAAACACAAATATCTTTGCATGTGCTTCTGAAGAGTTACAGGGACATGAGTTAAAAAGACCAGATGCTAAACTATTAATACTTCTGAAAAAGAACATTTTAGACCCAAAGGAAGCAGATGCTGACAGAACAAAATTTAGTGCAACGGTACATGTTATTACATGTACTCTAATAACATCTCAGAATAAATCCTCCCATTTAAATCAAATCCAGATAGAAAAATACTTCTTAGCAAACAATTTACATCAAAATCAAGTTGGAGCAATTTCTTCAAAGTACTTATTTAGTCTAAATTAGTTCCTAAATGGGAGAAAAGTAAATGGCTAAAGTAAATATTTACAAAGGCAACTGAAATTTGAAATTATGTGAGTGCTTAAATAACCATTCATTTTGCTTCAATGATGTTTCTAAGAAATTAAGTGATTTACCACAGCCTGGATATATGAGGGCTAGAAGTTATAAAAGAAAATAAAAAAATAGAACAAAATTTAAATACATTAGGTTTTCCAATTTGTAAAGTATGGAAATGGTTTAAGGTAATTTACTAATGCTGCAGATCACAACCATTAAAACCGTTAATAGGGTTATAATAACTGCACAACACCAAAAACATTCAGATACTCTAACAAAGTTAAGACTGTAAAGAGCATGCAATCAAGTTCAGCAAAATTTCATGAAGAAATTTTTCTGTGTCTTACTTTCTTATTCCTACAACAGCTAAATCAAAGTGTCCTAAAACTGCAATATTGTTTACATATATGAGCACATGCAAAGCATAATCCAACAAATATGCTTTCCATGAAAAAAAAAAGAAAAAAGGATAAAATTATTTCCATGAAAACAACTGTGTGAAACATTTAACATGTTTAAAGATTCAGTATATTTTTCTTAATAAAAGCAAAAACATTACTTATTTGTTTCAATCTGCCAAAGGAAAAATGGTGATTTTCATGGAGTTGTAATACAAAATGAAGAAGTTGTGCAGAATAAAATCTAAACTGCAGCCTTAGGCTTTCTATCAGCTGATGCATTAACAGTTAATGCACAGCATGCTTTAGACAAAGAGACACCGTCTTCCTGCATTGAAACAATGATCCCATACATGGCAAGCATGAGATCTGAGCAATAAAGACCAAGGATAAAGCTTAATAGCATAACATACAAAAAAAATAAAGTTTCAAAAATCACCTTTTCAGCTTTTGTCTCCAAATGTGAAGTAATGCAAAAATAAGGAGTAAAACAAAAGACAAGAAATGACCAACGGTATCAAATGAGGAAAAAGTTCTTTTAAGACTTCAGATTTGTTGCTGAAAAACAATCAAGAGGATCAGGGGCTTCTTTTTAATCTCATTACTGACCCCTTTTCCGCTCTTGCAATCCTTTTCTTTCCTCATACACCATCATACATCTCATGTCCTGACCACCAACCTTTAGGTACCAGAATTGTTCTGCATATGTTCTGGGTTGGTGTCATGCACAACTTTGTCGCATCTAGCTGTTGCAGCATTTTGCTGCCACTTGGGGGCAGTCTAAAAAAGCTATGCAGGCCACTCTTGCTTATGTTCCTATCTCTTTGGCTTTGAAGTGCCATGAAAAAACACAATTTAAATGTCACAAAGATCTGCAAAGTGTCCAAAAAATCACAGTTCTGTGCAATTCCTTTTTTCCTACAAGCATTAACTTAACCAACCAGCTTGCAACCAATACATAGGTTTATGTCTGAAGACTTCACTATTAGTTTTGGCTAAGAGCCACTCACATTGGTACATATGTGTACATATGGCTCCCCTTTTAGTCACAAGTGTCTTGTACAGTGATAATGCAGGACACAGAGATCATGCTCATGTAAGAATGTGTTGAGTTGTACCATTACAACAATTCTCTAAGCAAACCAGCTAGACCTGCTTTAGTACACGATCCAAATCTCTCCTAAAACCTGCCATGTTGAGCATACAGGTTGTAGCTCAGGGGCTGGAACTTCAAGAAGAAAAGTAGATTTTATTCAAAGTAACACAAAGATATGAGCCACAAAGAAGGAGGCTCTTATCGAGGCTTGGGAGGTTTATCAGTGCAGTAAGGGTTATCTATGTGTGACGAAAACAGAAAGACAAGAACAACATCCTCTTATCTTTTCAGCCTGTCTCCCAATAACAGAAGACTTCTATCATTTGTATCTGCAGTCTCATTGTTTTCGTTCACTTCCGAGGGTAAGATCACAAACACTGATTATTAAGTGGTGAATCTGGAGGCTCAGCTCAAACAACTTGAATCCAATATGAACGGGGCAATCTCCAAGGAGAGCAATATGACGTTCCCCCCCAGCTCCTTTACGTGGCGTCACTTTCAACACAGCATCTGTAATTTAAACAAACAGTTTCTCACCTTTGCAACTAATAAAGAATTACCTGGGCACGTGATGACGCAATTAGTGTTTGTCTGCAGCTTAACCTCTTTCAACATTTTTAGCAGACTTACACATCTGAGAGTAATGAGGTGGTTAGGCAGTAGCGTTAAGTGTCTTGCCCAACTGAAAGATGTTAATATTTGCACCTATGTAATATGTCCCTTGTGGGATTCCAACTCGGGTCTCCCACATGGGAGACTAATGCCCTGCAAACTGAGCTATCCAGCTGCTGGTCAAACCTGCAGGAGTTACTTCATAAGCATGATTATATACAATTAAGCAAGATTAACTCCAATCTGTCAACACTAGAATGTTGTTATTTTACGGAGATGTTTGTCAAGACCTTTTTTACTGCTCTAGCTGTTAGCAATTACAGGTTGTAGACAAGAAGACATCAGCCACTTCTTCAATAACATTGACGAGTTTAACAATCAGAGCGTGTTTGTTTTTGTTAAGCACACTGCCATGTACTCCCAGAATCCCCAGAGAATGATTTAAGAAGGAAGCCCTTGAAAAATCTGAACCCATGAGCAATATGCAATATTACTATAGTATATGTCACAAAGCCCTCAATGATTTGTGTTGTGTTTATAAGAAAATACAAGTAAATGACAACAATGAAGGTCCCTTGCTTGGACAAGACCCAAGGTGCAGCACACATTTCCTAAACAGACACATAAGGACTAGCAGCACAGCAACCATCCAAGTTCAAAGCTCAAAGCAAGTGTTATGATATCAGCACAGATAAAAAGAAGGAAGAAAAAAAGACATTGCTTTGTCTCTTTTCTTTGAACGTCTCTCGTCTACTTCCCCACACTGCACTAGTCAACCTTGTAAAAGCAAACATAGCTTCCATATCTGTTGGCAGTTTACCTGTCTTCCATCCTAAAAAGGATAAACATGTTAGACAAGGTGGGGAACTAATGTGTTAAAAGAAAGATCCACTGACATGTGGACCACCAAGTCTTCTAGTATAGTATATGCCAAGCCAAAATAACCAGGACAGGTGCCACCCAAAGCACACACATACACACTACATAGGAACTTTACTCACCCGCCGGACGATCTTATCACCCTGCAAAACCACAACAATGTGACACTGTTGTCTTCACTGTGGAATACAATTCAGTATTTACCTGTGTCAAACAAGTCCTGTTTTTACACACACTTCTATACTATGAAGACACAGTCATATTGTTAAGTCCTACCTGAGACAGGATGTTGGTGCACTGCTGCAGAAGGGAGACAGGGGGTTTGCCCAAGCTGGTGGCAAGTTGAACCCTCAGTAGCTGCTCCTTCTGAGTGAGGTTGTCCTGCAGGGCATGGGCCAAGGCCACAGCAGCACACCAGTTGGAAAGAGAGTCTGCTGAGAACAAGCCACCGCACAGAAGTTGGCCTGCTGAGATGGAATTGGCTGGGAAAGAAAAAAAAGTCAGCAATAGTTAAGATCCTTGCTTGTTTTAAGTGGCTCGTATTGTTTAGGATTTTTAACTACTTCTAGGAGAAATTGATTCAGATTTACCATCAATAGTCGAGGGCAATAGAGTAGCCACTATCTCCCCCTGGCCCTTCTGATTTTTGTAAAGGAAACACTGGAAACAATAAAGGACGGCACAGCGAAGCACAAATGGTTGTCTCTCATTTACCATGGACATGAGCAGCACCACAATGGCTGGTCTGTAGGACATGAAAAAGACACATCAAGTTAATCAAAAGGAAGCACTTCATTTTGATGGATATAGAAGATTTTAAACCCAGGTGAAAGATTTGTAATACCTTGGTGGGTTTGAGGGGGCGTTGACAGAAGCAAAGTAGTCCTGGTTCACCTGTGAGCCCCTGATAACCTCTGAAACAGTGTTGATAGTCTGAAAGAAAGCAACCCGACCAAAGTCAAACACGGTGGACCTCCTGTTTAGAGACAGGAAACTGTAGGCTGGGAGTCACTTGACTGGTTAACAACAGTTGATTACCTCAGTGAGGATGTCAGCGGGCACACCAGTGGCCATAAGGATGGTACACAGCTGCTGCAAGAGGCCACACTGGTACATTGATTTCTGACAGCTGGCTGTAGCTCCAGGTGAGTTCACTGGTGATACCATCACTCGCACCAGCTGGAATTACAATGTTGTTTGAGATTTTAACGTGTATTAAGATTAAAACAACAATTAGACTTGGTTGTTGTGCTCTACCTGGAGCATGAGGTGGAGGTTAGTGACCTTCTGTGCCGACCAACCGGAGTTATCATCACCAACCTCGAACCAGGGCTTCATTCTCTGGATATAGGAGCCCTCCTTGAAGAAGTTCTGGTTAGAGCTGTTGTTCTTTAAAAGGTTAAGTAGCAAAAGCAAACAGTCCTCCACCACAATACCTGCACACAGGAAGGAGGCACAGTTATATACAAAACAATTGTAAATTTTAAGTGACAAAGCTATAGTAAAAATCCATTCACCTCCATCACTGCTGCCCTCTTCTGCGATGATATCTAAGAGACGCTCAAATGCATTCTCAAATGCCACAATTTTCTGAATGGCTGCATTGCTTTTAGTCAGCTGCTGAAGTAACAGCAAGCCCTGTCGCGAGCGGAAAACAAGAGGTCACCTGCTAATGCAAACCTGAACTATTTCAGATCAAAATGTTTAAGAATGGAAGATAAATGTACTCACATCATTTCGAATTACTTCTCTGGAATCTGCCAATAGGTCCATTAATCTGGAAACACCTGAGAAAGGTAACAAAAAGTGTTGCCTCTAAAATGACAGATGGCCTAAAGAGGCTCAAGCAAATAGATGAAACGATAATAAAGACATGTTGTAGAGGACCTGAGTTAAATCAAGTTAGACCTAAAGTGGTAAAATACTCACCCATGGGGCTAACCAGAATGATCCCCTGCACCTGGACACCCTGGTTCTTCAGGAGAGCGGTCAACAACTTCACCCCCGGCCAACGGACATGGAAGTCGAACTCCTAAAAATCACGGGAAAACGTTAAAGCACTAGCAAAGGGTTAGCCAAACAACGCTGACTTTTTACTATGGGACAAGAAATGGTACAGTACCTCCAGTAGAGTGAGAAGAAGCATTATGTGTTCTGGGTCCTGGATAAATGTTTCTGTGAATTGGGCACCGAGGTCATCTGCCTGCTTCTGGGCATTCTCATCTGCAAAAGGAAATTTAAAACTAATTAACTTTCTTTAAATCCTAGAGCAGCTGTTAATCTACTTGAGAGATGGGCTTGTTTGTTAATAGCAATCAACTCAAGCCACAGAGGAAATAACAATCACATCAGTTCCCAAAATGTTGCAATATGATGAGAAACCACATTAAAAAACACTGCAACTTCTCCAGGAGTAACACGATGAATAAATGTGCACATGTTCACTGCAATCTAATAAAACATTCATCACAGATGACTAATTAAATGAGTTTCATTACCCTAAATTACAAAATGTTCATCTCATACAGGTCAATTTAGATTATGTCAACACATTATATAAGAAATTAATCTATAAAAGCCATGTTTTTGAGCTCCAGGAGTCAACATCACTGTGTGCACTACTTGCCGAGCACCAAACACAGAGGCTGGATGATGAGCATACGATGAAGATTTTAGCAGCTAAAAGACAGATATTTCCCTTAGGATGGGATGGAAACCAGACCAGAGACATTTATTGTCACCAGAGGAGCAAAAACTTTCCATGGTGTCTGTTGGCACATACCAAGATGTTGAGCAGAATGAAAATATAAAAGCAACAAACCCTGAAAAGTTAATGTAAGTTTAATATTAGCCTGCCATTGTTACTCTAAATACGCAACAGATCTAGCAACAAACTAATGAAGATTAAATTAAAGTTTGAAATTCTGATGAACTGACTGATACACACAATAAAAAACAACAAAAAGTTTGGAGAGAAAAAAATAAAAATAAAAAAGAACATTGGACAAAGAAAATGAACAAAGAGCGTTGTTTTATTATTAAAGCGTTACCATCCAAACACCCCCGTCACTTTTCTGCTGTAAACAGGGTTTAGTGAAGTTAGTAATCTTATCATACTACAGCTTCTGTTCATTTGGCTTGGTTTCAGTACTGGACACATTTTTAGATATCCCAAAGACAAGGAGAGGGGTTACGGCATCTGCGAAGGGGGTGTGGGCAGGGGGATTTAAAGCTTCACTCGAAAGCTAGCATTTATACAACTACTCTAAGTCAAGCATTAGCTGGCCGATTCTGGTGAAGACATGCCACACAACACAGCCTAGTCATTTATCAGCTTCTTTTTTTTTTTTACACCTTGTCCACTGCAGGTGTAAAAAGAAACAAAGGATTAACATGCTCTTTTTCCACATCCCAACCAAGTGTTGCTGGTGGTTAATAGGCTAGGCATCATGCACAGTCAAAAGTTTTACCTTCTGATTCATCTGTAGGGTTAAACATGGAAGAGAAGAGAGAGACGAGCCTTTACATAATGCACTCATGATCAGTATGTAGAGCAAGGGAATGCAAATGCCAACTGATGTAAAATTAATTCATTTACACGGGCATACTTAACAGTGGTTTTTTTTATCAGTTTAGACTGTTTATAGCTGCAATATACAATGAATGAAACGAAAAATACTTTATTAATATCAAGAGGAATTACCTTAAAAGTCTAGAAAATCATTAGATAAATGCTAATATGTATTTCTACTGGTAAAGATAAATTCTATTAGTTCAAACTGTAGCTGAATGATGTAATACCTTGTTCTTCCTCCTCATCATTGCAGATGATGTTGTAGAGTGTGTCTAAAGCATATCCAAGGATTTCAGAGTCAGATCTGTTTCAGTTGGAAGGAGAAACATAGTATTAAAAACAGTGTGTCAATGTTTGCAGAATTTTTAAGACAATAAACATAATGTATGTTTAGACAGTCATAAAGATGTATAAAATAAATTCAATCAGTAACCCAAAAATGATGATTCAGAAAACATTTCTGCAATTATTCTAAAACTACCTTATTTATTGACTGAAGCATTTACATACCTGTCAGTTTGCAGTATGTTAATCAAGTGATCCATTGCCTGAGTCCCAACTTCCATACGGTATTTCTACAAAAAAAGGAATTTTTATGAGACAGGCATACAAACATAACAAAAAAACAACAACAACATGAACTCCCAAATTAAGCCTGACAACAGACAGGAAGTTTGTGTGGTAAACCCTTATGTATTAATGCACAACCCTGTGCCTCCTAAACCCTTTATTCAAGGCAGATAAACTCATTAAACATGGTTGAGGGCACAGCTGGTAACAAAACTGTGAAGAGACATGAAAAGAGACATGGTGAAGGTTTGTCAATGACTAGTTCTCTCAAATCAGTTAAAATTTCACCAATCAGACTTATTTAATTCAGTTAATGGCATGTTTTCCCAGTGAGATAAATAACAATAGGTTAGCTTGAAAAGAAACAACTATTTTTAAAACAGAGATGTTTCTAATGTTTACTCAGTCATAAAAAAGGTAAATATTTGAACACCTCACTATAACACCTAGCAAAATTCAGCAGCCCCACAATTGCTGAAATGTTCAGCTTATTGAAAAACACTTGACTTCAACACCTGGACAAATTATCAACACAAATTGTTGAATTAAAATAACTTAATTCAACTGCATAAGGTTCAGATGCTCCAGTGTTGTTCAGAGTCTAACCTACAAGCAATCCTTTGTGTTTCATTAGCTCCAAGCTGGGAAAACTAGAGCTACAGTAGCACCAACTTTTCACTCGCCCACAGCTAAAAATCAGGGACTGGAAGGGTAGTTATAAAGGGTATATACCAAGCAGAACAACAAAAACTTTGTAACTGTTTAAAAAGCCTGAGTCTCATCTGTATAATCTAAAAGAACTACAAATAATTTAGTGCAAACATTAAGTCAAACAGCACAGCAGGTACAAAAGCAATAAAACAGGTTTTTTTTGGCTGTTTGTTTTAATATTGCAAATTAAAATTAGATTACGCTGTTTCATTGTGCAACACATAGCCGCACTATCACCAGAGCAACTGTGTTAACAAACAGCATTTGCAAATGTGTTTTTAATGCTGTAGTGTTTTATTACCAGTTAGCATTAATAGCTTGTATTGCAAAAAGTAATTAGAAAAGAAGTTCATATTACTGTACGAGGGCTAAATACTCATCAGCATTGAGACACAGCTAACACAGTGTAAACAAAATAAACAGTTCACACACTTCTATGTTCACATAGAAGTGTGTAAATGGAAATCTTAATATTAAGACATCAGTTTGCAGATGTCACACAATCTTCCAATTGTAAGGTCAGTAAAATGATCCTTTGCCATCTATCCTCAATATGTGTATGATAGTTATAAATGTAAAAATAGACTTAAGCGTACAGAAGGGCTATATGAGCGTAGGTGTGACAAGGTGAATGTGGCTTGTAATGTAAGAGAACTTTGAGTAGTCAAATAAGACTAAAAAAGGAGTATATACAGACACTCCGTTTACCAAAGGACAAGAGAAAATCGCTGATGTGTAAAGATAAACTGTCTGTTGTCTGTGGTTCTCTAGAGAAATGCCGAATACACTCCATGCATTTAATCTGAAGTCATTTTTATCTAATACTATACCTTAGAAAGGGACTTAAGAGCCCGGACAGCATCTCTGCGGTCTTCAAGAAGTGTTGAGGAGGCAACCCGGTCACACAGCTTCTGTATCTATTGATAAAGAAATCATCATTTGTTTTTCTATAATTATTTCAACCTCCCTGAGAGTACTTCATTGTTGACTCTTCTCTGCATCAAAACACAGATGTATCATGACTCAAATCTTAAACGAAAAAACCCAACAGGTTCAGCAGTACTAATTAAGACAAATTTATTACTCAAATATCTCATTGGTAAAACTTTGGTTAAACAGTGTACTTCAAGTAAAATCAACGTAGTAAATACACTGGTCAAGTGGACATTCAAATATAATTTCCTACAGGGGTTACACCAAAGACATTAGACATATAAGGTCAGCCTGTGACACATTTCTGTACCAAATGACTGAAATCATAAATTACAGAATAATAAAAGTGAACAATCACAAATATAATCAAATTCTAAGAATCATAAGTTGCAGTATAATAAGGCAATGCTTAACGTGGTGACAACGTTACTTTCAAGTTGCAGAACCCTTTATTTAACTGGGATCTGTCCTTATTTATATAAATGTTTTAAGTTATTCGTTGGGGAAAAATAAATGAATAAAAACATGGACCATAACTGATTAACTGACAGTTGAAACTGTTGATGCGTTAGTCTTTTGTGTCAGTTATGACAGCAGGAAAAGGACACATTCCCGTTGCTAGCTGACAGATTTGCTACGATAGCTAATTAGCCTGACTGGCTTCACTCGCATACATATTGTTTTGATATATTATTCTGTGTATTTATCTAAAAGGAATAAATAACAATGGACACAAAAAGGCGCATGTATGTGCTTTAAGTTTGTGAACATCGTGGTGAAATCATAGCTAGCCACAGCTAGCTGTGCTGGTTTCCTACCGTCTCCGCTCCGGACGGCTGCGGCCCGGCAGCCTGCCCTCCTATCACTCCTCTGAAGAAGTTCATCCTTACAGACTTCTTCTCTCTGGAGTTTTCAAAGCGTCCCTCTATTAAGATAAACAAGTGAACTAATCACTTTCTCTATAGCCCCAGTGAAATGTACATAAAAACTGAAGAAAGAAACAACACTATTATGATTTTTAAGTACACTGACCTAACCCGGAACACCAACGTCAGTACACTACGCATGCGCGCAAACGTGGCGCTACGTGGCCGACCAGCAGACGAATGAGCTATTTATTTAAAGGGCAAGAACAACCATTGATTTCATACTCTGCACTGTGTAAATATTTATGTGTGACGGTAAGAATATCACACATACACACACACACGCACACACACAAGAGTGTGTGTGAGACACAGGACTGTGTATCCTCACAAACACATACAAAAAAAAAAAAAAAAAATCTGGAAACAAATAAACAATAACAAATAATAATAATAAAATAAATGAAGAAATATCAAATAAATAAAATCCCATTACACCAATTGTGAGAAGCCATGTCACAATATAAAATCTAATATAATTGTAATATAACTGTATATATAACTGTAATATAATTGGCGCATTGCCATTAAGGAGATAGCAGAAGGAACCAGACTCCAGGCTGGTGGTCTCCACCTGGACTTTGTCAAGGTAAAGGCTCAAGTCACTTTCATATATGTTTGCCAAAAAAGTACAACATAGAATGATCCAAGATAAACTGTTTAATAAAAAACACAGCATATTTAAACTCTCAATTGCAAACTTAGATATATGATATATTATAACTTGGAACCTTTATTCAGGGTTTAAGATTATTTCTAGATTTCTTATCAAATTTATTCACTGTCAAGTCTCATATTGAAATCCAAAAAGACCATAAATTAGAGAAATTCTTTTATATACTTAGGTTTTGCATTCCCTCTCAGTACCCTTGTGTTTGTGCTGTCCCACAGTAGTTGGAGTGTTTGGAGAAACACACGCACACACACAAAAAAACAAACAAACAAAAAACACAATACAATACAAACAGGAGACATTCATACAACATTGACCATAAGACAACTCAGCCTTTTTATAGCTCAGTGATTGCAATATCTATTACAGGAAATACAAAATATCTGCAAAGTAACACAAAATAATATGACAGACTTAAGACCATCTCTAGCTTCAAGGAGCCAATGTCCCAGTCTGTGGGAGACCAGAGGTGGGCAAATGACTTGAACATATTTTTCAACAGATTTGATCAGGCAACTGCCCCTCTCCTTGCCAAGTCTCCTGTGCTGCAACACAACCATCACAGTCTGCACCCCCTGTCCACTGCTCTTCCTGTGCCCTTTCCTCGTGATCTTCAGCTCACATTCACCCAACACCTCCAGTTCACACTCTGTTTTGTGCTCCTCCTTTACACCTCCCTCACTCATCTGAAGAAGGCTGGAAGCACTGTGAGGATCATGTCCTTTGATTTTTCCAGTGCATTCAACACTATCCAGTACAGGCTGCTTGGGGACAAGCTGCAGCTCGCTGGGGTGGATCGTCATCTCACTACATGGATTTTGGACTACCTCAGTCACAGACCACAGTTTGTGAGGTTGCAGGGCTCTGAGTCGAATTGGCTGCTCTGCAGCACTGGAGCTCCACAGAGAACAGTCCTGGCTCCTTTCCTGATCACCCTCTACACTGCAGACTTTTCATACAACACACCATTATGTCATCTCCAAAAGTTCTGCTGACGACGCTGCTGTTGTTGGCCTCATCACAGATGGGGACGATAGAGAGTACAGAAGACTTATTCAGGACTGGACTCAAATTAAGTCATTAAGTCATTGTGCAGAACTTAATTTAATTTGATGCATGTGTGTTGAAGCAGGGATACATGGAAAACCTGCTAGATTGCGGCCCTCGTAGGACCGAATTGGACAACCCTGCACTAGAGTGAAAGCACTGCCAGCATTCAAAAGTGACCAAAACATCAGCCAGAAAGCATAGGAACTGAGAAGTGGTC
>JBAMHW010000004.1:14950701-14964728 GCA_037177495.1 Rhadinocentrus ornatus
CTCCCCCTCCCCCCCCCCCCCCCCCCCCCCCCCCTCTCCTCCCCCCCCCCCTCCCCCCCCCTCCCCCCCCCCCCCCCCCTCCCCCCCCCCCACAAACCCTCCACCTGCAACAGTTTTCTACTAGCAACAAGTTAAAGGGTAAACACAGTAAAATTAAGAAGGCAGCCAGCTGTTTATCACATCTGCTAAAGCCAAGAAGGTACTTCTGTCTCCACCCAGAAAGGATTGGAATGATTCCCAATGGACGATCCACTAATTGCAATTTTAATCACAGGAAAATGAACTTACAGTTTTCATGTGATGATACTTTACAGTTTGGTAAGGGAAGTGAAAAACAATTATCTCACTGCAAGTTTCTTTGCTCAATCATTTTACTCAAACAAAAGCCCAAGATTGGTCTGAAAGCATGATGGCTCTTCTTCACCACTCGACTGTTGATGTGATAAAATGTATGACTGCAGTCAAAAGACCATTTTAAGTTATTACCTGA
The DNA here is from genome assembly GCA_037177495.1 of Rhadinocentrus ornatus. NCBI lineage: Eukaryota > Metazoa > Chordata > Actinopteri > Atheriniformes > Melanotaeniidae > Rhadinocentrus > Rhadinocentrus ornatus. Next base: position 14,951,192 of record JBAMHW010000004.1, read on the forward strand.
CAAATCATGAGATTGAGGCTCCCATGAGAAGCACTCACACACTCAGACTAAGGGCGGTCATGTTTCTGTAGCATTAGGTCATAACTCGGTATATTAATATTTGCGTAAAACCCAATCTGACAATAATCTCAACCGGCCAGGGCCAATGAGCCCATCTTAAATACGTTGCCTGTACATTTGTTTAATTATGCGTAAGGGTAAACATTTTTATGCTGAGCATTGGTTCGCTGCCAGATGAAAAATTTAAAAAGGCTTTGTTCAGACCAACAGATTGTCCCAGATATATTGGAATTAGTGCAATACCGCCAGACAAGGAAGACCTTGGTATATTTGTCAAGAAGAATGCTACATCATTTTCACTTCCCATTTCAGTGCAAGATAAGATAATTATAACAATAACATCTGCCATGTTTTCCTTTCCAGCTGAAACCAAAGGCCTCCCCTTCCTACCTACCTACTAATGGTAAAAACACAAAATGATGCTTGTGCACAAGACAGGAGCCAACTAGTTTGGCATCCACAAAACTTCAACTTGCCTTAAATGAAGAGAGAGAGAAAAAGGAACAAAGAAAAGCACAGCGAAGAATCAGCGTATGAAAATACAAATGCATTGACAATAGAAAAGTGAGCAATTATTACTTGACTGCGGGCTGCAGCTGTGGCCAACCCACCCATAGATTATAAAATTGTTCATGACAAATAAACACAGACAACCTTGCGAGTCGATGGATCAACCCAAATGTTGCCATGAGGCGAGAAAAACTCCGACTGAAGGTCAGCCAGTTTCTGAATCACACATTTTAGCTTTTTAAACCTTAGCTCAACAAAATCATGACCTGATAAACCAAGAATTCACTGTTACCATCTGGAAATGTACCATTTTTTTGTTTGGAGAAGGGTAGAGAAAGTTCTTTAGACGCACCTCTAAAAATCTTTATACAAACAGAACTTGAGGCACCTATTGTCTCTACAAAACCCAGGACAGACAATTGTAAAATAAAAAGTACAAAACTCACAGATCATCTTAGGTAGTAAAACAGTATGGAAAAAATTAAATATGCACCTGATAAACATAAATCTTATGAATACTGTGAGTATTATTTTTAAGTCTGCTCTTAGCAGAATATAGTTCAAAATAAGCAGCTCTGTATACCAGGAGGCAGTGAGCCCCGAACCGCTTCACACTTCAGTAAGACTGGAAAAGGTGAAATAGAAGGCACCATCATGCTTTTATCAAGTCAAGAAAAATGAAATTATGCACAGAAAAGCAAAAACGTACAGTAAATTAGGACTTTTGCTGTACATTTATTCGGTTACTCCGCACCCAAGACAGAAGGGAGGGAAGGTTTCGTTTATCCCAGTTTCGCAGTCGAGCTGGCAGGAAAAAAAAACAAAAAAAGCTTGAAATCAAAACGGGAAAAAAAAACAAAAAACGAGCCCGCCATTATTACCACTCTGCTATTGCTCCTCCTCTGTTCCCCACTCATTTGGTGAAAGTCCAGGATTTAAACTTTTATTTAATTTACAAATAAAAACAAATATATAATGAAGATTTGCTTGTCATCTTGTCCATCCAACTGTATTCGAAGTGTAGTTTTGGGTCAAAAGTGTGATAAGTACATTGGTCACAGCAGTCAGGCTGTGAAAGAGGCCTGACCCAGTAAGTCGTATCACTGAGACCAAACGAGTCTCTCCAGCTGTGTTCAGAGCATGGATGTCAATGTAACACGACAAAAGCACCCATTAGTGCATACTGACGTGTGCATTATGCAATTTTGAAGCAGTGGTCTCTCAACAGGAAAAGTAAACAGCAAGGCTTTCCTCTGGAACAGCACAAATTTTGCATTTCACACTTCAACAGTAATGGGCAGAAAACTACAATATAAAATGTGCAATAGAAGATTTCGTGAAGCAACGCCTCTGTTAAGTCAAGGCATATAATCTCTTTTCAAAATGATGGGCTGTGTTGTAGTTTAAAGTCTTATCAGTCCCTCCTAATGTGGCAGACTACTCCTGGTTGGTTTGCCTTTATTTGTGAATTTACAAATTACAGTTTGTGGATTCTTGAGATACCCGACAAGGATGTTCAGCTCACAAATAATAAGCGAAATTTGTGTTTGCTTATTTTGTTTGGTCTATTTCACAAACAACTGGTTGACAGGCTGTCACATTCCAAAGCAAATAGAGAGAACACCAAAAAGAAAACAAAAATAAAAACAAAGAAAAACAAATATATACTTTATACATGAAGATTTCTTTTCCTTAGCAAGAACAGTTGAAGATGAAGAACACGATACTACTTCCACTCTGCAGGTGGTGCTCTTCTCAGCGGCGCTGGTTTGTGAAGCGGCCGTCTCCCTGGCCACCAGAGCCTCTTCCGGAGCCCATGCCAGGTTTAGGGGCCATGCCACCTCGAGAGGGCGGTCCCCTCCCATCGCGATCACGCATCATTCCACTTCCCACGATGCCCCGCGAACCTCCAGCACCCCGGTCGCCGCGCCTCATGTCTCTGCGCTCGTCGCCACCACCTCGGGTCTCTCGTTCACGCACTGCCCTCGTCTTCTTCTCCTCCACATTCAGGCGCACCTCACCTCGAAACATGATGGGCTGCAGGAAGAACAGCGCGGTCACTACAAGTTCCATATATTGCTTACTTGCAGGTCATTCACTTGTGAGCTCACAGGAATTTGTCATACCCTATGTAAACCCTGCCAGTGAAAGAATTTTAACTTAAGGGACAAATATTTGAGCCAGCAAAATGAAATTCACATCTTTAACTCCAAGGCATTGACGCAGCTGGGTTTACAGAGGTATAAAAAAAAATAAAATAAAAGAGATCCATTTAGTGATGTGTAGTTGTACATTTCTGCTTTAAAGCATCATAAACTGCATTGTTTTAATTCCATATGGTTTGGTATAGTACAGCATGACTCAAAAACTGTGCATGTGCAAATAAATACACAAATTATTTTGGAGTTGCTGCAACAGGACACACAAACACCAATGGTCCCTTTTCCATTCAGCCATTTCTAGAGTCCGGCATATATTTTACACACATCTTATTTGTGCACATCAATCCCATTTTAGCTGCACTTAATAGCAACTTCCTGTTACATGGCAAAAGATGGATGAGTAAAATTAGCATCTATTCATTGTAATAAGAGTTAAAATGCAACACCTAAATTACCAAAAGAAACATTTTAATTCAAATTGACCAACTTTTTTTTATTTAGCCAAAAATTTAATCCATGTCAGTATATGTAAGGGTTTGCCCTGAAGCCCTCAGGTTTGCCCTCAAGCTTTTTACTCAAGTACTTAAAGTAAAAATGGAAAAAGCAATGCCATTACAGCTAAAAGCTTGACCAATTTTATATTTAAAATGTTAATGTTGAAAAATTTTGGAAGCCATAGGCTACCTGTTCTCTTGAGGCTACATATGTCTGCAATGTCCTTGTTGGACTGTAAGGTGATTTGGGTCATGTACAAACAGGGTGTCTGAATGGAACGTGTTTATACTTTTTTTTCCTTTTTTTTTTTTGAGTAAATAGGGCATTAAAAAAATGCAAGGAGTAGAAGTAAAAAGTCAGCTGAAAAAAATGTGCTCCGGCAAAGAATAACCTAAAGTTATACCGAATGTAACTAAGTTTTTGTAGTTTGTTACTTGACATCTCTGCACTGACACAACTGCAAGCTTTAAATAACTTCCTATCTCATATTATAAAACTGATCAGAGCAAGATTGTATACAATATGAAATCCGTACGAGTTTGAGAGACTTGCTGTTTATTTTAGCTTATCGCTCCTGTAGTTTGTTTTTTTTTTTGTCACGTTCTAACATGTGTACCAAGTTTAATACATTTTTATGGAGGTGTACTCTTGTGGGGTCAAAGATTTAGTGTGATTAAATTTCTTATTGTAAACTGCCAAAATAGGTGGTGTTGACGAAGCAAATTCCCCCAAACATTAACAAACCATAAAATATTAAGTATGATGGATTTCCATTGGGGTATATCCCAACTTTGATCAGATTGTGGACATTCTGTGACCACCATAAAAATGCTATTAATTTAGATTGAGAAAAAAAAAATAAAATAAGAATTTACGTTTCAATAGGCCTTCACACCGCTTTGGTGTTCGGGTCTAATAAAGAAATAAGTCACCAAACCACCGCCAAATGAATGAGAGTGGGTAATGAAATGTTGATACATGCCCCTTCTACCTTGGCCCCCAGGATTCTTTGAACAGGATCAGAGTCATCGAAGACCACAAATCCAAAGTTTGGCAACTTCCCACCAACCCCCTTGGTGTTGATTCGCAGTTCCACCACATTTCCATATGCTGCAATGAGAGAGAACAAAAAATCATTGAACTTTGTATCACTTTTTTTCTTCCTTCCCCCCCGTTATTTTTAAAAATAAAGGAAATAAAAACTTGACTGATAAAAGTGTTGCTTTCATAGACCAAATAGACTTACTCATAAAGAACTCTTTGAGCTCATTCTCATCAATGTCATGTGGGAGGTTGCCAACAAAAAGCTGGTGGCTGTCAGGGTACCGGACAATCCGCCTGCTTTCCATGTCACCAGATTCAAGATCCCTGCCACCTGCAGATCAAACCAATAATACAGATCAGCGGCACATCGTCAGTTTCCCACTGATGAAAGAACAATCATCTCAAAGTATAAAAATATATGTGATCTAAAACATCGTATATACCTTTGTTAACAAAACTCAAGTGTGGTTTCCCCGTTTGTGACTCAGAAGATGCAACACCATCTAATTGTGACAGAAACGTGCAGATAGTGAGAGTGAACCAAATAAAAAAAACTGATGAACCCTTAATTTGTGGAGAAAGCATTACCAGGTCTGGGGCCACGCTGAGTGAAGGCCGGTCTATCACGTGCACGCTGGTCTCTGGGGCGAAGAGGTGTTGTTTGTGTCTCCGGCTTGGCTTCAGCTCTGGGCTATAGAAAGTATATTAAGTGAAATTTTATTTATGTCTTTCACAGATATATGCAAGATCAGACAAAATCAAAGCTGGATCAGGGGTGTCCTTGAGGGCCACAGTCCTGGAAGTTTTAAATGTTTCACCACCCCAATACACATAATTTAATGGCTCTCCTCCAACATCTTGGTGTCAAGTGCTGCACAAGCATGTCAACACAATCTGATTCAGGTGTATTGTAGCAGGAAACAAACTAAACCTGCAGGACAGAGGCCCCTCAAGGACTGACTTTGGACACCCTTGACTGACAATATGTATAAGCATTTAATATTTCACTTCATTTTATTTTAACTTCTGTAGTTATTTTGCAGTTAAAAAAATAAATGGCATTGAATGGTTGTTATTTATGTTAAAGAACTTGACATAAATAATCAGCTTTCGACTGAGAAAAGGGCGTGTAGATAAATTGTACATTTAGATGTCTGGTTTTATAACTTCAATTTACATTTTAATATTAAACCACATATTAAACTACATATTATCTCAGTTGGTCAGGTGTATTATCGTCAATGTTATGCTCCCCAAAAGATAAGATCAGCTGAATAACCAAGTAAATGACCAGGTTTTTCCTTCAGCGATGGTACGGGGTCACTCGAAGATGACAATGCCATGAATAACAACACGTAAGGTTTAAAAAAGTGCAACATCAGTCATCATCGATTGAAAATCCCCCACCCAAATAAATAAATATCACACAACTGAATAAAAATAGCCATTGCAACAACAGAACTACCTAAATAATCTTTTGGCAAATGCGTCTTTTTTTTTTTTTTCCTAGGCAATGTATAAACTCCCTCGTTAGTGGCTCACACCAAGACTTCATTAAAATAAATAACTCTGGTTTTATGAAGTCAAACAAATCATTACAGCGATTTACCTGTGAGCTTGGAGCTTTAACAACATGTGGCGATATTCCAGAGGAAGTGACTGTGCCAGTAGGAGGCAGGTTTTTACTGGTCACCAAAGCCCAGGAGAAAGTCTGTGAGGATAGCAGTAATGCTCTGTTAAGGCCACGCTGATTATGCTCAGCCACCAAACTTTGATAAACAGGTATGCATTTAAGCAAAGGTATCACATATTCATCTCTAAATTTGGCAAGATGTTGCTCATTTACTGATCTAATGACTACATTGTTGAAGAATCTCATTAAAATTCTAATTAAATTCCTTCCCGCATAAGATGCATAAAGCTACTTGACATAAATCACTGGTTCGTTTAAACTGGCTTAATTCAGACTGAATTTACCATTTTGCTATTAACTATATGTAGTATAGGGATGCATTAAGTAGTGCAGAGTTTGAAGAGGGTCATAACTATAATTTAGATTTGGTAAACTTAAGACAAAGTGTGGCCCTGTGAACTCAACAAAACTACTAAGTAAGTTATCTATGAGGCACATCAACCCACCTTGGGAGTCTCCTGTGTGTTTGGTGGAGACTCAACAGGTGCTGGTGACTGTGCCTTCTCCTCCATTTCTTCCATAACTTTTTCATCTTCTTCAGGGTTTATCTCCTCTGCTTTGGGCTCTGGTTCAGGCTCCGGCTCTAGCTCTGGAGCTGGCTCTTCCATGGACTCCTCTACACCATTACTGCAGAACAAAAAAAATCATAAATGTGTTAGTGATCCCTCACCATATCGCGGTTCATCTTCTGCGGTCTCGCAGATTTTTATTGTATGCAGCACTGCATTCATGTATGTAAATCCTATTTCAACCATTCTATGTCCAAATTTAACCGTAGGAATCAGCCCACTGTGCTTTGTTTCTTGATTGAACGACGTTACAGATGGTGACGGTTTAACGAAGCCCCATGAATTGGTTGAGTCTTTCTGGCCAATTGATTCCCCAAAGAGTCATTACTCGAGGCCCCATTTAACGGCTCATTTGGTAGTACTGACATCTGCTGGTCATTTGATGTCCAGCAGTCCACCTGTCAATGTGTCAACTACATACTGGTGGAAATGTAAACAATTATGCAAATGTATTGTAAATCTATAAATATATTAAAATATATGAATAAAGTAATATATTTATATCTCTATCTGTCTGTCTTTTATTTCAGCAGATTAAAGTTATATCTTATCTTTTTGGAATGCATCATATAAAAAAATACTCCTAAACTACTGATGTATTTTGCTCTCGCCAGTGCTGCATGTGTTGTATCACCTCACTGTCACCTGCAATTATGCAGAGCATTTCTTGCATTTTCTACGGCTTTTTCAGCAGCCCGTAGCCGGCTGCACGCAGACGCCGCGAAAGCATAAATCCGCCTTTACACGAGACACTCGTGTGAATCAGGGAAAACAGGGCCTCATTTGTCTTTGATCACGTGATGTTGAGGAAAATACGGACTTTGCAACAGGCTTCATTTGGACACGCCCCCTTGACTCGATGCAGGCTTTGGGGCTTTTGTGTCAGACTTAACATCACTAGTTACAGACGAGGGAGGGGACGCAGCGCCAGCAGAGAAGCTGTAATATATTTTACGGGATGAGTAATTAAGAAATTCACGTTGTTAAATATATTTAGGTTTTTGAGAGTGTATAAAGTGTGTTAAAAATGTTCATTATAGTTTGGGAAAGGTCTATAAATACTCCGGGGAGGGATTATTAGGCCTTAACATGCATTTTAATTGTGAAATATTAAGGTTGTCATTTCATTCAACCCCCACAATAAACAAGGGACCACTGTATTTCCAAATAGATGTCAAGTTAAAAAAAGGTTAAACCTATCATGCTAAATGTAAGTCATGTTTAGACAGTCCGCTAACTAATTTTGACAGCATTAGCTACACTGAGCCAATATTAGCAGAACAATGTTGATGCATTTTGTAGATTGGATGTTTTAGACTTAGATGCAACACTGTTAGCAGTGTGTCACATAAAGAAACCCAAACATGTGAGCACCACATTGAGATTTCAGACAGCTCCTTCTATAAGCTTTTTTAAATTTGTTTAAAAAAAATTAAGTGTTTAGATGGTCCACTTTTTTCCATTAAGTGAAATTAATGACCAGGCTGATGCACAATTTTAACTTTTTCACCAGTGCAATTGATCCACACCATCAAAGCCATTTCGTAGTCAGGTTAGACACTAAGCGTCAGTAAAGACATACTACTACAGTTATTACTACTACATTACAGAATACCTGGAACACTCCTGTTGAGTTGCTGAAAGCCAACAGTTTTCACCAGGCACAGTCTGCTGGTACATTATATTAAACTACTAGCAAACATTTGCCGGTGATGATTAAAATGTTAATTCAAAGACTTAATGCTAATTTACATAGTAGTAATACCTGTTTTAACAGCAATGAAGTGACACTAGATGAATAAATTTATCATGTGAAAAAGCCATGGATTGATTGATCCACAATCATGTAACATGCAACAGGAATCTGTATGCATGCACCTTCTTTTTACATCATAATTTGGCTATACAATTTCTCATAAATGAATAAAGGGGACCAAAGTTTGAATAATTTTATATACTTATATATTTAAATCTGAATTAATGCTACCCTAGCAAAAGAGCAAATTGTACAGTACCAATCCTGCCGTGTCAGTCAAACGGGCTAAAATGCATGATGGTCTCAGACTATTAATGAAGTACATTGCATTTGGTGAAAGTAATTGATTTTTACAACTTGTTTTGATATATTTTGGCTGATTCACTGTTACATATCCAACAGATATCCTAAAATTAGCTTCCGTTTTTTAGAGTTATGATGAATTCTGCATACGTGACAGGGTGAGGTTCATAGTAGGTGGTACTGTTGGGGCTTTCCTGAAGTGGCTCGGGGGATGGCTGCCTCTCCTCTGGCTCCTCTTCAACTTCCTCCTCTGATTCTAGATAATAGAAAGCAAAAGAATGAGCACTCCCACTTTTAACCAAGAACATACAGCTAAAAAGCTACCAAAAAATAAAAAAATAAAAAATTGCATGTAGCATCTTGCCTTCATCAAGCTCAGCCTCAGAGTCTCCAAAGACCTCATCTTCATAACAGAAGATGTCATTGTGGACGTAGAACTTGTTTGCCACCGAACCCTAAGAAAATATGTGAAAGAAACAAACATCTTACAACTGAATTTCTCTAGACTGATGTACATTACAGTACTTTCATTTTGGGTTCTAGTCTAGGTTAACTTCTATTTAGCCTAGTCCAACGAGGTTGTAAAGATTGATTCTGTGATGTGAAGTGATTCTGCTTCAACCTGGAATCATAGAGCTGCTATTTTATAATAAAAATACTATGATGAAAACCTGGCAGGATGTCTTTGTTTAAAAAAAGAAAATTACTGTGTGTTCATGACTTAGTTAGCTTGGCTTTTCTGTGCCTGAATGACCAAACCATCCAGCATTTCTATGTAGATGTGTGCCATGAATCTCCATATATTATTACTCATTACACCCCACTCTTGATGCCTGTGAACAGTCTTGAAAAAACACAAGTACTCACTTCTGGAGCAAGAACAAATGTCTGCATGAATTTCCTCATAGGCTGACCATTGTTCGACAGTTCTCCGAGGACCTGCACAACCACTCCATCACTCAGCGTAGCATGGGCATCAACATGCCTGATCTTTGTGTGGCATTCACTAAACTGCAGTGACATGACCTTCTTGTGGATTTCCTAAGAGATGCAAGGTTAAAACAAGGAGGAGAGGAGGGGCAAATGCAGAGAATGAGAAAAGATTAATAATTTTTATTTCAATCACTGATCATGTCAATTTCTTAATCTCAAATATTTCACACAGCTTTAAAAAAAAAAACATGTTTGTCAGGATTATAAAATAGACATTTTTTTTTGTCACAAAATACTATTTTGATACACAACAAGACATGGCTGATTTTTAAACTGGGAGAACTTTCCTCAGCCAGCTAACGGTAGAAAGCCCTTTTGAAGTTTATGCACTTCTTGATTATATGGACATTACAGCATTGATTCAACTCTGCATCCCACCCTTTACAGAATTCTTCCACATTATCTGATCCAAACGTCAAGAATCTAAAAGCACAAATTTAACCTGAAGGGCTGACCATTTCTGTGAGGTGCAGATGAAAGAACAGCAGCTGTTTCCTCATCGGCGTCTCTCTAAACATACAGACTGCACTGTTATCACCTCATACGTGTTATTCTTGTTTTTTAGTAGGAATTCATCTGCACAAGGACCAATTTCTGAGGAGACTGATGCAGAGAAGCAGTTCACGCAGCTAGATCATTACCTACGGGAGCCGGAAAGGCTGAAGGGAGAAAATGTAGAGCGTTTCTGTTTCCTCTATTATAACCAGCAGCTCCTAAACTGGGAGGATTAAGAACTTTCAGAACTTTCATTTTTAATAAATGTTTCTTAAAGACTTGTAACATTGTAGTTATTGTCATTTTTTTATGTAAATTGAGGGAACAAAAGCTGTATCAGTGCTAAATGTTGGCTCAAGAAAATAGGCAGCCCATTGGATAAGGATGCTGTGAAAAGGAAAAAGTAAGTTGTGGTTCTATGTGAATCACACATCAACATAATTTCCTTTTGGCCCGTTACTTCCCTTCAGTAAATAATTTTGCAATAAGTGTTCAAATAAAAACATACATCTCACTTATGAATATCGCAGCATCTCTGTTACACAGTTATTTCAAAGTGAATCATCGTGATTAGGCCATGACACTTACCGCCTGGCCATAAACTGCTTCCGCCACCTTTCCACTTGGGTCAAGTCCCCCATGGACAAAAGATGAATTCCGCCCATAGAACCTTATGACACAATAGTAAAAAAAAAAAAAAGAAGGTATTAACGCATAAAGATTTACTATCCACCAAAGTACTAAATTATATTTATGTAGTTACCTGTGGAGAAAATCTGGTGCCTTGTTTAACAGTGTGTAATACTGCCTCACAAACTCCCGCCCTACAAGCAGGGGACTTGGCTTCTCCATCACCATTTCTTTGGTAAACAATATTAAGTGCTGAAACAAAAAATTCCAAGATTAAGTAGCTGTGTGTAAATGTATGCTCTTAATGAGCGCACACAAATATAAACTTAGCATGCCAGGGATTTATTACAGTAAAGTAATGACAAGTATCGCATATGCAATTTTTTATGCAAATCTTTTCAATATTTTCATGGCCCTTAAGATTGAGTAACACTTAGACAAAGAATTTTACGCAAACATAAACCATTTCATTTGCATCAGAACAAAACTTGCTGCAAAGTTGAAGTATATAAATTATGGGCACAACCTAAATTATAGCTTGGTGTAAAATAGGTTTTCTTAAACAAAAATCACTTGTGAGAAAGGCAGAATTATTTTCTATTACATCATTTCGAGGAATTCCTCAGCATACAAAGATGTGCCTCAGGTAAGCAATGGTGATGTGTCTGAGTGGCAAGTACAGGAAGTACAATTTCTGGTATTTTGGATATTTCCTTTTAAGAGAACAATGGTTTACTTTGTCTTTCCTGACCTACCTTGTATCCGACCACCACAGATTTAGTTATAAAATTGACTGAATTGATGGGTTAGCTAGTTGCCTTTGCTCCAAATTGTATGACAAATAGTAATTTCAGGTGTATTACTGTGTTGCTTTGTTAAAAACTTATGGAATTACCAAAAACTCTTCTAAAAAATATTGTACTCTAGTTGCAAATTGTAATAGGTGTTAGCTAAACATAACATTTATTTATCTAATGCAAACAGATATTAACAATTTTGTATATAGGTATGTATTAAACTCCCCTGATAAAATCTTCCATTATGTTCATTATAATTAAAATCATCATTATGATTATCAGTAGTGGTAGAAGCAGCAGTGATACTAGAAGCAGCAGTAGTATGAAGTTTGATATACCACATATTCGACATAGATACAACTATTTCCTGACTATGTAAAAAGCTGCCAGAATGAGAACATGTTACAAATGTCAAAAGCCCCGCAGAAAATCATTTTATGTCTATAGAAACTCGTCAACAAAAATTGTTTTCACAATGGCTAACACACGGGCCAACACAACTGCGCCATCACAATCCTCCAATGAGACAAAGAAAAACCGGCTGTGTAGATGCAAAAAAGGGAAGTTACTCACGCAGGCGCTAAAGTTAATTAATGAATAAAATTGCTTTACTACAACTGAACCCTTCTTTGTAATTCTATAAATCACATGCCATGTGTCGCACACATCTGCGCATCCCTTTGTATATAAATTTCCTGCTGTATGAGGCCTTAAATTTCTGTGCTAACACTTTTACCATCTTTCACATTTGTCGCATGTTCACAGGCGATATGACGTGACAGATTAATAATTTTCTTCTTATGTTCAACATCTAGGAATTTCAGGAACATAGTGTGCCCACGCTGCGGCTAACGCGATACTATCTACATTGTAAAAACACGGAACCGTGATTCTGCATATGCCGGCCTCTTTGCTGTCACCTGAAATGGCTAACGCTAACTTCGCAGACAGCAGCAGCTCCAAGCTTGCGACATTGCTACTTAAGCTAACAAGAGCGTTGGCTAACTTGTGGCGTCGTCATATTTCCTCTGACGGTGACAGTAATAGTCTTAGGAAGCGTTTTACGTTAGCAAACATTCTGCTGTATTCAATGAACAATTAAAATGGACGGCTGAGAAAATGTTACTTCCTGTACATTCACGCGAGTATACTTATAAGCAGTAAAATCCACCAAGGCGACATGACGTTAAACCAGGTGATGGCCATTGTAGTCACTAGCATCATGAGTTCACCGTCTATTTAATTTCATGATTATCTGTACTCATTCATAAACGCTGCCCCCCAAAAAAGCTTATTCGTACTTTAAAAAAAAAAAAAAACAATGACATCACTATTACCCCAAAACGTACACTATTTATCGAATCACTATCAATGAAACAAGTTAGGTGCTATGCTAGTACAAAGACAACAAAGAAAGGCAGGTTTGACTAAATCTACTTGGAACTCATTAAACAAATTTGTGTATATGTCTAATTTGATTTACTTTAACAGCAGCGAAACATCAACCTGGAAAATTTGAATGACAATTGTTTGTGGCCGAGTACTTGTGATTTAGACAAGACAATGCAGCTAACGTTAAGCTAGCTATCGTTAGCTTTTTGGTAGGCTCATTGCTTAAAAATTGGCCAACTTACCTTATGAAGTACCTATCTAAGTAGACAGAATTAAACTAAATAAATTCGCAGAAATAACCGTCTGTAAACTGTTCTAAGATACAAAGTATCTCAGATTAAACTATATGCTTCGAACCCTCCACTAACCACCAGTGTATGATCTCTGCTGTATCAGAGATTGAAGATTTAAAGTGATAGGTTCGATTTACTTTTTTTTTTCTCACCCCTGCAATCTGGGTCGGGGAACCCCCATCGCACCGATTCAACCAATAGGCTGCAAACACTAGGCGCCATAGATATGACGTCAGCTCTATAACCATTTCCACTGCTTACTTTGTAAGTGCTGCGATGGACTGGTGACCTGTCCAGGGTGTACCCTGCCTTTCACCTGAAACACTGCTGGGATAGGCTCCAGCT
>JBAMHW010000004.1:14969566-15001089 GCA_037177495.1 Rhadinocentrus ornatus
CTATCTATCCATCCATCCATCCATCCATCCATCCATCCATCCATCCATCCATCCATCCATCCATCCATCCATCCATCACACATAAAATGCAAACTCATATCCAGCAAAGGATATTAGCTGGAGCAAATTAAACTATAGTCAAATCAAATGACAATAATAGCAATGTGGGTTTTTTCTTCATTACAGCTTGAATTAAAGACTATCTGGTGTAGTTACACATTTGGATACACTGAGTGCTGATCATATTGTACATTTGCTGCTATAGCTGTCTCTTCATGTGTATGTCCTGTACATATTTGATGTCCTCTTGAGCTATTGTTTCCTTCACAGTACTGTGGGGCACAGAGCTGATGGAGGACAGTGACAGCAGCCGAGAAAGATACCTCAGGAATGTGATGAGAGAGATGCTCACTTATATTGCATTCCTCATCACTATCTGTATCTGTAAGTATACATCTCAAAACCTGTCAAAAGGATAATTTGGTTGTCTGACTTCAGAGTCAGTGATTTGTAATATCTTCAGTCAGCATTGAGAGATTAACTGGAAAATAATTCCAATGTTTACATGTGTAATGACTAAGTAATACATTTAAATAGTGTGTTTTTACTCTGCAAAAGGTTTGTGACTGTATCAGACTAAACCATGAGTTTGCTGTTGATTTGTCAAGTAGAAAGTTAATAAATGACATACAGTATATGATAATGTCAGGATGGCCTGACATGATAACCTTTAGAATTTGAAGTTACAGTCTTCCAAGTGCATGTGATATTATTTGCTATTAGTTTAAATAAAATAAAATGCATTTGTAATTTGTATTGTGCTAGAAACTATACTAGATTAATGCTTAAATTCTAACAAATTTAATTTGAGGACCATATTTTGTAATGGCACAAAGAGTCAAAATGTGTTGGACCGACTAGTGGTAAAGTTTCTCCTGTTTCTTCCTCTGTAGCAGTGAAAATGGCATATTGTGGTTTAGGGTGGATCAGGAAATAGTTTTTTCTGGCAGGCATGATTAAGGCACATTTTGCCAGGCAGCACTTGACTATTTAGAAGTTTCCCTCTCCTGTGCAAGCTACTGTAAAAGCCATTGAGAATAGTGATGCACCGATTAAACAAAACTCCATTTAATCTGATTTTGAGTTTAGATTATGCGCTCTTCACAGTGGTTATAAAACAGCCTTTGTACTTTTGAACATTAAGTGTTTTCAATCAGCATGTTATAACTGGTGTGTAACTGTTTCTGCTTACTCTCTGTAATCAGTCAATTTTAATGCGCTCTGCAGTGACCTATGGGATGGTGAGTGCCAACATGTACTATTACACCAAAGTCATGTCTCAGCTTTTCCTCGACACTCCACTGTCTGCTGGGGATCCAACTACGTTCCGGAGCCTTTCCACAATGGAAGATTTCTGGAAGGTAAACTGCAAAATTTTTCCCTGTCTTAGGTCAGATAATTAATTTGGAAAAGACTAAAATCTTTTCTTTTCCACTATCTGTTTAAAATGTCTTCAACTTGAAAAAGGAACAAACACATTTCCTGCCGTTTTTGCATATTTACTCTACACGACTGATGAAAATATAGTTAGCATAGCATTAAGATTAAAACAGAGAAAAAGCAGGCCTTGTTCTGTGCCATGCCAAAAATATATCTACTTGAAACCATTCTGATCAGTGACCTTCAGAGATGCTGAATTAATACTTGATACTTAAGCTAAAACCAGCTGATTTATCCTTACTCAAGGTTATGCCATGCAGAGCTTTTCTTGGTTGTGGCCTCATAGTTTTCTTTGATAACACATAAGTTTTGTGTGGTAAAAGAAACTAATTTCTTTACACAATCAATTTTAAAGGTTTTTGTTATTTCTGATTTTCTCTGTGCTTTAATCCTCAATGCATTACACTTTTAGTTCACACAAGGACCCTTCCTCAGTGGGATGTACTGGGAGGTGTGGTACAACAATAAGAGCTTGCCAGAGAATCAGAGTCTTATCTACTATGAGAACCTCCTCCTCGGGGTGCCACGGCTGCGGCAGGTCAAAGTCCGTAACGAGTCCTGCTTTGCCTATGAGGATCTAGGGGATAAGGTGCAGGAATGCTACAACATATATACCCCAAGCAACGAGGGCACCGCCTCCTTCGGCCCTAACAATGGAACGGCGTATGTCCCTCCATTTCAATTGATTGGATTAAACTTAGAAATCATCCAAGTCTTATCCTAAATCTTTTCTTCTTGATATCTGACAGGTGGGTATACAATACAGAGAGTAAAATGAATGGGAGCAGCCACTGGGGGCAAGTGTCTACATATGGAGGTGGAGGGTACTACCAGGACTTGTCTCGTACTAAAGAGGAGTCAGCCAACCAGCTGGAGTTTCTCAAAGACCACCTGTGGCTGGACAGAGGCACTAGAGCGGTCTTCATTGACTTCTCTGTCTACAACAGCAACATAAACCTTTTCTGTATTTCCAGGTATTAGTCTTGTCATACCTATTTACAGAAACTCTTAAGGCATCATTAGACACTGATTTTGATCTTTGATAAGACACTTCCTCCTTATTCTGAGCTGTATTCTTGATTTACTGATTTTATTTCTATTATGTCTCACAAAACGATAGTATCAACTTGAAGCTACTGATGAATGAATTTATATATCCAATGTTTGTCAGGTTGCTGGTGGAGTTCCCTGCTACTGGTGGTGTGCTGACCTCTTGGCAGTTCCAAACAGTGCGTCTGATAAGATATGTGTCCAGCTGGGACTACTTTGTGGGTGTGTGTGAAGTGACATTCTGCCTGTTCATCCTTTACTATGTTGTGGAGGAGGTGTTAGAAATCCACATCCACCGGCTGCATTACTTCAAGAGCCTGTGGAACTGTCTCGATGTTCTCATTGTTGTGGTACGCATGAACGATGATTTATGGGATTACTTAATTTAAAAGAAAGCTAATTACATTTTTTACAGACATTCAATGACTTATGTTTTTTTCCCCCAGTTGAGTGTTGTTGCAGTTATTATGAATATAACCCGAACAGCCATGGCTAGAAACCTGCTCAAAGGCCTGTTGGAGAACTACACCGCACACCCCAGCTTTGAGCCTCTGGCCAACCTACAGGTCCAGTTTAACAACATGGCTGCAGTTATTGTCTTTTTTGCTTGGGTCAAGGTATGAATCTTTCACCTTTGGTTTAAAATCAAGCCAAAACATCTTAAACTTAGTGGTATATAAAATTAAATGATACATATTTCACTTCCACCAGATTTTTAAATTCATCAACTTTAATAAAACCATGAGTCAGCTGTCCAGCACCATGTCTCGCTGTGCCAAGGACCTTGTGGGCTTTGCTATTATGTTCTTCATTATCTTCCTGGCGTATGCTCAGCTGGCCTACCTGGTATTTGGAACTCAAGTCAACGATTTCAGCACTTTCCAAGCTAGCATGTAAGAACAATCACTTTAGCAGCTTTTCTGACAAATGGCCTTTTCTGTTTTTTCTAAAATAAAAATATAAATGTTTTGATGTTTGTGTAGATTTACCCAGTTCCGTATCATTCTGGGAGATTTTAACTTCTCAGAGATCGAGGAAGCAAATCCAGTGCTTGGACCTCTTTACTTTACAACTTTTGTCTTCTTCATTTTCTTTATTCTCATGGTGAGTTGGGGATTCACACAGTATGTTTGTTCTTCTTACTGAAATGCTCTAATCAAACAAGGTACTATGTTTTCACTCTGTCTTTACAGAACATGTTCCTGGCTATTATCAACGACACATACTCTGAGGTTAAGGCTGACATGTCCCAGCAGAGGTCTGAGATGGACATGACAGACCTTATTAAAAAGGTATTGACCTGCATGTGTCTTTCAGTTTGTATGTGTGGGAATGTCACAAAAGCCACCAAATTTCAGATTTAGACTCTTTCGGGGATTTCCACAAAGGGTGATTTAACCATCTTCTTGATGGGCCTATTTTTTTCTGCCTACTGTCCAAAATAACATACTGAAAATAAATTAATTATATTCACAACTACAAGGGCTAGTTTTGGTCTCAAAAGAAAGCTGAGGCATGTGAGATTACTACAGCAGCATTTTCACCTGGAACACAGTGAAAATTGTAATAGTTATCTCACTCTAAAAGAAAACTACATTGTATTTAGTGAAAATCAAAGGATAGCAGCTGAAGTAATGTCCGATGAACAATTATGCAACAGTAGAAGCTACAAAAGTAAACCTGAGGAGTTTTATAGAGAACTCGGACCAATGTCATCATCGCACCAAATTGTGGGAGTAATTGCCATTTTGACTGTTTGCATTATGTTAGCAGTGTCTCTCTTTTTAATCTCCATCTTAATAAAAATTTACTATGATTATTTCATCCAATAATTTTTTTTCTCGAGTTCTGTAACCAGCTGCAGCAGCAGCGCACACAAAGAAAATTAACCAGACAATTTTCATCCACCGTTTCCATCTTGGTGCACTGCAGTAAATACGTTAGATACACGCTGGAGTTCTGCAGAAACTTTTCCAGGTGGTTTTTGGCTGACCATGAATTGGAGATAAAGGACTGCTTTCTGTGTGCAGAAGTAAAGATGGCTGCATTTACAACGTGTCAGCTATGAACAGGATGATGAGAGAACAGGTGAGGTGGTAGACCTGAGGATTTATGTAGAAAGGGTTATTGGCTACGAATGCAATAAGTATTTGATTTTAAGTACCGATCTGGATTAAACTCCCATGTACAGATGAGAACACCACTTTCCTCCACCAGGTTGTGATTGTTTGTTCTCTGATTATGAGTCCCAGTGTTGTTCTGTCAGATATTCAGGACTGTTCACTCTTTTCAGATGTTTTCAGAGTAGATCTTACATACAACATGTCTTTCTTTAAAAATGCCCATAATACATTCATTTATCAACGATTAATCCACACAAATTACCTGAGGGTCACCTTGTGATTTTGTATGCTACGTGCTAGGATTTAGGCTTCTTGGTGTGTGTAAAGATCTGTACTGCACATATCTCATTCTGCCACCTGTACAGGGGGCTCAAGTCAATAAGAAGTTAAAGAAGGCGAAAGCCCTTCAACAGATGTCGGTTCTTGCTGTAGAGGGTTCTGGTCTTAAAACCTGCCGTGTAAAGTGAAGAGTCTTCAGCTTTGTGTTCCCAGTCTGTGTGTCATGAAGGTGATTAGATAAGCTCAGATGTGATTTGGTGTGTTTCTCCTATTTCCTTCCCACAGGGTTGTAACAAAGCTTTGATGAAGTTGAGAATAAAGAAGACAGCAGTAGACGACATCTCTGACAGTTTGCGGCAAGCAGGGGGAAAACTGAATTTTGATGAACTTCGTCAAGATCTAAAAGGGTGACTGAAACCTCAACTCAGGCTCGATAAGTTATCGGCTCAGTTTGATGCCGATTCGTTGTTTGTGTCTGCGTTTTGTTGAATATTACGTTCATATAACCAATTTTCATGCATTTGTTTCTTTGTCTACTCAGAAAGGGCCACACAGATGCGGAGATTCAGGCCATCTTTGCTAAATACGATCAGGATGGCGAACCTGAGCTGACAGAGCACGAACACCAGCAAATGAGAGACGACCTGGAGAAAGAGAGAGTGAGTGACGAGTAATTAATTTGAACAAAAATCAGGAAGTGGAAGCCTTGACACCTGCAGACACTCAGTGTGTTTCTGCTCATATGCTAGGAGGACTTGGACCTGGAGCGCAATTCGTTGACTCGACCCAGCAGTGGACGGAGCTTCCCTCGCACACAGGATGACTCAGAGGAGGACGATGATGAAGACAGCGGTCACAGTTCTCGTCGCCGTGGCAGCAGCTCAGGGGGTGTCTCCTATGAGGAATTTCAAGTGTATGAAACTTTCAGCCCTAATGCAAAATATATAATCAATGCTGGTCAGTCAGCTAATGATAGTTGGCTAAATCATAGCGCAGAACACCCTCAGGACATGACAAGTGGAGCAATGAGGCATTCTCACTAAACCCTCTCTTCTAAACTCAGTCTAAATTGATTGTGAGAATTTATGATCCTGAAGTAGATAAAGTAGATGGATCTGATATAATCAGAAAATAGTGAAACACTCACGTCACCTTTCACTTGCTCAAATTGATGTCTGCCAGAATGATAGCAAAAATACTTCTGTCAAGCAAAAATAAAAAACCGAACAAAAAAGTTAAGCATTTTAGATTTAAAAAGATGAATAATTACTGATCAGTGCTTTTACAAAATTATTTTTAATCAGTCACAGATTACATGTTCATTCCTAAATGTATTATATGTAGCAGGCCTATAAGTGAGAATATGTCTGTTTTATTCTTTGCGGTAAAACTCTCTTTTAACTAAAATAATATGTACAGAATGTAATTTCTACAGAGATCTCTTAAATTAGGCAAATTAAGAGTTGTTAAAGCATGTATAGAGTTAGACTGTTTAATATGTAACATGACAAGGATCGTAATTGTTATTTGTCTGCCAGGCTCGTGAGGCGTGTGGACAGGATGGAGCACTCTATCGGCAGCATTGTGTCCAAGATAGATGCTGTGATTGTGAAGCTGGAAGGAATGGAGAGAGCTAAACTTAAAAGGAGAGATGTGCTGGGCAGGCTGCTGGACGGAGTGTTGGAGGTGAGATGCATAGATCATCAAATACTAACCACATCAATGCTCAAACAGCACACAGTAACTAGCCGGTGTTTAAAACATTTAAGATGGAAAAAGGCAGTGAGTATTGGACTTTATACTCATTACATAATTCATTCAAAATAAACGAATACTATTGTTTTATGGATTTATAAACTGCAAAGTAATAAGTTCACGATATCAGCTTTTCAAAACAATAGCTAAGCATGTTGTTGAAAAAAATCCTGCACTGAAGTGGTAAAAGTCCTGTGAGCTGCAGTTATCTTTCTAAACCGACTTACATGAAGGAGTTCTTGCTATTGCAGCAGAGGATTTTAGAAAATGTATTTTCCTCAGACGGATATGGTTCTAAAGAGAGCTGGGTCATTGCATGGATGTGACTTTTTCCAGACATGCATGACCTCAGACAAGAAAACAGATGCTCTAATTATTACTGATTATTACACTTAGCAATGCATATGTAAAGTTACACACATACACACACTGAATAAGAGCTGCTTACAGAGTTATTACTGTTTCCTGCTGTAGGTGACCCATATTATGCTGGTGCATCTTGTTAACTTAGGTTGTCATTTGTACGTGGATACTGTGTACTTAATATGTTTGTTTGTCAGGATGAGCGTTTGGGACGGGACACAGACGCCCACAGGGAGCAGATGGAGAGGCTTGTGAGGGAGGAACTGGAACGCTGGGAGTCCGATGATATGGTCTCACAGGTCAGCCACCCTCAGCCAGCCACTCCTGTCGGCCCACGGCCTCGTCCTCCCTCCTCTCTGTCCACAGATGGCCTTGACATGAGTACAAATGGGAGCGCCCATGTGTGATGACTTCACAATGTAAAAAATTACTCCACTCTGGAAAGAAATTATTGAAAAAATTACCTGCAGTGGCACAAAAAGACAGTTTTTGCAAAAAAGATGTTTAAATTACTTGACATTTAATGCACTGAAAGTGAGCGAAGTCCAAATCTAAGTGTTCTTTAATGTGTCCAATCAAAAATATTACATTGATAAAATAATGAAAGCAAAAAAACAAAAATGTAAGTTTTTAGAAAAATGGTTTTACATTCATTAAATTCATACATCACAGTATGAGACATGAACTTGCATATTCAGAGTTACTCAGAATTCAGTGTATGAATTTTATATTACACGAGAAGAATGCACACCTTCTTTTGATCAGTGCATCTACATGTCTGCATTTACACAAAAGACATTTTTATGAATGTTTTGTTGATCATTTCTCCATTATTTAACAAACAGTAGGTACATACATGGCACGTCCTGTCATATTTACTCATCTTCCGTACACCAATTAAGCTTCACATTTACTAGCTTATGATTCTATGATGCATATTGTAACTTGAAACAAACTTCGATTTGGAGTGCATCTGGTATTCATGGGAAACCCATGCATTTATTTTTCTTTCTTTTTATTTCCTGTACCTTAATTTGTTTTGTTTTTGTTACAATCTCATTTTTAATATGTTGCACTAAATAAAATGTTATTAAAATTTATAGTTTTTTTTCTCTCTTTTTTTTAAACAGGAAGATAATCCTGTGATTAACCACCTTTGTTTTTTTCTAAAGCGAATTTGCCATGTTCATTAGGTGTCTTTTTATTTATTTTTCGTTACTCTTAAAATGTACCAAGCTATTATAAATTAGCCACTCCCAAAGTTTCCCCTCTCTCCAATAGATTGATTTAGTTATTGCAGCCTAAGATTAACTTTAACGTGCTTTGAGCGCTCCTATAATAATATAGTTTTGCAGCAACAGAAACCAAATGAAAGTTACACTATTGGCATAAATTTCAGCCTATTTCCCTACTCAGCTGATGAAGAAATAAAAACGACAGCTCATATCGCTTCATGAAAGTCAGCTGAAAGCAATTCCAATTTAAGACTAAAAACAAGATTTGGGTCTAACTTTAACTTGTTTTAGTAAACATCTAATTGTTAATGATTAAAACTGAAACAGTTAAAAATAATTTTTATTGTACTCGTGTGTTCCACCAAAACTGAGATCACTTAGTGACAGATTGCAGTATGTTTTTGATTAGGGTGATAATTTGAAACTAGACGATCATAGCCTAAAATATCAAATTTTGATTGTTTTGTGTGTGAAATATTAAGTCTTAGGAATGATAATCTGTTGTTTGCCCTGGCTTGTGCATATTCATAGCAATGAGCAGCTATACTGTAAACTATTATAAGTTTCTAAGAGCAAGGTTACATAAACATGTTTAGAATGTCCAGGTGTTTCTATTCCAAACTTCTGTAACCAAATACTTCTTCTATCCACATTGGTGGATGGAATTTAATCCCTCACTGTTTCATATTAAACAATATAAAGGGACTGTGCTCACCTGCCAACACCAAACAGCAGGAAGACACAGTTCCCGGCTAAATATGGATGGAGCTGCACCGATGCTCGCCAGATGAACTGCTTTTTTCTCATATACTGAACATAATGACCCCTCATAACAACACTGTTTTCCATCTTTTACATTTCAGACTGCAGCTGTATCAGAAGACACATTTCAGTGAGCTAGTTTTAAAAATAGTGGATCTGCTTTTGATCTTTGCTACTACGCTACAGGTACACATTAACAGAGACACTTTTGGTGATTATCAAAAAAGAAAAAACTTAGTCAGACATTAGGTGAACTTCTTGATGTAGCGGAGCTTCAGATAAGCAATGATGAGGAATATGATCATCATGGCAATCAAAGCCACATGATTCTCCCACAATCCCCAGGGACTGTACTCTATTCCCAGATAGTCCAGGTACTGCTCTCCTGTACATCTGAAATGAAGCATGTCCAAACTGGTCAGCCATCAGAGAACAAGGATGACTTGTAAACTAACAAAGCACTGCTGGAGTATGTAAACAGGTCTACTTACGTCTGGCCGGCTGTGTTCACAGTGCAGTTGGTCTTTACTGCCGACACACTGACATCTAGGCTGACAGGCTCCTCACAGAATCTCAAACCCACAAATTCATTGATCTTCAAGGCCTGAAAGTAGACAGCACATAAAGCAGAGATGAACACACACACACTGTGCAGACGCAGTAGTCTTCCAGTGGGGCCCACAAGAACTGCTTAGGATGGGATCAAAGAATACAGTCAGAGGGGTTCCCTTCGCCTCCAAATCTTATGGCATGTGTAGAAACAAGCCAATCCACAGATCTTTGTGGTTAAGCCACATAGGCCTTTGAATTGGCCCACAACTCACAGGGTCCAAAAGATTTATTGTTAACGTCTTTAACTGATTGAACAGATACTACATGACAGCTTTAGATTTTCTTGGTTCTGTGTATACAATATACTCGTGTTAAGCATGATTTGTAAGTGCTGTGGTTCACTGCAGCAAATAAAGAAAAATCTTTGCTGAGATAGGTATGAGAGAACATGAATTCAGTTTGCTGATGTCTTTCATAAAATTGTTTCTGAAATTTTTCAAGTGAAGGAATTTTAGTTTTGACTTACTGCAAGACCATAACGAGGGATGCTGAAGTACTTCAGCCAAGCCAACCAGTCCACGATGCTGGGTAGGTTCACAAGGAGACCTGAGAAAATCTAAAAACAAAACAAAAAATCAATATACAAACGCTTTGTCACAGCAGGTGGCGGCACTGACTTACAGGAACATTTACATACAAAGTGAAGCCTTCATTATAAGTAACCTTGTAATTAAAATTGGCTGCTGTTACTTACTCGGCACACAGATCTGTAAGGTAGCAGACAGTTCAAGATTTAGTTTCAGATTCTTAAGGTTCATTTCCACATGTTTCTGATATTTTTATTAAGATAGTTATAGCTGTTAAATGATCCTCTCCAACTTTTATGCCACTAGAGGTTTCTTACCATCATGAAGACAAAGGTGATGGTCATGAAGATGTTGGCGAGAGCCACCACGCTCTGGTCAGCTGAAATGGCCATTGTCATGGCAGTGGCTGTGTATGCCACCAGAGTCACTGTCAGCGTGAAGACAAGAAAAGCCTCGACTGTGGACTTTAGCCCTGAGTAGACAGACAGTTATTACAATGAATACTGACCTGATTTATGCATCTAGAAGTCAAATAAACTCATAGATCTGTGAATCTTACCGATCACAAAATAGACGATGACGCTGAAAATAACAGATGTGATGGTGCGCATAGTGATGTCAGACAGGATCTTAGAGAAAAAGTAGACAGATACTCTGTAGTAGCCACTGATGTACTCGTGCCTGTCACAAGATGACATCTGAATTAATCATTTATCAACCAATATGCCAAATCCAAATTGTTCCGTGATGCTCAACGATGCTGCAGCATTGTTTAGCAGACTGAAAAATGTCCTGCTTGAGTACATACACAAACAATTTCCTCTCTATGATGAAGACCTCAGCTGCAGACACAGTGCTGAAACACTGGTTGGTTGTGATGAAGAAGAGGGCACCCATCCTGCAGAAAACCCAAACCAAAATAGTCATCATATCTCTCTTGAACAACACAACATTTTACAGCAAGGTCTTCACATCCAAATCCACATATGAAGCGGGTCCAGCTTTAGATAGATGTGGAGGGCATCTCTTATTTATCCTCAGTTCAGACTGTTCCTCCACAGAGCAAATGAACTTAAACAGGGCAGGTTGGATGAGCATAGAATCTTAAATTATTTTGCTAAGGATCCATAAAGTATTTTTTTTTTTCATAAAAAAAAACAAAACATAAACTTATAAACTCATAAACTTCTCTTCATTGAAGTATATATTTATAGTGGTGATTAAATCACACAGTTGACACATTGAGCTGAGATTTTACTAACTAGCTTTTCTGTGGGCCTAGTATCTAATCTGACACTGACAGTTTGCCAGGCTGTCTGTGCACTGACCTTGAATATAACAGCATTAGATCTTATATTCCCCTAAACCATGCACAGAAACAAAGAAGGCGTTAACTAAGTGCCAGGTTGTGCCTTACAATATATGGTAAGAGGATTTCCTATGTAGGAATTACTCTTCTTTTCACACTACTTATAAAAAACCCCCCTGACTTTACCTTAACACAAGTTTGCACGATTAAGAACTAAATCTGAAACCTGATTATTCTGGTCCGCAGTGAGGTGTGGATTATTTCTGGAACCGCATGGATATATTAATGTTTGAAAAGGCTTAATGCAATGTTTGTCACATTAAATGGCTGGTTAGCTCAGTTGGTAGAGCATCAGTCTCTCCTGTGGGAGACAAGGGTTCGAATTCCACAGTGGAAGAATATTCCAGTTCCACCTTCCAGTTGTGTCCTTAGACAAGACCCTTAATGCTACTGCCTAACCATTGCAAGTCACTTTGGACAAAAGTGTCAGCTAAATGGCTGTAATGTAAATAAACTCTTGTGGAGGGTAATGGGAAATGACTTGAGTGTGTGTTTGACCTGTTCTGGATCCCACTCTGGTCATCTTTGACCCTGAAGAAAATGGCTCCTACGATGAGTGCGAGGAAAATGTTGACTCCCAGCTGCATGTATAAAACACAGATTTAGATAACAGAGGCTGTCAATCCCTTTAGTTCAATGTGTTTTAGAGTGTTGCCTTCATCAAGGTAATGATGGCCATTAATATTTCTTTAAGTGTTCACAGAAGATTCTTCATTGTAAGTGACATGCAGTTGTCTTACTGTGTGTAACAGAAAACACAATGCGATATTCAATCCACAAATAATCTTTGACATGAATTGGTTATCACCACACAATTAGACAAAAACACAGATGAGGCAGTAAAGAAGTAAACTTAAATTTAAACTCTAGCAAGTTCAAGTGGGATGTGCCAAATGGAGGACATTGACATAATTTAGAATTTCAGAATTTTCTTCAGGTCTGCAGAAACTCTCAGCAGTTTTAAATCAGGATTAAAAAATTTTCTATTTGGTTCCTTTTATCAGAACAACTGCTAAATTCTCCACACTGGAACTTTATTTTGTGCTTTTTATCTATTTTATTTAAGGACTTTTATTTAAATTTTTTTTTTCATTTCTTTTAAAGTTTGTTTTTTTAATGCACTTTAAATGTTTTATGTAAAGCACTTTGAATTGTCTTGTACACGAAATGTGCTATACGAATAAATTTGCCCTGCCTTCATGTATGTTTTAGACTGTGAGCAGAGGTTGGGGTATCTGGAGATAACCTACACAGGGAGACTATGAACTCCACATTGAAAGGTCCCATCTGGGAACCATGCAGCCTAGTTATTTTTTATTTTATTTTATTTTATTTATTTTTTTATTATTATATACATCGAATGAACTTTTTATATAATGTGAATTAAATGTCACTTCTCAAAATTGACACACTCCAGGGAGACAAAGAGGACTATGAAAAGGGATACCCCTGCAACTGATGCAAACACACACAAACTGGTCTAATAATTAAGTTAATATTGTAAAAGTGTTGCTGAAATCTGCTGAATTATGTGTTTGGATTTTTCAATTCACCTTGAAAGTAAACAAAATGGTGCTAGAAAATGTTCCTGTGGAATTCAAGAATGTTTTCATATTCATTTATATCAGTGCAGGATGTTTCCCATGTTTTTGTGTTCACATCACAGGAACTGAAGGTCTTTTTTAGCTGGTAAATCAGAATGAGTACTTTTCAAGCCTTCTGTAATGTATTAATTCGACCGGCTCATGTCAATGTAGCACCAGAAATGCCCCATAACAAAAAAATAGTTAAACATCACTCAAATAGGAATCAGTTATTAACATTAACCTTAAGAAACAAAACAAAACACAAGAATGGATTGAAAGTAACGCCCAGGTTTACTTAACCTGGAAAACATTCTGAAGTAATTTTGATTTCCATGGCAACTGCTGAATCACATCAGTGTCTTGTCGACTTTGCAAATGCCAGCAGAAATTATTGATAGTATACAGTGCTCCTGTAGTCCCTTAAAGTATTCATCCAAAACCTCCCAAACACTTTGCAGCTGCAAAGAACTGATGACAAAAATGAATAGAAATCTATCTTTATTTATACCCCAGACAAACAGACACTCCTTAAAACTTTAAAAAAAAAATCAAAAATTGCAGTGCTCAGTCCAGTCATTCTCATGATAGTAGAAAATGCCGTTACTGGGGATCAGGGGTCGATTGTACACATTGCTCCACCTCTAATACTGCTCAAGAGTGAGAGCAACACAAGTTTTAAGCCCAACATGTACAGATTATGACAGGACTAAGTGGTTCCCAGGGTGAAGGGATAAGCCAGTAAGGTTGAGCCTTTTTTCACCTCATTCCCCTCAGCCCCTCATGTGGAAGCAAGGCAGCAAGGAGGGTTAGGTCATGATGCCATCATGTGATGTCTTTCAGACCTAGGCCAAAGGGCTTTTGCCAGATATGATATCAGTTCAGATCTAGGCGCAAAGAGGCAGGAGTGGGGTCGCAGCAGTCACCAAAGCGGATTATGGCACCCACGCTGCCTAGAGCACCTCTTGTAGGATTATTTTGACTTATTTAGGGCCAATTAGCTGTTAATAATTCCTAAAGTGAGAAGACATCTAACAGCATTTTGCAGCCATGAGGTGCTAATGAGAGCATTAATCTGACCCCTTCAAAGAGTTGACGAGAAAGGCATGGATTAACTGAAGGTGTTAAGAATACAATGTATTTCAACCTGTGACAGAAAGAGAGAGAGAGAGAGAGAGAAAAGGTAATAAAGTATTTCTTTATGAAGATGCTCACCTGTGCTACAGATGTTTGAGGGTTCAACATGAGGTCCTGAAAGGTTCTCTGAAAAACCCATCGTAGCTGATGATGGAAGGAGCTGTTGTAGGTGATGGTGCGAGACTTTGAACGAGATGTACATTCTTTGTCCTGGACGATGCGTTTTAGCTCAGCTTGTGTGTCGCTGGAGTAACCGCTATTCCTGTACTCCTCTACAAGATGTTCCTCGATGCTCTGTCTGGTAGTACCAAGCTCCTCAAAGCCCAAAGCTGTTTGCGCACATGCAGTAAGTAGAAGAGGTTAGAGATTTCATTAATGCAACAGATACTCAAAATAACTTTGTAATACAATTTATTTATTTTTTTTGTTGCTCTAGTATCAGTACACTACCTAATGTCCTGCTAACGTCTCTATGCTGGGACTAGGTGAGAGACAAATGGGCTGAAAAATATGCCCAACATGGAACTGGGTGTTACTGGACTCCACCTGTGTTTCTTCATTTATTCTTTAAATCCAGAAGGACCACGTTTGAGTATTTGTGTATCCTATATATAGTCTATGTATCCACTCAACCTATCTGTTCTCAGCCTGTTTCCTTTCAGTACTCCTGCCTCAAACAATAACCAGTGTGGAAAGTTAACACTGGGCAAATATGGGGGATTCTTTCAGCTGATATCTTACCCATGTACATATGTTGGGTGGAAAGAAGAATAACAAAAAAAGTTGTAAAAAATACAGTCTTGATGTTAGAAAGACTTTTTATGTGATATGATAATGTGAGAGCAAAGTTAGGTTAGGATTGGATGTGGTGGAAAGTCACAGGATTAATGTCATGATCTGTGGGTTTTTGGCTTATTTCTTCTTTTTCTATGGTAGTCTGTTCTTTAGTTTCTGATCTTGACTTTCTTGTTTTCTGTTTCATTTAGCAGAGTTTATCCCTTTGTGTATTCTGTTTACTTTCTGCTTCCCCGAGACAAGTTGTTAATTGTTTCTTCTCTGTAATTAGGGCCTCCTATTTAGGCTCCTGGTTATTCTTTGTCCTTTGCTAGTTCATTGTGCCAGCTGTGTCAAGTTAGTTGTGTCAGTCATGTTTGATGTTATGCTGTCCTGCTCCCAGCGTTTCCTGCTTCTGCAGCACTTTCGTTTTATTAAATCAAAATTATTTCAACATCCGCCTGTTTTTTCGTGAGTCCTGCATTTGGCTCCTAAAGCCTTGTCTCCTGATGTCCCGACTGAAAGATTAATTGTCCCTGACAATTATTTTTTGTGGCACATGTATTATTCAAACTTGGTCATATGAGAATCCCTCTGGCCAGATAGTCACAGTGACATGATACAATCCTGACACTAATATGATGAAAATTTTATTTTCTTACAGTTACCTTTAGTGCCATGCACTTTGGTCATGGTTGTAGCAGTAAAGTCCCCATTTATGACATCCAGAAAGAAGTCAGCTGGGTTGTTGTGGGGCTCACATGGATAGCCTGTAATAATAATTACACTGAGTCTGGTTAAAAACAACACATATCCAGTGCTATATTGACATGGTTGTTCTTTTCAGTAGTTTAAACAATATTGTAAAAACTAAAATCAACACTTAAAACCTGAAGAGGACTATCAAAATGCAAGATATGATAATATTTGATTTTGTCACCAATATTGGCAAAGTAGTCCAAAGCATTTGGTGCCGGTCCATGGTACACCATTTTACCATTAACCATCAGGGTCAGAGTGTCAAACAGTTTGTAGATGGAGTAACGAGGTTGGTGGATGGATAGGATTATAGTTCTTCCATGACTGGCCATTCTGTTAAACAGACAGAAATCGGAGTTGTTTTATTATTATTATTATGGGTATTTTATTACTTGTGGAAAATTCTTTGATTGAAAATTTTTCTTAGGGGTTCCACATGGATCAGTCCTTTATGCTTTATTATTTTTAGTGAATATTTAGGGGTATGTCTTCTAACATCCTCTAAGGCAGAAACCATGATAGTGAGGAAAAAAAAGATAGAAACAACATTAGACGTGATAATAAACTAAATTAAGCTCACGATTAAAAACATTAAGATGCAACAGAAAAACATTTGGCTAAGACACAGTTTAAATATATAATATGTAGACACTAAACAATAGTGAGTAAAACAAAAATCAATGTACTTATTGCAAGTCAGAAAGCTGGAAATGTTGAGAGACACTGGTTACAGAACCAAGTGGATACCACGCTTCAGATTGAAGCATGCATTTCATGAATGCAATCAAAGATAGAATCAAGAACTTGAAGAATCATGTCTGAAAACAGTCCATGAAACAAAAAAGATTTGGAGTTTCATACCTTTTCAGCAGCAGCAAGACAGAGTTTGCAGTGCTAGCATCCAGCCCTGTGGTTGGTTCATCCAGAAACAGAACAGCAGGATCAATAATCAGCTCCATACCAATGCTTGTTCTTTTCCTCTCTCCTCCTGAGATTCCCCGGGTAATTTGTGTGCCCACCTTTCGAAAAAAACCCACCAAAAACACTAAGTAGCCAATATGGTCAGAGATGAACAAATCTATCCTGAGTCACCTGCTGCCTTCACACTAATAATAGAGGCGACAGACGAACAACCGGTGATCTTTTACCTTGGAGTCAGCCACTTGGGTGAGACCGAGTTCTTTAATGAGGTGATTGACTCGAGCCTCCTTCTCACTTTGTAGCACAGAGCTGGGGAGTCGGAGTGCTGCAGAAAAACAAAGGTTCTCCCTCACAGTCAGGGTTCCCATAACCACATCTTCCTGGTAGGGAGACAAACGCTTTATTTTTACATTTAGTCTTGCTCTGCTTTATTCCTGTAAAACTCTACATTTCCACAGAACTGTGATGCAAACAGCTTGGGATTACACAGTTTCCAGAACAACAAGACAGTATTAACAAGTGTTTAAAATGTAATTTATCATACAGGGGACTATTATACCCTTTTTAAAGTTTGCCTTTAGAAATAAATATTGTAGTAGTCAAATCAAATTAGCATTGTTTTTCTGTGATAGATATGACATCTATACATCTATATCATTTCTGTAATGGACATGTTTGTCAGCTCTAGACTGAACTCACTCTGTAATTCATTTTTAATTGACAAAGATTTTATCTATGGCTTTAAATAATTCACCTGGACCACGTAACCAGAGAGGCACTTGAAGTTTGAAGGCTGCGGCGCTCCATCTATAAGTACTTCCCCTGAGAGACCTAAAGGATCCTTTCTTGCAGCCAGGATATCCAAGAATCTGTGGAGAAACACAATAAGATCATATTTTAATACAATCACACTAATGTACTAATACAGTAATTTAATAATTAAAGTTTTAGTTTAAGAATTTGCCCACACCATCTCTGAAAAGTGTGTTTCACATTGGACTTCTTTCCTGATCAAAAAGCTAGTTGATATTATGTCTGAAAGAGCACCACAACTGATCTTCTAAAGCAATAAATGCAATGGTAATCTAAGCCAGACCAAGGATTTTTTTTTACATATAACTTTTAATAAAAGCACAAGTCTGGACAGCATGCGGTCAAAATTTACACAAGTAGGGTGTTAATGTGGTTTATAATCTAATTTATCAGAGGAATCTTCTGCCTGTGTGATCAAATATGTAAATAACAGGGATGTTAAAGATTTCTTACTCCATTGTTTCTCATCACTGTCAAGTTTATTTTTTCACAGCGTTTAAACTAATTAAGCAGCATTGATCAAGTTGTAGATTCATGAAACACACACGATGTGAACAAAGATAAAATCATAGTGAAAACAACAAAACCAGGTGAGGTGTGAGATAATTTTTTAAAGTATTTCTCCTCAACATTTGACATGTGATTAAAGAGCGGTACTTACGAAGATTTTCCACTTCCAGTCGGTCCAAGAATAGCATTCAATCCAGGTCTCATAATCCCACTACATAAATGCACACACACATGCACAAAATTATCAGTAAATAAAAATACACATATTAATTAGATTTCTAATTGACTTAGATTTTTACTTAATATAACTCATAATACAAACATGAAGAATGTGGAAAAAAATAGTTTTAAGTGGTTTGAGGGCAAATGCTAAAATTTCAGACATAATTTGTTTAGTTGCACATTTACCAAATTAATTTCCTCCAACATCACATATAATATTCATCAAAAGATGCAAATGTTTCAAATATCAAGAACATTTAACGAAATGTGCTGACAAAGAACTAAATTTTAAAAATGCATATAAACCATTAAGGTAAATTTAAAGGAAATCCATTGACCTAAAAAAGAACAGTTACATAAAAGTACCACAAAGAGTCGGTGATATAAAATGAAATTAAAAGACTGAATGAAAGCGTTGTGATGGATCACCTGACGCTGTTTAATTCGCTTCCCTGGCAGGCTGCTCTTTAGTGCATCAGAGAGATTATTTGCAAGAACCCAAGTGTAATAATATCATATAATTAACAGTTTGACAGGTAAAGGCCAAAACACTTGTGGGAAATTAATAATTAATTCTTTCATGGGAAATGCCAGTAGCATTTAATACAGCCTATTCTATCCTCTCTTTCTTATCTTGCTCTGTGCAAGTACGCAATAAGCATTATACCGGGAACTCGACGTGAAAACCACTGTTCTTTAACTGTAACAAAGTCCCTCACATAAAGTTCTTCAAAGAGTTGTTAAAATAAATAAATAACTATTTTGAATAAAAAGTTATTTATTTTTCTAAAAGTTAAGCAACTAAAATCTACCCAAATCATAAATTATTCCAAAGTATTGCTGGCTGTGTACTCAGTTTATTATTCATATAAAGGCAAATAACTGTAAATGCATATACATACCACCACTAATAAAAACTAACAGAAGGGACTCTGTTTCAACATTTACATATTTAGATGAATGTCAGTATGAGAGTGATAAGAGAGGGATGGCAGGTGTTGACTGAAAGAGAAAATAAAACTAACGCAGACAGAAAAATAAGACAAAGTACTCATCTTAAACCTCACCTTAGGTCCATCAGTATCTCCTTGGGACTTATTTTTCTTTTGCAAAAGAAGCCGCTCATCATGTTGACTTTGTACTGGATGTTGTGGAAACTCACAACTGAACCACACGGCTGTTGGTTCCAGTCCATAGCTGCACCAGTTTGTGACCCGGCAATCCCGTTGGTGCCGATGTCCTCTTTCATGGCAATGTTGATGTGATTAGCTCTCTCCATCTTTTACGGCTTGTACTTGTTGGATAAAAAGTAATGGAGATTTGTTTCAGAAAATATGATCCCACCCACAAAAAACATCAATTTTACTGCACTTAAACCTGCAGTAAATGCTGTGGAGGAAGTAATCTGACAACACAGCAGCAATACATATGCAACTTACAAAAATCTCTGTTACAGCTAAACATTCATGCTCTTAAAATCCTGCTTGAAAGGAAATCCAAAAGTATAAGCTCAAAAAAACAACAAAAAAAAGTATTAGTTGCATTTATAATTGTGGTATTGCTGTAAGATTATTAGCGGAATATTTAACATTTATTCCTTTGAAAGACATTAAATAATGTGACTTCTTCTGGTATCAAATATTTTCCTCTCAGTAGATTAGAGGGAAAATATATCTATGTAAAATTTCTCATTACTCAAACACTTTTTAAAGTTGACATATTACAAGTATTTAGTCAGTGGGGCTTTTGAATAATATAATAAGAATTTAATTAAAATAGAGAGACTATGACACATTTAAAAGTACAGCTACTTTTAAATGGCCCTATAAGAACAATATTAATAAAATTGCATTTAGTGTCTTTTCACCATTTGTGTGAGATTGATGGACCGAGGACAACAAATGCCTTAATAAGTTGATTTTATTCAGGTCCTAAGTCATTATAGAACAACAGGACACAATGCCATACTTTATAGAGGTATTTTTAAACAATATTAAACTTTAAAAGATGTGTAATAAAAATATGAATCATCATGGACATTTATACAATAAAAAGCGGGACTTAAAATATTTTAAAGACATGCATGGTTTTACAAGAGGTACACTAGGGTCATCATTATAGTGACCTTTTTAATAAATGTGTTCACAAATGCATAATGAGTATGGAAGCTTAGAATGGCCATGCTAGAAATAATCTAGATAACTGCCAGATTACAAGTTGATTATTTTGTTATCCTACAAATATCTTGATTTATTTCAACACACATACATTTTCTAAAATCAAAGTAAGTTCACGGAGAATTAAAACAACATCCTGCCCGGCTCATTTGGTCATTTGATATTTTCTGACATAAACTCTAGTATTTTTGTAATGTTTTGTTAAAATGCATGATATAGACTTTGTTGATATTCATTAATAAATATCAGCAATGAATAAAAGCACCATTTCACTATGAATTTAGGAGTTACAGTGCACATTGCTCCAGTGTCTTATCCCACCTCTGTGACATTTTTCATACTTTTGTTTGAATTTATTCATGCTAGTTGTGCTACTGTTATCATAGTACTCGTTACCACTGAGAACAAATATCCACTGGGATGAAGATGTTTAAGGAATCTGCAACTATGTCCAATATTCAGTTTTAGAGTGCATACTAGTGCATTTTGACAAAGTCTAAGGACAAACTTCTATGCCATACATTGCCTTAAAGCTTCTCTGTTTCAGTGTGAAATCAAATTAACAAAGCATTGTTTGTTTGAAATCCAATTTCAAGAGTATGCTTTGTTTTTGCTCCAACACTCAACAAATCAAGCAATGTGTGTGCATGTGCTCTTTTATGCTAAATCACAAAATTCTAATAAAACTAATAA
This sequence comes from Rhadinocentrus ornatus, assembly GCA_037177495.1. Classification (NCBI taxonomy): domain Eukaryota; kingdom Metazoa; phylum Chordata; class Actinopteri; order Atheriniformes; family Melanotaeniidae; genus Rhadinocentrus; species Rhadinocentrus ornatus. The sequence goes on from JBAMHW010000004.1 coordinate 14,990,731, forward strand.
CATGATGTTACAAAGTAAAGAAAAATGTGTGTTAAAGTAACTTACCGCTCAGTAAGGGTACAACAAGGCAGCTGCTGAAGAGGGACAGAACAGAGAAATAGTGCTGTCTGAAAAACATCAGCTCATGGTGGACATATACCTTTAACTACAACGCCACTAAGCTGCACAGTGGCGTAACCCTTTACTTACCAATTAACTTGACTTCAAATTGAGTTTTTTAATCTCTGTTCAAAATACTACACGAGTAGAAGATTTATACATATAGATAAAGTATATCTGTATATAAGAGATAAAGCTAACATATATATGGCTTCATCCTTGGAAAAATGAATACAAGCACAAGGCATTTAAAAAGCATTAAACTGATTTAGACCCACTTTAAACTACTATGAAACACCAGAGATTATGTGTAGAATTTGTATGAAGTCATTAGATCTGAAGTTAATTTTGCACTTTCACTGATTTGTCATTGATACTAAACACAAAAGTAAAAGTTAGCTTATTCCCTTCTGATATAAATAAATAAAACTGGAATTCACATTGTCTGTCTCATGGTTTATGGCCCCTTGTTTTGGCTGTAGGGTTCATTTTAGCAAGGCAAGGCATTTTAGCTTGGGTGACACTGAGCTAGCTAGCTAATAATGTAGTAGTAGTAATTGTAGATAATGCTACAAATATTGAAAACATCTGTGTTAAGATGTAAAATAAATAAAAAATATGTATAAATACATATTTATATTTTAGCATACAGACTGGTAAGCCTATTTGGTAACTTTTTTTCAAAGTTTCTGCAGAGCTAGCTAACAGGTACTTAATTTTAAAACACACCGGTATGCTAATATGCAACAAAAAATCACAGTAGCCTTAGCTTTTTGTGGTATTGTTAAAAGGAATTAAGAAGTTTGTTACAAAGTTGAAACTTTTTAAATGATCATTTCATGAATGTGGCAACTAATATAACCACATGCTAACATGGTTGTTTAAGACAAAACTATTACTAAAATAGCTTTGGTACAGCACAATTTTTCATACGAAAAAGAAGAAGAAGAAAAAAAAAAAGGCCAACAAACTGATTTATTGTCTTTAATTGAGGCATGACAGTCCATTTAGAAAAAAAAAAAAAAAAATAAAAAAAAAAAAAAAACATTCCAGTACTAGGAGCAAGATTAAATCACATTTAGGTCCCAGAAGCAGATTCACAGCTACAGTGAGAATATTTGTAAGGCATTTAAACAAAATACAGTAAAATCCTGAACACACACAGACACCTTAAATAACTGTGGCTGGAGTAGGAGGCTGTGTTAAGCTCAGAGACAAATCCTTATACTAAAAACATCTCATTCAAGGATTTAATTGTATTTACAAATGTTGAAGAAAAGCTGACTGCTTTACATTTGCAACTCTCACAGACTAAACAATGCTGATAAATATTGCGCTGCATTTTCCTCGTATTAACCACCACAAACCAAATAATATAAACTGAGAACAAAAACTGGAAAGTCCATCCATTCACATTAGGTCAGCCAAGTTATACAGTTAAAATATTGCTATTTTGATGTTTTGTTTGTTTTATGCTCTTAAATAATTTAAGCAAACATTCACTGTCATACGCGGCTCTAGGCTGAACTCTGTGGTGCTGCGTTTTGTTATGTCCGTCATACAAAAGGTAGAAACAAGGAATTACATGTTGTAGTCAAGTTCGTGTCAAAAATTATGTAGCTCTGCACAACACAACCACCAAAGCAAAGGTATGTGTAGGACATTCAGATATGAGGGATTTAGCCAAGACGTTAAACAATAGAACTATGAGTTTTACAGAAATATATAAATACAACTATTTACAAAATATACTGTGTACATTTCCATACCCTAAACACTTCTTTCTGCCCTCACAAGATACATTTCAGATCAGTACAGACATTAATACTTACACAACCTAGAGTGATACTTGACTTACAAGGCTTATGACCATGTAGTTTTTATATCAATGTCCAGTTTAGCCACTGACATTCTGTTTTGACAGCTTTAATACACTACATCACTTTCAAGGTTTTGCAAACATAAATTTCCTCCCAACCTTCAAGTTTGTGCAAAAGGGCATCAAAGTTCTTAGTGGTGCTTTGGTAAGTGTTGCAGTTGTTTGTAAGGAAGTCAGGGACATAAATTTATAAGAGCAACTCTTATATAAAAAAATAGAATAGCTGTGAAACTCCAGAACTCAGTTTTTAAGACTCACTCAATTACTTTTTTTTTTTAAATTCATGATACTTAAAATAGAACTTTTTCTAAGTTTTACTCTTTTTATATTTACCTTACATATTTTGAAAAAGGCTAGAATTAATTCAAATGATTATCAAGTATTCAAATTCAAGTGCTGTAGATCCCCATTTTCCTTTTTGCATGTACTTGCTTAATGTTAAGAAGTGCCCCCCCCCCAAAAAAACAACAACAACAAACAAACAAAAAAACAAAAGCAGACTTAAAATTCGTAAAATCTGGATTTCAAGGTAATCTCAAGGGAGAAATAGTCCTAACAGATAATAGAAATATAATGAAAATAATAAAAATATATATTTGGGCGTTATCAGCAGCTAAAAAGATATCTGAATGGCAGGTAGTCAGAATACCAGTCAAACTGCAGAGCAGGCAACACATTTGCCAAGCTTTCATGTTTTAATGAATTCCTTCCTACCATTAAAACATTTCTCAGCTTTAAGCACCTTTGAGGTAATTGGCTAGAAGATAAAACCTTTTTTTCTTTCTTTTTTTAAGCAAACATCACAAATCTCATGCTGCTCTAGACATCATGTTATACCTATTAGGTGTAAGGGCACCAACTGTATTGCACGCTTTAAATCTGTCCGCAGACTGCACCTTTTTGATCCAGTATCTCACTGTCTAGGCCCAGCGACCACTGGATACAAAACTTCTGCTGAAGGAGAAACTTGAGTCTGAACTCTTGTGTTTTCCCCAAGCACCAAACGGCACCACAATGATTGTGCTGTTGTCCTCTGAACCATAATGAAGAGCCTGAGAGAGAAAAGAAGCAGAGTGAAAAATCATCAACATATAACAAAGATCTATTGAAAGATGAGACCACCAAAACAAGTCTGCAGACTTAATACTGAGCTGAAGCACATAATGTACAAAATTTAATTATGAGACTAGCATGAATTAGCCCGTAATGCAGAAACACACATTTTATATAAGTCATGAACAAAAAGACTAACATTAAGGTGTCATTTAGAGAAACAAACTACTAATAAACCCAGTAGTGCGTTTAAATTTGTTTTGGCTATTCGTTATTTTAAGTGAGTTTTCAGCTGCTGACCACATGGGTGCATTTTGAAGCCTTAAAGAACACTAATGTCCTGGCATTCATCAAAATGCCTAAATAAAACTCCAAATGAATACTAATGCTATGGTAGATGTGTAAAAAAAGAAGAAGAAGGAAAAAAGCAATTTACAAGCATGTTTAGTGTATATTACCTCTGAAAGGTTATGTTACTAGTTGGATGTGCTACCCCCAGGTGGTGAAAAGAAAAATCAACCCAGGAGTGATGGTTTACAAGCAAACCTGAACTATTGCCCTTTCCGCGTACTATGTGTATAATTAACTAAAAGAAAGCAGTTGTCCTTCATTCTACATCAGTGTGTAAAAAACTGACTTCCTTCAGTAAAAAAAGATTTCAAACTTTCTTAAAAGGATGCCGAACAGCAAGTTCATCTGTCATCAATCATTTTCATGATTTCAAAAAAGTATTGTTGTTTTACCTGGTCAGATATTCTCTGAGCTGCCTCTTTGGGGTCATGACACTGGTTGATGACATTGCAGATCTCTTGGCTGTTCATTATGAAGTTAATTCCATCTGTGGTCAGTGCCAGGAATGAGTCGTGGACATGAAGCAACTGAGGAAAGAACAAGCAATACAAACAAACAGCAGTAATTACTTAAAGGACTTTGTAAGACAGTAGGCAAAAATATGAAAGGGAAACGGCGCCATTCTAAAAGCATTTAAGCTAAACTTCAACCATAATGAGGCTGTGTCTTTGTGTAGGTATTCAAATTATATTCCACTTATGAACATACCATTTTTCTTTTGGTCTCAGGCTCAGCAATGACTCCCATCTTCTTCAGATCAAAGTCTCCAATGCTGCGCGTCATTGCCAACCTGCCATTGACGTTTGGCTGTCCCAGACTATTCCAGGTGATATACCCCCCACTCTTCTTTATTCTTAAGACCAGGACAGATGTGGAAGGAAGTGCACACACACCTACATTAAAAATCTATTCAGATAATTAGAGATGGGCTCTTAGTAATGGTGACAACATACTTCTGGGCTACTCGTCAATAATGAGGCTATATCAGGGCAGGTAATGCAACTTTCATTACATACTGCTCAGTAATTCCCATTATCAAAAATGTCTTTTTCCACACAACAATTTAAAGTACCTATGAATATCTAAATATATAACCTCTGAATGTGGCCCTACAGTCCTCTAACCACTTACCTGTCTTTCTCATCCTTCCTTTCAGGGGTGTGGTCGACAGTTAGTTTAAGGGCTTTGCCCTTGTGGCACAGCATGGCACGGCTGTCCCCCACACTGGCAACCACCAGCTCGATGCCATCTCTCAGCAGGGCCACGGTGGCAGTGGTTCCAGCATTCAACCCTGGTCCTATAGAGACATAACAGGAACCATCAGAGGTGGAACAAGCTGTCAAGTACCACACACAAGGGCAACAAATCACATGGTGTATTTCACACCTTCAAATCCACACACTAGAACATGAACACATGGGTGGGAAGTCATTTAGCAGACTTAGAGTGAACTACAGATTACACAGTAAACAGAGGAGGCAGTCGTACATGCAGGTTGGACTGTTGCAGCATAGAGTTGAGATCTAAGCAGTTTAAGCTAAATCTGAATATGTATGTTGAATAGAATAGAAAAAGTGTGCTTCTGTGTTTTACAATGGCACCCTCTATTTTTTAAAAGCCATTTTTTAAAATCAACCAATAAAACAGCTTTAATTGTGAAGGCAAGAAAAGTTTCTTTCTAACCATGTGAGTCTGGCAAAAACAAGCATATGTTCAACATTAAGCTTTAGTTCCTTAAGGGATGAAAAACAAATGAATTTATTTGCTCACATTGGTAGGTCTGCAATACACTCTTCTTTCCAAATAAATAAATATGATTGGCTTATTTATTACCTCCGCCAAGGCGGATGTATTCGGCAGCATTAGTTTGTTTGTTTGTTAGTAACATAACTCAAAAAGTTATGGACTGTTTTAGATTAAATTTAAAAAAAAATCTCAAATAAAATAAGGAACAAGTAATTAGATTTTGGGGGAGATCCGGATCACTGTCTGGATCCAGGAATTATTTTAAGGATTCTTTACTATGGGGAGATAGGGATCATTTTGCCATTAGAGCATCTAGCTCAAAGATAATGCCCACAATCTTTGGCAAAATAAAAATAAATAAATAAATAAATAAAAATCTGCATTCTCTAAGTGCTTCTAGCTTCTAATTTTAATATTAAACCTGCTGCATCTGGTGAAGCTCTGGGTCTGACAACAAATTGTACATCTCATAAACTTGTCACACCGATGTACTGTCTCACAAGAAGCGTTGCATACACTTGGTAAGAGAAGACAAAGAAAGAAAGAGAGAGGATTGAGAGAAAGATAGGGAACCTTCCAGTAGTCCAGGATTTAGGACCCGCTGGACTCTCCTTCAATATCTAGCCTGGTCATCCACACTGGTACCAAGGGCCTCCAGCTCTTAGCTGGGTCAGCAGCTGCCGTAGATAACATGCACACACACAGGCATATTGGGACATTTCACACAGCGTGGCCGAAGTACGGCCACATAACAGGTACACTAGCTTTTACATTAACACATAACCTTACTCAGAAACAATAGTGGTAAAAAAAGTCAATCTCTTCTGAAGAGTTTCTAAACCACTAGGAATAACATGTAACATGCATTTAATAATTTTTCCTTGTATTTTCTTTTTGTCTTTTACGAGATGCTGAAATTATTCTTACTATAGTTTAATTATTTCTTAAAACAATATGCTTGGCAGACTAAACAAAAACAGATGGGTAACAAATTAAAGGAAAAAACAACATTAACCATAAAAGAGTGTTGACTAAAACACTACTTCCATCTGTCCAAAAGATCTTCTACTAGGTCAACATCTATTGACTGCAGCACAGGATTCACTTAACATTTACACTAAATAAAGATCCTGAATAAAGTTATCCATATTTGTTATGCTTCTCCATGCATGTATTCAGGTTTTTCCTTCAATTTGTTGCCTGTCGGTTTATAAAGATGCCATGTTGTATGCACTGAAGGACTAGTGTTTGTTCTATTTGTAGCCGATTTATTATGCATTAATTATTAATAAACTTTGGATGAAACGACAGACCTCTAACCAAAACTGCTCAGGTCATGTCAGTTGGGAAATCCAAAGCCTCAAAGCCTACATAGGATACGTACATTAGGTTCAAAGAGAAAAGAAAAAAGTGTCATTACATTAATACATTTACATGTGTGTTTATGCAGTATATTCAAGGAGATGTCGTGTGACAAAACCTACCATTTGGACAGAAGTGTAAGTGCTTTGAAAAAGCTTTGTCTACTTCAAGAAAGGCTTTTGTTAAAAGCAATTCCAGGTTGTCTTCCTCTGCCAGAAGGTCCCTTAAAGAAAATCAGTTATATAGCATTTAAGTTTTTCAGCAATCTGTTAATTCCAGTGACAATAACTGTTGCAGACATGCGATGGCAAGATATTTTATAATTTCCTTACTTGATGAATTTTTCCATGTATTTTTCACAGAAGTCAGCTGCCTCTGGTCCACCATGTCCATCAAAGACAGCAAAATAGAGGATATTGTCTGTTATTTGGGAGACCCGAAAGCGGTCTTCATTCTCCTTGCGCTGACCTATGAGGGAGGCACAGCCTACCTTGGATAAACTAACTTTAGGGATGGGCTTGCCGTAACGTATGCTGGGGGGCAGTAAGATGGGTTCATCAATGCGATCATCCCAGATACCAAATGAATCCCAAGTAGTAGGGTGGCCACTGCTGTCTGGGTCAAAGCGTGTGTTGCTGTAACGTCTTCCCGAGGGTCCATGAACTTGTCTGCAGATGACTTTTAACTCTGGGTGGCTGTCTTGCTGTGATGGCAGTGGAACAAGAGCTTTCTGTAAAAGACCACTGCACCTGGCCAGGCGCACAAGATGGGCTACTGACATCACCCTCATAGCACAAACACCGGGGTGGAACTGGATCTAGAAGCAGAGCGTTGTGGTGTCCAAACACTAAAGAAAAAATGGCTTCATTAGACTGGAGACAGAATTTTACTGAATCTTAAAAATGATTTTTTATTAATAAAGAAGAAGGAATCCATTTTGTTTCGTTTGAAGAGGTCTGTGTTATAACGTTGCCACCGTCTGTGTTTTCATTAGACGGAAAGATATCTTCAAGCTAGAAGTCATCAAGCAAAATTATTTAAATTCCTTGTATCTCAGAACAGACAGCAAAAGAATACAATTAAATATGAACAAAAGTATTTTATTGCTGATTTATAACCATTTTTAAAACGAAAGTTGGTTAAATCTCCTTTTTTGCAAGAAAAGTGCTGTTTTCTCACATTAGCCTAAAGATGATGTAGTCCGAATAGTCTTTCATTCATACGTTTAAAAGCTACGCTGATTAAAGACACTATCTTTATTTTATTTGTTTGTGATAATTAACTAATTCTAAGTATGAAAGAGCATCAGGAATAAATAATATGTCCTTTAAGCTGAGAGATTTATTCCTAACAAAATGGACAACCCGTAGTCGTGCATCTGGATACACAGACACAGCTATACGTTGCTGCCGAGCAAATAATGCAACTGACAATCATCAAGCTAGCTACTAATGCTACTACATAGTAGTATCCCAATAACGTAAGAGATATCTCACATAGAGCGACACTGTCTACCAGATACAATACTTCAAATGTGTACTTAAAAAAAAAGCAAATTGACTGATTTTATAACATTTTCGTCTAAATTGATCTAATAATCGTTAGCCTGACGAACAAGCTATGGGGTTAGCTTAAGCCAGCGATTCGCAGTCTCTCCAACATAATCATGAACGCCTCCTCAACACACGATTTAACATTGAGAAATCGTACCTCTGGTATTTAGATTTAAAGTATATGCTTGAATCCTTTTCTCAGTCTTCAAGGAGTGTAAGATCCTATGCACTGAATGAACGCCGCCGCCGCCCTCTTGCCAACGTTGAACAAAAAAGGCCTGTGATGTAACCGCGTCAATCAGCAGGCGCCTCGTCTCACGCCCCACATACAGTGCATATGATTGGTCAACGGATGTATTAATGACAGGTACACAAACCAATCATTAAGCAGCTACATAGCCCTCCAGACTTAGTGGAAACATAATGGGGGATTTGTGGCCTTAGCAATTGCTTAAAGTATAAGCTATTAATGTGAAATTACATGCAACATTATAGATTTTCCTCTATATATTTCTTTACCATTCCCTGTCTGTATTCTGGTAATTGTTTTTATCTGACCCAATCCCTTCTCTATCTCTAGGTAATCTGAAACTTGATTGTTTGCATAATTTCTCCTTTAACCTTGCTGGAATTTAAAGTTAGTGGGGGAGGAATGCAGGCCGGTGTACTGTTTAACTTTTTAACCCCCACTCAGGTTTAAACCTTTCTCAGAATCTGCATGATGTAATTACTGCATTAACACACAAGATTTGCATTCAGTATTCAATACAGATAGATAGAAAGAACGATGAATATTTAATGATCCTGAACGAATTTTGGGGACTTAGCAGCACTCACAACAACAATAAATACAAAAAAGAAACAACAATAAAGATGAAAATAATGTGACATTAGGTAAGGTGAAAACCAGAATACTGTAGGGAAAAGTAGGTATACACCAACTAATACGACTGTAGAGCTTTATTTATTTATTTTGCAAACTGCTTTTTGGGGGTTTTCTGAGTCTGTCAGTAGAGCAGCTTGGTGATAGCGTGCTGCTGCTGAACAAGCTCCTGTGTGCTGTGAGATGGGCATGCAGAGAGTGGCTGACCTCATCAGTGATGACCAGAAGCTTGTCCAGTGTTCTCCTCTGTCTGGATCTGCCACAACAGACTCCACCTCCATCCCTACCACTTAGTCAGCTTGTTTTATAAGTCTGTCCAATCTGTTTGTGTCCCTCCTCCAGGTGCTCCCTCCACAGCACACCACACCGTTGAAAAGAGTGCTGGCAACAACAGACAAGTAAACTTTTTGTAACAGTTTTCTGCAGGGGTTAAAAGCTGCAGCCTCTTTGAAAAGTACATGCTAGTCTGCACCTTCCTGTAGAGATGGTCACAATTCACAGACCAATCCAGTTTTTTTTCCAACTGTAGACCAAGGTACTTGTAGTACATGATATATTCAGCGTAAAATATACTTGGGATATGCGATAAAATTAAGTCGATTGTCCTGTTCATAATACTGTTGTTAATTCAGTAGTCTCGTAAGCTGAAAGGGAAAGAAATTGAGGAAAATTTTTTTGCTATATCAGTGGACAGTTCTCTACCTTTTTTCAACTGGCTTTAAATTAGGCATTTATGTGTGTAAAAGTGATAATCTAACATTAAATAAATGTTTAATTAAGCAGTAAATTATTGTCTACATGTTCTTCATTCTTTCAAAGAGAGCTTTTTAATCAGGAGACCAGGGAATAAAGAAGAGTATGCAACAAAAACACAGGGTGTCACTGAGGAGGAGTAAGGACAACTACCGGAGGAAGCTGGAAGCCAAACCCCAGAAGAGTAATATGAGGGATGCAGAACGAAGAGATCACAGATTGTAAGGAGACAAGCTGGCAGCTATCAGGCAGCCAGTAGAGCTGATGAGCTGAACCGTTTTTTTTTTTTTTTAACAGGTTCAGCTCTTAGCTGCCTGGTATTGCCACTTCCCAACCCGACCCCCACACACCCCAATTGTTTGCATCTGGATGGTTGTGACAGCACTGTGAGTCACTTTCTTTGATTTCTCTAGTGCTTTTAACACCATCCAGCCGCTGCTGCTGTGTGAGAAGCTGCGGGGGATGGGTGTTGGGGACTCCATGGTCTCCTGGATTACTGACTACCTGACAGGCAGGCCACAGCTTGTCTGGAGTTTTTGGATCTCCTCAGGGGTCTGTGCTGTCTCCTTTCCTCTTCACCTTATACACCACTGAGCCTTGCCACCATCTATCTATCTATCTATCTATCTATCTATCTATCTATCTATCTATCTATCTATCTATCTATCTATCTATCTATC